>VZTR01009943.1:270517-293893 GCA_013400775.1 Chaetops frenatus
CGCGGCGGCGCGCCCGGCCCGCTCCCCAGCGTACCGCGCTGTTCCTGCCCCGCGTGCTCCAGCCCTGCGCGCCCGGAGAGGCCGGGCCGGGCCGGGCCTGGCTCGCAGACAGCAGGGTGTCGATCCCCCGGCGCTGCCCAGGGCGGGGGCGCTGCAGCCCCGGCTCGGCCCCGAGCAGCGGGAGGCGACGGCGGCGCAGCTGCTGCTGCTCGGGCTGAGCGCCGAGGCCGCCCTGGCGCTGCTGGAGCGGAGCCCGGCGCTGCTGCGGCTGCCCACGGAGCGACTCCGGCAGCGCGTCGAGGAGCTGCGGCGCCTGGGGCTGGACGGAGGTAGGGCAGCGAGTGGGGGTACGGGGGGGGACACCGGGGCCCTGCCGCTGACCCGCTGCCCCCCTGCCCGCAGGCCGGCTGCAGCGGGCGGTGAGCCGCTGCCCCCAGCTCTTCCACGTGCCCCGGAAGAGGCTGGAGGCGGCGGTGCGGCTGCTGCGGGAGCGCTGCCTTTTCACGGCGGAGCAGCTGCGGGACCTGCTAGGGACCTGCCCCGCCGTCCTGCTGGAGGAGCCGCGCACCCTCCACCACCAGTTCCAGGTGAGGAACGGGACCCACCTTCCTGCCAGAACCGGGTACGGGAATAGGGCTGTGCCTTTCACCCCCGTCTCGCCCGCAGTACGCCTACTTCAGAATGGGGGTCCAGCAGAAGGAGATGGTGAAGGCTCGGCTCTTCCAAATGCCTTTTGCCGAGCTCCGGAATCGGCACATCTTCCTGGAGCGCCGGGGGCTCTACGAGACCCCACACAAAGGGCAGACCCAAACCAGTAACCCAAAACTGAAGGACATCCTTCAGCTCCCGGAGAAAGACTTCCTGACCAGTCTGGCCTGCTCTTCCCTAGAGGAGTATGAGGTCTTCAAGAAGCTGCTGGCTCGAGAGGAGGAGGAGAAGGAAGAAAAGGATGAGCATGGACTCTACACAGAGGATGATGATGATTTGGACAGTGATGAAAGTAAAGCAGCCACGGAGTGAGGAGGTGAGGCTTCGAGGTGCCTGAGCCCTCCCCTGCTGGGGCACTCTCTGTGGGCTTTGGGCTCCCACCCCACACCAGCACAAGCCAGGGTGGCTGCAGGGCGCCATGGGTGGGCTACCAATAAATCCCATCTGTCACATACAACACCACTCATTCTTCCTCCTTAACCAACTACTTAAAAAAAAACCAAAACAAAACCAGTTTCCATAAAGTATTTTTATTAAAAAAAAAAAAAATCAAACAAAACCCCCTAATTTATTTCCAAGACTAGGTTAAAACCTTCCAGCTGCATTACATACTGTGCCAGCTGTGGGATGGGAGGCAGTGGGCTGCTGTGCTGGCTGGCAGTGGGACCAGGCTTCCTGGTGGGGACAGGTCCTGTGGAAACAGAACTGTCCCATGGCAGGGCCACCTTCATCTCCACAGCCCCTGTCAGCACTGATGTCATGGCTGACAGAGCAGGGGTGCAAATACTTTCAGAGCACAGCTCCAAACGCTCCTGTCTGGGTTTCCCCTTGCCCTGCTCTTCATGGTAGGGAGGGCTGCCTCCTTCTCCTGCCCTGGCTGCTGTGCTTTGCCAGGCAGCTGGAACAGGACCAGGCAGCCTTGGAGGAAAACAAGGCAGCCTGTCCTGTGGGAGCAAAGCTAGAGGTGGTACAGGAGGGGAGCAGCACTCTGGCCGTGGCTTCACATTGTCCCTGCCCCTCTCCTGTGCAGCTGTGCCTCCAGGCTGAGCACTGGGACACTGCTCCCGGGAGGAGGAGGGTGGTGGCAGGAGCACTGAAACTCCTGGGCCTGCCCTCCTCTGAGAGCATCTTCCAAGCTGCTGCTTGAGACACGTGGCTGAGCAACAGAGCTCTGTGATGCTCAGCAGGAGGGGAGGGCCTCCCCACCAGAATAATCCCACTCTGCTGGGGACATGAGGCTCTATACCATAACTGCGATATATCTCTGGTATGTGTTAATTTATAATATACACCGTGTATGTTAATACACAAATCTATGTTTAACTAGTGTTGCCATACAAACTCACAAAAACTAGGAACGTTTCTAAGCTACGCTTTTTCTTTCCTTGCCTGCCCTGCTGCAGTGCTGGGTGTTGGTGCTCTCCTCCACTTAACCCTGCAGCACTGGTGCCACAGGGAAGGCAAACTCTGGGTGCAGAGCAAGAAGATGGCACATGGGGCTGGCTTCCTCACCAAGCCTCTGCTGTGCCCTGCACTGGTGTGGAGGCAACTACAAGTGTGGTGGTACTTGGCTTCACCCTACAGTTCACCTTTAAAAATTCTTTTTAGGTGCTCTATTGGTTTCTGAGCTGGAAATTTGGTTAAAGCCAGGGCTTGTTTCCAAAGCAAAGAAAAAAAGGCAGGCAGTAGAAGCTGCCTCAGTTTCCCCTGCTAGAGCAGAGGAAACAGGAATGCTCCTCTACTGCCCGTGCTTGCCTCACCACTTGGAGCTGCTCACCATTTCTAACTCATCTACAGAGGCTGCTCCTCAGAGCATATTTTTGGGGGCCAGATTTCAGGTGATGGCTAAGGCTTTTTGGTCTGCATTAAACTGTTTTTATTTGAGGGTTATAGGTAATTTATAACCTTGGATTACGAAAACAGATTGGTGCAGATGCTGCTGGCAAGGAGCTGGGCTGATCCCTGAGTGAAGCGGGGAGCCCATCGCTTGTGCAGAGTGGCTTGGGGGTGCTGAGCAGGGCTGGTGGCCCCCTCAGGGGGCACTGGTGGTGCTCAGCTCCTCAGGGGCAGAAGAAGGGGCCAGCAAAGGCAGTGCTGGGCCAGCAGGGGGGAAAGGGAGCACTACTCAGTGAGCTGATCCAGCTGCGTGTCCCTAATGGGCTGGAGGAGAGGGAGAGGTTGACACCAGGCAGGAATGGTTTTCCCTGCTGTGTTCAACCCAGTGAGCAGATCTGATCTTCCTGGTGTTCAAATAGCCCTTAGATGTGGAAAGACGAAGCTTCTACTGCTTTAAACCCTGTGGAGGAGCAGGAGGAAAATGAGCTGGTGTGCAGAGTCTGTCAGGTGCCCCACAGCTGGCCTCTTCCCACCCTGTGCACCAGTCTTGGGCTGAGAGAAGGGGACCTGCTGTCTCCAGGACTCCAGCCTTTGCCTGGCCCTTTCTGTGCAGGAATCTCTTATTCATGGAGCTGCAGAGCCAGGGGGAATCAGAGCACTGCCTCCTGCTTTTCCACCCCAGCCACAACCAGGATCCCTCAGCTATAAGCCCTCACACCCCCTTGACACAGTGGTGTGAGCCAAGGTTGTGCCCTGGCCTGCACCCATCTCCCTGACTCCCTGCATGGGAACTGCCCCTGCCTGCAGCTGAGGAGGGCTGGAGCAGGTACTTACTTCTATGGCTTCTTCAGTGTGTGACTGCTGCTTGGCTTTCTGGAAGAGAAGGGAGGGACAGCACCATCAGCCCCATGCCCCTTGGCCATTGCTCACAGGCAAGCACTGGCATCTGAGCCTTGGTCATGGCTGTGCCCCTCTACCACTCCAGCCCCAGCCTGAGTGTCCCCATGCATGCTGGGGAACACCAGCCAGCCACACCCTCCTGTGCAGGGCCAAAGGAAGGCTGCCACACTCAGTGTGCTGCTGCTGGCTGTACCTGCTGCTTGTCCTCTGGGAACTGGTGCTCTCACAGCTCTCCTTGTAGCAGATGTCTTGGTGTACCTTGTAGACTCTCCTGTACCTACACACACAGTGGAGGTGTGAGTGTAGGGGGGAAAAAAAAAGGGAGAGATGTGCTTTGATAAGTGTGAAGGGGAAGTCTGGGTGTTTCCCCTATTTCCTTCCAGGCTGCAGTGGCCAACCTTGGCAGGAATGGGGCTCAGCCTGCTGTGCCAGAGGAGTGATCCCAGCCAGGTCTTTGTGCCTCCATCGCAGGGAGGCTGGGGGCAGAGCAGAACCCCCCCATGGCCTGGCTCTGCATCAGGGCTCCCCCAGCCCTCTGCTCACACATGGGGAGGCAGCCAGGAGCTGGATGGGATCTGCTGCTGTCTGGGGGTCACACACACCAAAATCCAACCATGCTGCCATATAAGTGGGCAACACCAGCATGGAGCTGTCACTTCAGCAACACCCTGCCCTGATGCACAGCTTGGGGGTAGCCACAGGGGCATGCCAGGCTGCTCAGCCTGCACTGGGGAGGGGGCAACTGCCAGCTGGGGTTGGAGACGGCCTTGTGCTTGCTCTCCCTTCCCCAAAGCTGAGCTGCAGGGAGATATCCCCAGCTCAGAGCACAAGGGGAAGTGGGGAGCATAAGCTGCAGGCAGTACTCACAGATAGTGGCAGGTGCCTCCTTCCCACACTGGGAATGACCTGGTTTCCGAGTACAGCCGTGTGCACGAGTGTGGCACCTTCTTGCAGGCTGCTTGGGGAATAGGAGAGGGGAGCTATCACTGAGCCCATCCCTGGCCCTGCCTGCCTGTGCCCTGTGGCAAGGGTCTGGTGAGGTTCCCCTGGCTTCTTGGCTGTGCTGGCAGGCTGACCCACCAGTAGAAGCAGAGCCCCAAGCCTCACTCTGCCTACGTAACTCTCTGGGTAAGGCAGGGGCAGAGAGCTCACTCAGGAGCAGGGACTGGACCTGCACTCGTTATCTCCTCAAACTGAGAGCAGAGCCCAGCCCCTCTCTCAGCTGCCAGCATGACAGGGATCTCTGGCAAAGCCTGGGCATCCTGGGAGCCTCTGGGTGCTGGCAGGGTATGCTGGGTGACCTACATCCTGGGGGACCTGTGACAGGGACAGCCACCAGCCTGGCACTGCAGGAGGGAGCTTGGCCCTCGGGCACAGCCTGGCACTCACCCAGCTGGCAGACCCGGCCCTTGAAGCCCGGGGGGCAGGCACAGTGGAAGGACTCGTCATCTCTGGTACAGGTGCCTCCATTCCTGCAGGGATTCTTGGAGCAGTTCTGCCCCTCTCCTGCAAAACACGCTCGACCATCAGAGCCCGGGGCCACAGCTCAGCCCTGCCAAGCCCCTGGCATTGCCAGGGTGCTCCCAGGAAGAGCAGGTGGGCAGGGGTGCCTGCCATGCCTCCAAGGAGGGCAGGCTGGTGCTGAGCACGTTGCCTGTGGGGCCAGGGCTGGGTTCCAGCTGCTGTGGGTCTCCCCTGGGACTTACTCTTGCTCTTTGCCTCACGAAGCTGCAGTGCCAGACTGTCCCACCTGGACACCTCTGTGTTCTCCAGCCTCACTGGAGCCTCTGGCTCTGGACAATGAGAGGGTTAAATGTCACCTTCCAGGCCAGAGCCAGACCCAAAGGCAGCCCCTCCAAGGGGATCCAGCCTGCCCGCAGCTTTGGGGCACTGGTCAGGCCTGAGGCAGTGCTTTAGCCCTTCCCAGTTGGCATCCCTTGAACTGGGGTGATATTCTTCCTGGAAGGGTCTGGGACACAGAGTCCTGGGGAGGCAGAGGCAGAACCAGGATGTTCTGCCCTCAGGTGTGGCAGGCCCCTTCCCCAGGCCATGGAATGGGGTTCCTAGGTGCTCTAGGGTATCTTGAGTTGGCACTTCTATCCCCAGTCTTCTGGGGATGGAAAAGTTGGGCTAGGTCTGGACTAGTGAGGGGTTTTTTCACCCAGGCACCCTCCTCGGGTGTGAGGCTGTTCTTGACAGTGGGGGCTGAGGCTGCTGGGCAGGCAGGGAGGGCTATGGAGCCACTGCTTAGGCCCCTGCTGCTGCTGGCAGGGAAGAAGGGCAGCTGTGCCACAGTCAGCACTGCCTCCCATCAGCAAGGGTCCTTCTCTGGGCTCCCCCAGCCAGTCACCCCTCTCCTCGGGCAGGGGTTTAACAAGCAGAGCAGATGTTTGCCTGCCCAGGGCCAACTGTGAGGGCTCTACCTTCCTCTATGGCTCCCCCAGCCCTGCAGCAGCCTGCCTGGCTGCCACCTCAACTTGCAGGGAGGTGCAGGAGATGGCACTGGATGACAGGAGCAGGACACAAAGGCACAAGAGCACTTACGTGTCTTCACAGTGATGGATTTTCCCTGCGCGGTGCCAAACCTGGCGCTGATCCTCCCTCTGCCATCCACCAGCTCCGTGAACCTGGGACAGGAGAGCCATAAGAGGATAGGGCACTGCAGGTCCCCCAGGCCCTGTGTGCTGGGCTCATGGCAGCTGCATAAAGCATTCACTGGGGGCATCGAGCTCTGTGAAAGTCCCATGGGGGAACTGCTCTCAGGGTAAGGGGCCTGCCCCACTGAGAACCCCAGTGGATGGGAAAGAGGCTGCACCCCAGCAGGAGCATGGCTTGACCCTGCACACACCTGGACATGGAAGCTGGGAAAAGGGGCTGGCTCAGCCTAGAGCTTGGGCCGAGTGCTGATGGAAGAGCCAGGAGTGCTGAAGCAGTGCCTACCTGGGGGCTGGCGAGGGCTCCTCAGCTGTGTCATGATCTGCCAGCAGGCGCAGCTCGGGCAGGAAGGCTGGGGGCAGCCTGTTGCGCAGAACCCGGGGGTGCCCAGCCTGGCTCCACCGTCTGTCTGGAGCCCCATCCCTCTGCACTGCAGACCAAAGGATGAGGCTTAGTGGGAGGCAGTGTGAGCCAGCAAACCAACCTCCCAGCCAGTCCCATCATCCCCAGGCTGCCAGGTGACACACGGACACTCTCCACACACTGGGCATGCAAGTGCCCATCACCAAGCTGGAGCTCTGCATCTGCCCTCACTAACCCTACAACACCCACCTCCCTTTCCAGTGGACCCATGTCTTGTCCCCACAGCCTGCTGCAGACACCCAGTGCTGGAGCAGCAGCAAGGGCTCATCACTCTGTTGGCCAACTGGTTTCCACCCCTAGCCCTGCTCCCCTGTCACCCCATCGCCTCCCTTGTGCTGCAGCAATCCAGCAGAGCCCCGTGAGCACTTACAGGTGCTGACGTGGAGGTGGATGGGCTCGCTGTGCAGCTGGCCTTGCTCCGTGTTCTGCACAGCTGTCAAGGACAGCTGGTACCGCTGCCCAGGCAGCAGGTCCCGCACTGTGTAGGACACGAGTTTCCCGTTGGGCACGTAGCGGCTCTTGACGCTCTGAGCAGTGGTGACGTTGATGATGTACCCCTCCATGGTGCCCACGGGCGGCTGCTCCCACGCCATGGACACGGAGGTGGCGGTGACATGGGAGGCCGTGAGGTTTTGTGGGGGGAGAGGCCCTGTGGCAGGCAGGGGATGGGGAGGAAAGTGGTCAGAGCTGGCGTCGCTGAATGGTCACCGCTCTACTTGCTCACACCCACCTTACAAGTGTGCCAGGGCCCCAGGTTGCCTGGCAGTGCCCGGCTCAGCCCCGAGCCTGCTCCAGCCGTGGGATGTACTGTGAGGGGATGCTCAGCACTAGGTCCTTGCCAAGATAGACAGAGCCTCAGTGCACCCTGGAACCCAGGTCAGCCCTCACCTTCTGACTGCCAGATAGCATGGGATGAATTGGGCCCATACATGGGTCTGGGCTCATGCTGGTCTCAAAGACCGAACATTTGGCAGGGGAGGACATGCCAGTGTCTTTCCTGCCTCCCCAGGCCTGCCTGCACACCTCCTACCTGCTGTGCTGGCCAGACAGTCTGGCAGCTCCCACACCTCTCTCTCCCCACAGCTTTCCTGCCAAGCCCTTGCACCTGCCAAGCCGGGATGGCAAAGGCAACCTCACTCACTTGTCCACACGTGAAATGGGGCTGTGGCCAGGCTCTCTGAGGGGTGGTCTTCCACTCCCAGGCCGCTCAGTGTTGTGACATGGATGATATATCTCTCTCCTGGCTGCAGGTCCCTGTGGAGGAAAAAGATAGGGTGGGAAGAGGTAAAAGCAGGGCAACCTGAGGGAGGCAGTGCCCTGGCACCCACCACCACCCCACTCACAGGAAGGTGTACTTGGCCACGCTGCTGTTCAGCTCCACGGTGCGGCCTGCCAGGTCCCCCATCTGGCGGATGGAGACCCTCACCCTACTGACAGTGGAATGCTGGAGTCGGTGGAGAGCCCATTGCACCGTGATGGCACTGGCAGTCACATTCGTGATCTCAAAGCCTTCCACCGGACGCGGTCCTGGCCGGAGCAAGCAGAGGACTGTGGTCATCGTGGGTCACCCCATCCCTTCCCCGTGTGCCCCCAAAGGGGGGTCCTGCTGGCACCTCTGGATCACCTTCCCCAGTGGAACAGCTCGGTGCCACCTCTCCCACTGAACTCATGCTCTCCCATCCTCACAGCCTCCAGGCAGGTGGGAGGCACATCCATCTGCCCACCCACAGGGCCTTGTGCCACTCAAAGCACCCCTACGGCTGTCGCTGCTGCCCCAGCCCCCCACCACAGCTCCAAAGGGGGCTGTAGTGCCCAGGCCTGGCCCTAACCATTGAATCATCAAGGTTGGAAGAGACCTAGAAGATCATCCAGTCCAACCATCCTCCCAGCACTGTCACTATAACCCCTAAACCACGTCACTCAGCACCAGATCCAGATGCCTCCTGAACACCTTCAGGGATGGTGACTGTACCACCTCCCTGGACATCCTATTCCAATGCTTGACCACTCAAAGAGTGAAAATTTTTTTACTACTCTCTAATGTGAATCTCCCCTGTCTTGGCTTTAGGCCATTTCCTCTTGTCCTCTCTCTGCAGGCATGACAGAAGAAACCAGCCTCCACCACACTACAACCTACTCTTGGGGAGTTCTGGAGAGTGATGAGGTCCCCCTGAGCCTTCTCTTCTCAAGGCTAAACAAACCGAACGCCCTCAGCTGTTCCTCATAAGATATGTTTTCTAGACCCTTGACAAGCCTGGTTGACCTTCTCTGGACATGCTCCAGCACCTCAATGTCCTTTCTAAAGTGAGGGGCCCACAACTGAATGCAGTGCAGCCTCAACAGTGCTGAGTGCAGAGGGATGATAACTTCTCTAGTCCTGCTGGCCATGCTGCTCTTGATACAGGTCAAGATGCCATTGGCCTTCTTAGCCCATTTGGGCACGCTGTTGGCTCATGTTCAGCCAGCGGTCAGCCAGCACCCCTGGTCCCTTTCTGTTGAAGAGCTCTTGAGCCACTTCTCCCCCAGCCTGGAGCTGCAGGGGGTTGCTGTCACCCAAGTGCAGGAGCCAACAATTGGCCATTTTGAACATCATGCTCTTGTCCTTGACTTTTTGATTGAGTGTGCCAAGGTCTCTCTGCAGAGCCTTCCTACCCTCAAGCAGGTCAACACTCCCATCCAGCTTGGTGTTGTATACAAATTTACTGAGGGTACACAAAATCCCTAGGTCCAGACCACCAGTAAATTAAACAGGACGGGCCCCAAACTGAGCCCTGGGGAACTCCACTAGTGACTGCTAAGTCCATGGCCCACTTCAGGTGGCCATGCTGACCCCAGCATCCAGCCATGGCTTGAGGCCCCATGAGATGCTGTGCCCAGCACTATGCTGCCATCTCCTCCCCTGGGCTTTACTTGGTCTCAGCCTGCTGTGGGAGATGTGGCTTATGGGCTTTACCACCACCATTCTCCTCTCCCCAGAGGCCATCTTCTTTCCTTCATCTAATTCCCTCCACCCTGGTTGCATTTGATTTCCACACTTGCCTGCCCTAGAAAGAGGGATCACAGCTGCTCTGCCTGTCCATGCCCCAGAGGAATCACTGTGCCCCTTCCTCTGCCCATGGAGCAGAGGTCCCTGACAGCCCCTGCTCTTGCTGGCATGTTCCCACACCCAGCCCAGCAGTGTGGCAGGGTGACTGGTGCACAGGATTGCAGAAGCCCAACTGCATGCCTTGCATGGGGGCTCCTCATACTCTCCTGGGCACAGTGACAAGGAGCAGAACAGCCTGGCCCCAGTGAATAGGATTCAGAAGCAATTCCTGCTGCAAGCTCCCTTACAGCCCCTGGACAGGGTGAGCTACAGCGGGTCAGGCCTTTTACTCACAGCAAAGAAAACAGCGATTCTCTGTGTCAAGCACTTTCCAGAGGCCCCCAGATGGATTTTAGGATCTGCACCAGCAAACCTGCTAGGTTTGACACCATGCTGGAGCTGGTGGCTGGCAGGCAGGCTGGAGGTGGCAGCACAAACCCTGGCACCTGCAGGGGCCGCGCACGCTCACGACCGTGATCCCCCTGGGGACGCTACTCACTAGTGCGCGTGGTGAGCATGACGGGCCTGCTGATATCATTCTTGTTGTTCACGTTGCGTTTGACTGAAAAGACAGAAATATTGTAGGCTCTGCCGGGGGTTAGTGCCCGCAATTGGTGGGCAGAACGACTTCGGTCCACAAAATCTGTCCTGCGGTAAGAGCCGTCGAGGGATACGTACGTCACGGCGTAGCCGTCAATGAGTTGCCTGGCAGCTGCGTCCTCAGGTGGGTGCCAAGAAATCAACACACCAGTGTCCTCCACCCTTTCCACCTTTAATGAGGTTGGTGGCAGCAATTCTTCAGGGTGTGTGCAAAAGCAAAGGGGAGAGGTAATGCCATGAATCTTTAGAGAACAGACCCCGTCAGCAAGCGGCAGAACAGCGGCGATAAGAGGACAAGGTCCCCGCTTGTCTCACTTGGCACACCTGGCAGGGGCTCTGCGGGTGTAAGCCACCCTTGGCTCTGTGGGCACAGAAGGAGCCAGGGTGCCAGGAGCATTCCCTGGTATCACTGGTGGGCAAGCACTTGCCACTGTGGGATGGGGCAAGGGGTCCTGGGGAGGCCAGTGCCAAGAGGCTTCCCTCGGATGCCTCTGCCTCTCCCTCTAAGGGCATCCAAGGGATTGCCGTTGCCGCAGGGGAAATCTGTGCCCCATGTCCTTGTGCCAAGCTCGGCACCTGTGGCAGTGACTCAGCACACTAGCACCCACCCATGGCATTGGTGGGGCATGGGCTGGCCCCCCCCAAGGCGAGCCCCCAGCCCTGCCCGCCTCCAGGAGTGCTGCTGGTCCCGGATGGTGTTGAGCCCCTCATGGGCGGTGGGCACTGCCAGGCTGGCGTCAAGCCCCACATCATGTCCTGGTGCTGCTGCTGAGGGCCTTTACCTTTTTCGCAGTTCTTGCCTGTGTAGCTGACTTTGCAGATGCAGCTGTGGGTGCCATTGCTGGGCACGCAGTAGCCTCTGCTCCCACAAGGGCTGGAGAAGCACGGGTCACTGGCTGTGGGAGAGGTGCCAGGTTTGGCAGTGTCAGCAGTGCCGCTGACCCCGGGGCCACCCTGCGCTGCCCTGCCTGCCTCACCTGTCTCACAGTGGTAGCCGAAGAAACCCTCTGGGCACACACAGAGGTAGGAGCCCCCGTAGCTCTCACACTCCCCTCCATTTTGGCAAGGGTCTGACTCACAGGCATCCACTTCTGGAGGTGGGAGAAGACCAGCAGTGAGCATGTCAATGTGCCAGCAGCCAGCTCCCTGCTTCCACCAGTGAGTGACAGTGACAGATCCCCGAGGGGGCTGCAGGGCAGATGCACAGCCCAGGGTTTGGCACAGCTGGGCTGGACACTGAATCTCCCACCACGCACCATGGTGCCCACATCCCCTGGAAGGGGTGGACACCTTGGAAAGAGAGTCCATAACTGGGCTGGTGGACAGATCCCAGTCAGAGCAGTTTCAGCTCGGCCCCCAAAACTACAGGCAAGGAGGTGCAACAGTGAGCACCCAGGTGATGGCTTGGGGTCAAGGTGTCCAAGACAGTGACCAGCCCTGGCAGTGTCCTGGTGCCCACAGTCCAGCCTCCCACTGACCCAGGAAGGGAGAGCCCCTACCTGTCTCACACTGGGTCCCCAGGAAGCCCTCAGGACAGTAGCAGGCAAAGGACCCAGGGAGGTCCTGACAGGTTCCACTGTTCTTGCAGGGCTCCGACTGGCACTCGTCAACATCTGGGGTCCGGCAGGAAGAAAGGTGCCAGCTCAGCACAGAGATGACAGGGGCTAGGGACAGGGGCTTGGAAAGGCAGCTTCTTCCTTCTCCCACAGGGTACAGTCCTTTCCCATGTCATTTGGTTCCCCAAGCCCAGTGGCCAGGAACATCCCTGCTCCTGGATGCCCACTGCCTCATGCAGGCCTCTGAAGCACATGGCATGGGGACATTCCTTCAGGGACACCTGGCAGTGCAGGGCTGTGCCAAGAGATCCATCCCATAGGGTGCCTGTGTCATGTCCCCTCATCTAACTTCCAACAGCCCAAGTTCTGCTACTACTGTCCTCTGCCACATCGCAGGGAACTGGGCTGGACCCACCTGCCAGAGTCCCACCACCTCCCACACTGCCCATTAGGAGTAGTCTCCCTGCTGGAAAATCCTACACCTGGCTAGGAGAAGCCTGTGCCTCAGGCTGATCCAAGCACACACAACTCCTGGAAACCTAGCTCCTGGCCATGGAGTCTGCAACCCACTGGGCTTTCCCAAGGGGTGGAGGGTGAGGAAGGGATTGTGACAGTCCTGGAGCATGCCTGGCATGCTCTCTTACCCAGCTCGCAGTGGTAGCCGGTGTAACCTGGCTCACACAAGCACAGGAAGGCAGAGACACGATCCTTGCACTGGCCACCATTCAGGCAGGGCTGGGACTGGCACTCATCGATCTCTAGAGGCATTTGAGCAAGGGAGAGACATGAGCACGGGACAAGGATCCTGGGGGGAAGGCAGTAGACAACTGGAATACGTATCTTGGGGTCACCAAACCATGGCTTTGACCACAGCCCACTGGGATGGTGTCCCAGGGCTTGTCCACCCCCCAGCAGTCCTCACCATCACATTCAGGGGGGTCGCTCCAGACACCTGGCACACGGCAGACACGGGGATGGTTGTGCTGGCTGAGGATGTAGCCCAGCTCACACTGGTATTCAGCCAGTGAGCCCACCTTGGTGGAGTTGAAAGAAGCCCGGGCATGCTTGACCTCACTGGGGATGCCACAGTCAACCTCTGGGGAGAGACAGGGGATGAATGGGGACCACAGAAGCACCCCAAGTATCCAGCTGGAAGGGAAAGCACAAAGCCCTTACCAAATTGGCAGTGCTTCCCTACATAGCCCACAGAGCACGTGCAAGCATAGCCCCCACCGAGGTCCTCGCAGGTAGCCCCATTCTCGCAGGGGCTAAGAAAGCAAGGGGAAGGCACTGGAAGAAGAGCAGAGCAAAGAATGAAACCAGAGCCTTCCCCTTCCAGCAGGGCACAAGGAAGAGCTGCAGGGAAGGGGGCTTCAAGCAAGCAGCGAGCTCCTGACAGTCAGACCCATCATCCCCTCGGGCAGTGGCACACCCTCCTCAAACCTACCGATCTCGCAGTGCCGGCCGGTGTAGCCTGGGGGACAGTCACACTTGTACTTGCCGATGTAGTGGAAACAGGTGCCTCCATTCTGGCAGGGCCCCGATGCACAGGGGTCTGGCTTACCTGGGGGCACAAGGCGGGCGTGAGCCCGATGGGGCAGCTGCCACCTGTCCTCCCTGTGGGGGCCGGGGGGCTGTACCGATCTCGCAGTGCTTGCCGGTGAAGCGGTAGGGGCAGGTGCAGTGGTACTCGCCATCCGCCTCCCTGCAGGTGCCCCCATTGCGGCAGGGCCCTGTGCTGCAGAGCCGGGGCTTGGCTGCAGAGAGAGCACCCAGAGCAGGGTCACCCAGAGTGGAGTTACCCAGAGCAGGGTCACCCAGAGCAGAGTCACCCAGAGCAGAGTCACCCAGAGCTGCTGCCTCCCACCAGCACCCCACCAAACCCCTCACTGCAGGAAGGCTGACTGCATCCTAGGCCCAGCAACACCTCAAAACTACACCCGTGCAGATGTGTGCTGGGGCTTTGAGGGCCCACAAGTGCATGATGCTGGGAGACAGCTGGCTGATCCCAAGGGCAGAAGCCAGGGCATGTAAAGAAAAAACACCAACACTGGTGGTGTTGTACAGGAAATAACTGGATCTGCTGCTGCGACTGTTGGGTGTCATGAAGGGAGTCATGCAATCCCTCCCTCTACCCTGTAGGATGGGATGGGAAAACCTGCACCAACTTCCAGCTCTGCGAGTAACTGTTCCAAAATCTCCCCAAAAGGTCCAAGCCCTTCTCCCAACCTCTGCCAGGTGCTGGGGCCACAGGGAGCACTGTGGAGGTACCTTTCTCGCAGTGCATGCCAAGGAAGCCTTGAGGACACTCGCAGATGTACGAGTCATCGTGAACCTTGCAGGAGCCCCCGTTCAAGCAGGGCTCTGAGTCGCAGGGGGATGGCATCGCTGCAGAGCCAAACACAGGGCATCACCGAGGACACATGGCCAGGGGTACAAGGGCAGCTTCCCTGCTGATGAGGGTACTCCCTGCTCACCCCCACCCCAGGGCTGTTCCCACACCCCTGTGGAGTCTTACTGTGGTTGGTGCCATAGTTGGTGTGGCAGACACAGAGGTAGCTCCCGCCATACTCCATGCAGTACCCACCATCCGGGCACTGCGTGTTCATGTTGCACGGTGTCGTGGTGACTTCTGCAAACACATGGCCAGTGCCAGCCTCCTTCAGCCAGTGGCAGGAGGACACCAACATGGAAACAGGAGTCTCCTAACTTTGCAAGGTCCAATGAGACAGGGCAGACCCTCTGGCACAGGCAGTGCAAATGGCAATGCCCAGCCAGGATGCCCAGTGAGCTTCAGTGATGGAGTGCACAAAGGCTACGACTCCCTTGCCACCCATGGGAGCCCAGCTGAAGCAGAGGCTGGGAGAGGCACAGTTCAAAGGGGGAGTGATGGAGATGGAAGCATTGCCAATATTTCAAGGCTCAAATTCACCCTGGCACTGTGCTAGGCTCAGGCATGGGCAGTGTCTCCTTGCTGGCCCACAGACTGCCTGACTCAAGCATCCCAGAGGGAATGAACACAGTAAGCAAGAAGCTTTCACCTACCAAATTCACAGAGGAGACCAAAAAACCCAGGAAGGCACTGGCAGACGGTGATGTTCCCCTCCAGACAACTGCCCCCATTCCGACACTCACAGCCCTCAGACAGCTCTGCAAGAGAGGAAACAGGAGCTTCCCAGGACCTCTCCTCCTTGTGAGCTGGGACAGACAAGCGACCTTGCCGGATGCCACTCACAGAGGAAGCTCAGGTGGGCAGCAGCCCTGAGGCCCTCAGACACAGCCTCCTTCAGCAGGACAGACCCTCTGTTCAATCCCAGAGCCCTGACCAGGCTCTCTGGGGCTGCTGCTTCTCCCTCTCATGAGCATGAAGGCTCCCCTTGAGATGCTGCACCCCACTAGCGAGTCCCCTCAGTTGGTACTCACGGTCTCGACAGTCCTGTCCAGTGTAGCCCTCCTGGCACTCACAGACATAGCCCCGCTCCGTCTCCAGACAGCTGCCCGCGTTCTGGCACGGCTGGGAGAGGCAGGCGCCGGGCACGCGGGGCCCACCTGCGGGGAATGGGGAGCCTGAGCTGGAGGGGTCCAGTCTGGGCCTGGAATATCCTCTGTCCTGGCAGGATCCTGCTGGAGGTCTCAGAACGATCAAGCAGCCCCACAGGAAGTTATTCCCTCCTGGCCACACCACAGCCCCTCCACACATGCTGCCCCACCAGTTTCAGCAGTGCCTATGACTGACAGAGCCCCTTTGCAGCCATTTGCCCATTGCTGCCCAGTGGCCCTGACTGCAGTTCCCATGCCAGGCTGGTCGAGGCACAACCTCACGCACCATACTGGCAGTTGTTGCCGTAATAACCCGGGGAGCAGGTGCAGATGTAGCGGCCAGGGCGGATGTAGTTGCAGGTCTGCCGGTTCTGGCAACTCCGGTCCTCGCAGGAAGATGAATCTGGTAAGGGGAAAGAAAGGAAGTGAGTGTGATGAGAGCCTGGGAGAGGGGCCATGATGGCCAGCAGAACATGGGGGACACAGTCCCTGCTCTGGGTCATCCTTGGGCACAGGCACCTGTCTCACAGCGCTGTCCCACAAAGGGCTCCAGGCACACACAGGTGTAGTTATCGACCAGGTCGATGCAGTGCCCGCCGTTCAGGCATGGGCTGGACTCACACTCGTTCATGTCTGCAAGGAGAGGCCAGGAAAGGTGGTCAGGTCATGTGTGGGCACAGCCAGCTCATCTGGTGCCTCCCAGCCTGGATGATGTTCAGGAGGGTGAAGGCAACAGACAGAAAAAAATAGGTGCCACTGGCAAGTCCAAGCATTCCCCTCTCAAAACAACATCCAGGAATGAAGCTGACTGGGAAGGAAGCTTGCCAAGGTACAAAATGTCACCATCTCCACCCCATACCTGTTTCTGTCACCCACCTGTCTGGCAGTCCACACCCGTGTACCCCGACTGGCACAAGCATGCTGCTGTCCCGTTCACCACCTGGCAACTCCCACCATTCTGGCACACCCTGTTCTCACATGGTGATTCTTCTGCAGAAGAACATCAAACAAAAGAGGGGCAGGGGTGTCAGCCTAGGCACAGGACCAGCACACAGCACCCTCTACACGTGGTGATACTAGGTCTAGGCAGAGCACAGACTGGAACCACCCACGCACGTTCTATCAGGAGACAGTAGCCATGTCCCCAGTCATGACTGTCCTCAAAACCTGTCCCTAGGCAGCTCAGCTCTTTCATACCCCTGCACCTCTCCTGGATGTCTGTGTGCTGTGCTGGGCATTTCTCCCTCCCTTCCTTCCTCCCCCACAAGTCAACTCCCTTCTCGCCTTTTCCACTGGCGCGGCAGCTTGCTGGGAGCCAAACGCTTTGGCGGCACTTCCACTGGCAGGAGGAGGCCAGCAGCAGGGGAAACCTGTAACCACAGCCCCTGCCAGGGACTGGGAGGGTCTCCCCTGGCTTTGAAAAGCTTGGGACCAGAGCATCACTTGCAAAAGCAGGGCCTGCAAGGCTTGTTTGAGCACTGGCTGCCAGCTTTTCTGGCTAAGGGAGTGGTGGTGGAAGAGTGCTGGCAGCAGTGCTGAGCAAAGCCCTCGGAAGAGTCAGCAGTAGGAAAGGCTCATGGCCAGAGAAAAGCTTTTGCCTGAAGCAAGCTGAAGTCCAAGTTGGCTGTCACAAACGGCTAGAGCCCAGCAGCTACTGCAGGAGCCCTGGTCTGAAGAAACCTCCCAAAAGCAGAAGTGCCCCCCAAGCCTGGGGTCTCTGCTTTTCAAGAGCCATACTGCTCACCAGTCTCACAGTTGTTGCCTCTGAAGCCTGGCGGGCACCTGCAGGTGAAGCTGCCGGCACCGTTGAGGCAGGTGGCTCCATTCTGACATGGGTGGGAGAGGCACTCATCCACATCTGAAACAGAGCCCCGGATGGGGACAGGAGCTCAGGGCGGGGACAGACAGACTGCCAGCACGCAGCAGTGAGGCTGGGAGCGAGAGCTGCTCCCTGCAGCAAAGCGCTCACCAACATGGCACCTCTTCCCGGTAAAACCGGCCAGGCAGGAGCAGGTGTAGGAGGGGTTCCCTGTGATGCAGTCCTCAATGCACTTCCCCCCATTCAGGCAGGGCCGCAGAGTCAGGCAGACAGAGGCTGTGGGAACAGGCAGTGATCCCTGTCAGCCCCCACCCTGGCAGGGCTCACCTGCCACCTTCCAACCACACCAGTGCCAGGGTCTTTCCCTGTACCCGCCCGGCTCCCTGGGGGGCTTGGGGAGCCCACGGGGCTGCCTGTCTGATGGTGGGGCAGGGTCTGCTTCTGGCAGGCTCCCCTAGGACAGAGGGCAGTTCTACTCCTCCTGTGCAAAGGGGAGAGGCTGCACAGGTCTGTAGCCTGGCTGGCGGGAGAAGGTCTGCTCCACTGCCTGGTAGGACATGGACATGCCCTCACTTATCATTCAGGGCAGAGGGAAAGGGGACAGGGGAGCCCATGTACAGAAAATCCACCGATAACGCAAGACACACAGATCACAATTGGGAAAACATGGCCAGGGGAAGTGGGGATGAGGAATCGGAGAACAACAGCTCTGTGAGGGACGTGCCAGGACCCCTGGAGTGGGGAGCATGGACCAGGCCCTGGCAACCTAGCCCCACGTGGCAGGCTGGCATTCAGCAGCCCTTCACATGGCTCAGCCCAATGTACTGGGACTGACAGACATATGCACCCCTCAAGGGTGCCGGCCCTTCATGCCCTGCCTGGCAGTGGGCTGGTGGGGTCCCAACTGTGCACATCACCTCCTCCCCAGCCTCCATCATCACTCCCCACAGGCTCCTTTAAACTAAGAACTCTTCCTCCCCTTCCCATTTGCTCTCCCAGCCCGTTCCCAGCCCCAGGGCAACCATGGGTGCCATCCCCAACCACAGCTGGTGCTGAAGACGGTCCCGGCAGAGCTGCCTCCCCTCCCTCCCCAAAGCCCTTCCAGACATCTCTTCCACCCCGCGGAGGTGGGGGTTGAGGCAGGGAAAGATGGGGCTGGAGAACAGTGTGGGGTTGGGTTGGGAGTTAAGTAAACCTAACTGCTGTCCTCTTACTTGTATTGCTGCAGCCCCCCACTTGCACCTGGGCATCATCGATTCTGAACACCCAGCGCCCGGGGATACCCACATTTGTCGTCATCTCCACGTCAGCGATGTCATCAGTGCGGGATCCGGGGATGTTGAAGTAGCGCTTTCCATCACCAGCGTTAAAACCTGCCTGGAAGGACAAAGGCAGAGAGTAAAGAGACATCAGTAGTGCATGGGGGAAGGCAGCTGGAGCACCTGGACTCATCTCTCCTCTCACACGGCAGCACCGGTGGCACCGCCCAGACCAACTTTCCCCTTCCACATGCCACAGGCCAGTGCTCAGCCCTGTCCACGTGACAGAACAATGGGGTGAAGTGGACACTTGGCCTGCTCAGTTCCTTCCTGGGAATTCAAATCCCATTTACTTCCTCTCCACCTGCAGCATCCTGCCTGCTCCAGGCTGGCAAGCAGGGAGCCAAGCAGGGATCAACTGTCGGTAAATTCACACATCCGAGTGGGTACTGGGGTTTTTGCGGGTGTGGGTGTTGGCTTTTTTTCCCTTTAACACAACAACACACACAGGGATGAAATAAAACTACAAGCAAAAGCTGTGCTAGCTGTGGCAGCTGCTCTTAAAAGCTGAGGTTAGGAAGGAAAAGAGACTATGAAGCAGCAGCCAAGGCAAAAACTTGTGGTTTTGGGATAACAAAGCCCCCTGTATGGTCTCAGCTTTGGGAGCCAGAGCACACACACAGATATTTAAGAACTCTGATGAAGAAAAAAAAATAACAAGCAGGGGGAGGTTTTCCACCTCCAAGAAACCCAAACAGGAGCGACAAGGTCACAAGGAGGATGTGCTACCCAGGCACCCCAGGGGCCACATTCTCCACTTACCTGTGCTGCGATGCCACCGAGCCCAGCAAAGTCCCCCCCACTGCTGGCGTGCATACCCGTGGTCCAGGTGATGGACTCATAATTAAAGATGGTGAAGGAAAGCTTGCCATCCGTGATGAGGACAATCTGGAAAGTGTTTACCTGCAGCAGGGAGGGGAGGAAAGCAGTGAGGGATGATGAACCAGTCATAAAATAAAGTGACAGAAACTACATTCAACAAAGGGGTGTTTCCTTGACCCCCAGTCCTCCTCTGCAAACAAGGGCATTAGAGTTTAATTATTTTTAATCCTAACTTGTGATCCTGAGCTAGAACAGCTCGCTTCTCGTCCCAGAGCAATGGGAAAAATGGGGGAAAATATGGATATTGAGCATCTGGAAGGCAAAAGGTGCCTCACTTTTGTCCAAGAAGGCTGATGATGTAAAGCCTCCACAAAGAGGAGGGTTTGGTATTGCCAGCCCACTAGTGCTCTGTCACAGCAAGATGGAGCCAACATGGTCAACTTAGCCCTGCTGACTGCTCCATGACACAAGTGGCAGGTCTGGCACCACACTGAAGGCACACAGGCGGGGTGACTGCTTTGCCTCAACTACTTACTGGTGAAAATGAGCTGCCCCCGAAGAAGGTGACTCGGTACCAGGTTGCTATGAAGACCCACTGTGCAGAAAACCCTGGGAATTCAGGGAAATACTGAGCAATGTCCCTGCTTGCTCTCTCCAAGATGGGCTGCTCGGTGCTCTCCCGGTAATATATTTCGCCCGCCCTCCGATTATCCACGTCCGCCCAGAAAGCAGCAACCACACGCCGGTCCTTGGAGATGGGGAAGGCCACCGGTGTGAACTGGGAGACCTCCTTCAGGAATGAGATGATCCCATTGTTGTTTACCTGCAGAGAGGAAGGGAAAGAAACGGGTGGCCACAGTTGACTCCTGCTGCCAGCAGGAATCCATGTTTTAGAGGCGCTTTCCATTTCATCTTTCTCCCCCCCCACCTCCCCTTTCCACAAATATTGGAGCGCTTCCCCTTCCTGTCCTTAGAAGCAGAGACGTGCCTGAGCACCCACAACACCCACAGCCCCCCGCCCCAGCCGCCTGCTCGCTGGAGCGCGGCTGCGGGCAACTGCCCGAACAAACCCAGCCCTGTTCTCCGGGCCAGGGGAAGGGGAACAGCTGCAAAAACTGCAGGAGCCCTGTGCATAAAACAAACAGTGCCCGGTGCGTGGGGCCAGCTCACGGCAACGCTCTTGGCAGAGGTGAGGGCCTGAGCTCGCTCCCCGCTCTCATGGCTCACAGGCAGCCCAAAGGGGCTGGACCCTCCTGGCAGGGGGGCTGTGGGCACCTGGCCCATGTGGGCAGTGGCCCAGGGTGGGAGGAGCCCTGCTGGGCAGTAATCCATCCACCGGCATGCACAGCACTGAGTGACCAAGTGCTGTCACCCCATGCAAAGCCCCCGGTGCTTCAGCAGGCTGCTGTCATTAAAGTGGGGGATGCCAGACCCCCAGGGTGAGATACTTTAAGCTGTTCCTCAGCACTAATTGGGGCAATTAGGGTTCTGGGATGCCTGGCCTATGGATGCATGGCAAAGGCAGCCTCAGTCCAGGGAAGGAAACTGGAAATAGTAGATTATGCTGCCTGGAGTGCTGCCTCCCAACTTGGGGATACAGTGGGAATAAGGAAGGTGAAAAAACCCCCTGCCTGCCTGAACAGGCTGGACGGGACAGGGATCAAAGGGAAATGCTTTCACTCTGAGCTCCCAAATTCCCAGGAGATGCAGTGCCACAGCTGGCAGTCCAGTCAGCTCCAAGCTACCCTGCTCCCAAGCCCACAAGTGACAGTGGGACAGGCAGGAACACACAGCCTCCAGCCAAGCTCTCCAGTGTGCAATGTCTGCCTCTGGCAAGCCCCTGGGCTGCAGGATGGAAAAGGGGGCCTGATGCAGGCAAGAGGCTCTCAACTGGAGAGAGCAGCTCCGGCACGCAGGCAGGCAGTGGTGTCACACTCGTGTGCCAAAAAGGAGCTGGGAGCCAGCATCCCCAGGAGCCGTGTGGAAGCCAGAATGCCTTCACCCCAGGTGCCAGCACACCCAGGCATGGGGCTCTGAGCTGTGATGGCCTTGTGCAGTCCCTGGGGGAGGTCCCCAGTCCCTGAGGAGGGTTCATAGCCCCTCCGTTTGAACACAGGGCAGTCCTTACTGTGACTAAGGGAAAGAGGATTCTGTTTTCCCGAAGCCTCTGTAACCCCACTGTGTCCGCAGAGGAACATTCTTCCCTTGATTAAAGCAAGATGGGAGAGAACCAGAGCCAAGAAGGGCTTTTTTTTGTTGTTGTTGCTGGTTTTTGTGAAGGAGGAGGGGGGTGGTTGGAGGCAGCCCTTGAGAACAGAGGTTTCCAGGTGAACCCAGCCCTGTACCAGTCCCCACAGACAGCAGCTTCCTGGAGAGGAGGGCCCCTGCCACACGGATTTCTGTGCTGGGGGCAGGCAAGCTGACCCTGCAGAGCTGTGGGGTCTCAGCTCAGGGAGGGGGGATGTACTGTCCTCTGATCCCTGCAGCCCCTCTGAGACCTAGAGCTACGCTGTGGATCCTCTATGGGACAACCAACATGTCACCTGGCTTCTCCCAGCCTCTTTTATCCTTCCCATGGTAGGGATGGTGCTTAGATTGGGGAAAAACACGACCAGGTAGGACCAAGGACCCCCTGCACTGAGCCAAGGCAGCAGAATGGTACAAGACACCATCTCCGGGGTGGCATCACAGCAATGCTCAGCCCTGTCCCCTGCCAGCTGGGTCTGGATCATCATTAAGTCCAGAGCAAACCAGGGAGATGGGATCAGGAAGCTGAAGGATTCTCTGTGCCAGGTGGAAACTGGCACGGGGAGCCCAAATCTCACTCCTGGATGCAAGACAGCACCACCCAAAAGACTCCATGGATAACCAGGCGCTTTGGGGTTGCCCCTCTGGCCGCAGCTACAGGGGACATGACGGGCCAGTCATGACTCGAGTTCTCTGGCCACAGTCCCCTCCTGGTGGCTTAGGGGTTGCAAGGGAGCATGTCACCAGTAGTCCCAGCAAACCCGTGAGGACAGGGAAAGGCTGAGTGGGCAGCCCAAAGTGCAGCTGTCTTTATTCTACATCACACTCCGAGCCCCACCAACACTGCAGCAAGTGCCACCAGCCAGAGGCCACCATGCTGGGGCTGCAGCACACCAACCCTGAGCTCTTGCCCACCAGATGTATCCAGCTCCCTGCTGCCGGGATCCCCCAGCATGTCACCAGGCCAGTCCTTCAAGACGTGGGTAGGCAGGTACTGCGGGCTCCAGACAGGGCTAAATCCAGGCTCCCCACCGTGGGTAAGAGCTTTGCCCAGAATTCCCAAGGCAGTGGGGCCGGGATCCTCGCTGGGGACCCCCACACTGAACCAGGGGGGTCCAGCATGCCCCCCAAGCCCGGGGCCCATCGCATCATCCTCGGCACACTGCTGTTCCTCTGATGTTTCCAGTTAAGTGGGGACCACCTGATGGCCCCCAAGGAAACTCGGATTCATCCAAGCAGGGCAGGAAAGGAAACAAGAGGAAGGGAACAGGAGGCAAAAACCAGAAAACAGGGAATACGGAGGGAAAAAGAAGGAACAGGAGGAAATCAGTAAGAGGGAGGGAATAAGAAGAAATAAGAGGGAGCGAACTGGAAGAAATAAACAGAAATAAGTGGAAATTACTCACATAGAGGCCGGTGTGCCCCGCACCAAAGAAGGGGAAGGGGATGGAGAGAGGCCGGAGCTCGGAGCCACCGTCGTCCTGCTTCCTCGTGGCGGCGTCGCCCTGGGCCGGCCCGAAGGGGTAGAAGTCCCCCAGCGGCACCTCAGCACCGGCCCACAGCCACTCGCCCAGTGCCACCAGCACGGCCCAGCCTGCCAGGACCTGCATGGCCGCCGGCAACGCCGCTCGCCTCTCACGGGGGCACCAGCCACGGAAGCATGGCGGGGGCGGGGCAGGGCAAGGCGGGGCAGGGCAGGACGCCCGCTGAGGGGCACGGGGAGGGCGGCGGCTGCTGCCCGGAGCCGGGCGCTGGGAGCGATCGCCCGCAGCGCGGAGCGAAGCGGAGGCCCCTCAGCTCCAGCGCCGGCCGAGCGCCCTCAGCCTGCCGGCCACGCCCCTCGCGTCTCATTTGCATATTCGGGGT
>VZTR01009943.1:298816-310817 GCA_013400775.1 Chaetops frenatus
AGACCCTTTTTGCCAAAATAAACAGCCTGTCATGTTAAATTACTCTCTCTTCCTCTCTACCTTCCCTGCCTTTGACTCCCCCTCCCCATCCCAGCTGTTTTGTAGGGGGCCGTGCCACTCTGGGGGCTTGTGGGGTGCAGAAGTGCTGGTGCTGGTGTGGAGCTGTGGTGCTGGGGCAGAGCTTAACCTCCCTCCTTCATCCCACTGCCCCTGTGCCCCACCACCTCCACAACTCACCAGCCCAGCACCCCAGCATCTTTCTGCTGGGTGATGATGGCATCTTGCAGGGCCTGGGGTGCAGCAGCCACACTGCACAGCCCTACAGAGAGGCAATCTGGGTGAGGGACACTGAGGGGCTCATTGTATCTCCTTGCCCACCTCTGCTGTGCCAGGCATTCCCACGCCCACAGGTTTTTTTCCTCTCTCTTGCTTGCAGTTGCTCTTTATTTTGGGGTTGTTTTCTCTCTCTGCTGTTTCTAACAGAGCAAAGAATTCATGGAACCGTAAAACACCAAGATGGAAACAGGGATTAGCTCATTCAGGCCAGACCCTCTGCCAGTACCAGGGCACTGGCCACCAGCCTCCAGACACTGCACTCCAGCCATCTCTTCCATAGCCTAACTGAGCTTCTGGCTGGGAATATTTTTTCCTCTGTCTTCGGGCCAACAGATGTGTGCTCAGCTTGGGCCGATAGCAGGGTTGAGTGTCCAGGTGCTCCACATGATGGAGGAGGGTAAGACCTGCACCCTCAGCCCTGGTTGAGACAGCCACTGGTGTGGGAAACTGAGCATCCCCTGCTCAGATGAGGTGAAACCTGAAGTGCAGGGCTCAGGTGAGGTGATACAGAGCCCATCACCCACTGTCAAGGGTTTAAAATCTGCCTGAGAGTCCCCAGCCCAGAGCAGCCCCAGCTTCCTGGTAGTGAGAAGCCCAGTGCAGGCTTAATGACTCGAACTGCAGGAGCTCAGGGATGCTCTGCAGGTGGAAGCTCTGACCCTTGGAAAGCAGAGCTGCTTCAGTCGGCTGGCAGAAGGGCAGGTGACCGTGAGGGACAGAATCCTACCTGCAGGGCAGCTCCTCAGCCACAGGGGACTGAAGGAGGCACGAGGAGCAACAGGAAATAACCCTGGGGAGATGCAGAAACCTCACCTGGGCTGTATAAAAGAATGAGTGTGAGCCGCAGGAGGTAGGAGCACCAGCCATGAGCCCCATGGCACTCTCCCTCCCTTCCTCAGAAAGGATCCCCAGAAGAAGAAGAAGATGATGCCCACACTCATCTCGGGCTCCCTGCTGCCATGGAGCCTCCCCCACTTCCCCATTCCCTTCCCTGCGCTGACCATGGGCAGAATCATTTTGCAGAAAAGCCTGGCAGGGCTGAACCAGGCTGTCCTGGCTGGGAGAGCCCAGCCTTCCAACCACCATCACCGAGCCCCGGCTCCAGGGCTGCGAAGCTCGGGAACGTACCTCTGCAAGGTAACGGCATTGAAAGAGATAACACGCCCGGAAATCCCCATTCCGGGATTTTCTGGGAGATGGGGAGAAGTGGGGGCAGGTGTGAGGGTACGACCGCAGGCAGCTCGGGATGCACCGAACCCCGAACCGCGGAGATGGGGCGGGGGGACGGCAGCGCCGGCGCCCCCGGCAGCGGCTGGGCTGAGGGACCGCACAGACCGGCCCCTCCGCTCCCAGACCCCTCCCCACGGCAGGTTTGGGGTCGAAAACCCCTCTTTGTGCCTCCTCCCGGCTCGATCCTGCCGCAGCCCGTCAGGAAACCGCGCCCCGGGCGGGGCCCATCTGTGCAGCGGGGACAGAGGAGCACCTGGAAAGCTGCAGCCTGATGGAGCCCGAGCCCGAGCCCGGTGTCGTTATAGTTGCGCTGGGCCTGCAGGGCTTCTCTGGACACCAGCAAGGCAGGCTCAGGGTCTTGCAGGGCTTCCACGGCCCCGCAATACGGCCCCGCTCCCGTGGGTGCCGCACGGGCTGGGAGCAGCCGGGCCGGGCTGGAAGAGCTGAGCTGGGCCGGGGCAGGAGGGCAGTGGGTCACCTTCACCTGGCACTGGCTGTGAGAAGGTGCTGCCGGCACGTAGTTCCCGGTGCCAGGAGAGGTGTGGGAGAGCACAGCGTTCCCCTGGCATGACCCAGCAACTGAGCACTCGCTGTCACCTTTCTGGAGTGCCGGAAGAGGGGCCACGGTGTGACTCAAGCCCCCGCCCTGGGTTTGCCCTGTACCTCTCCCTGGGAGTCTCCCAGCTCTGGTGCTCGTCAACGCCCGGCTCTGCTTCCCTCCGCCCGCCCCACGCCGGCACCCAGCCCTGCCCTCCCTGCCCACACACCTTTCCTGCCGCTCGGAGCAGCGTAAGGTAGCAGCAGAGCTGCCATGGAAGCCAACACTTCCCTCTGGCACAGCTACCTTGGGGTGATCGTGTCCCGCGAGAGGCAGCGGATGGAGCACTTCCAGCGGGCCGAGGACATCCTGCTCACCCTGTTGGAGAGTGTCCATGCCAGGGAACCCCGCTTCCTCGTGGACTACGCCAGGAACCTGGAAGCCTTCGAGTTTGCTCTCTGTGCCTCTGAGGATGCTGTCACTCTGGAGGTGCCCCTGCGCGTCGACGGCGACGGGCTGCACGTCCTGCCGTGCCATAGCAGGGACGGCCCAGCCAGGCATCCTTCGGAGCTGAACACCTGCTGTCTGGAGGTGTGCTCTCCAGGGACTGATTTGGAGGACTGGACTGGTGTTGTGGATGTGATGGAGCACGGAGGTGGTGCGGGGTGCCTGCTTCTTCCAGGCAAAATCCTGCAGCACTTGAAAGAGCTCCTTGTTTCAGCCATCGTGCACTGCCAACGCCTCTTCCTGCTTCAGCCAGGTGCGTACACTGGCAGGGTGCTTCCCAGCCAGGAGCTGCCTCCAGTGCTGCCGGGAAGCCCAGCTTCCCAGCTTGGCACTGATCCCTATGCAAACAAGCAGGGACGTACGTTCCTGGGCACGTGGCCCACCCAAAACTGGCAGGAGCAGGTGAGCGAGCACCTTGCTGTGTGCTGGGATGGGCTTTGCCCTCAGCTAAAGAAGGGGAGATGCAAACTTATTCCCTGCCATCCCAGGGGAGATGCAAACTTATTCCCTGCCATCCCATGGCATCAGAGTCATCCTCAGGCATCTTCACCTGGGGCTGATGGCACCTTTCTTGGTGGGTGCAGGGTTCCCCCAGGCCTGCTGTTAGTCCCCAGGTAGGGTTTGCTCAAGGACTTGGTGTGCTTGGCTTACTCTAACCACGTTCTCCCCTCCACCTCTCAGCCTCCAAGTGCCCCCTGCTCCCTGGAGGAGGCTGTTTGGAGAGTGAGCTGGGAGTGCATCAGAGCTGGGCCAGGACCCTGGGGCATGGGTCTGACCCTGTGAACATGTTGCAGTTCCCAGCTGGCAGAAGTGTCCTCAGAAAAGACATGGTGGGAGAGGACCCTGGGAAATGCCCATAGCAGTTCCATGAGCTTCTTCATGCATTTCCACGTCCCAATGTGCTTCTTGAAGTAAAGCTCAGCCAGGGTGAAAGGGTGATGCGAGAGGACCAGTGGGTCTGAAAGTCTCTTAACCCAGTCCCAGCCAAGTCCCCCATCCCCTCCTTCCTCCGTGGCCAAGCCAGTGACCTTCACCTTCTTCCACCCCCACAAAGCAATGAACCTTTCCTGATCCATTTTTCTTGGATTGCATTGCTTTTCTTGGCACCGTTCAGCCACCCAGAATCACAGCTCGGTTTGATTGCTTGAGACTTCCTGCTGTGCCTGACCTTGAGCCCGGGCGAGGTTTTCCTATAAAACCCCCCCAGCAGGGTTGGGAGAGGGGTTTTACCCGTGGAGCTGCAACCAAACTGCAGCACTGGGAAGGGCTGAGTCGAGCGGGGTGGGACACGGCCGAGGGTGCTGCAGCACACACCTGGTTGAGCCTGCGGGACCGGCTGTGCTAACCTCCTCACTGCTGCCAAACCCTCTGCACACAGGTGACATCAGTGCTGAAAACTTGCGGGAAGAGGCCATGGAGCTCTCCCTGCTGATCCGTGGCAGCTGGAAGACCATTCGCTTTGACATCGTGCCCGTGGTGAGGAGGCAGCAAGAGCCCCTCCAGCTGCAGGGGTGGCAGAGGGACAGGGGCTTCCCTGCAGGCAGCCTCAGGAAGGCCACAGAAGAGGCACACTTTGTCCCTGCCTCTCCCCACTGCTGGAGGTGAGAGGCTCGGCTGCATGAACAGCAGGGTGGTCCTGTGCTCAGGGATCCCCCCTCCCTGGCTGGCAGCACTGCAGGGTGTAGGCAAAAAGAGGTTGGGAAGGGGTGGGGGCATGGCAGCAGGGGTTGAAGTCACCCCCTCATGATGCCCAAACACTCTTCCCTGGGTTGGAGAAAAAAAACCCAAGAACTCAGCCAAGTTTCAGACAGCCGAGGGGAAAGAGGGGGAATGCAACTGAAGGAGGCCCCTGAAATTATTCACTGGAGCTGAAGCCTGACTGTGAAGAGGGTGGCAGCTCTCAGATCCCTGCTTGGGCTTCAGAGATAAGCCAAGGCACCTGGCAGCAGCAGGGTGATGAGGTGCCTCCCATGGTGGGCTGCAGGACAAAGCAAGGCTGAACTGATGTATCTTGCCTGCCAGCACAACTACCCAGCCCCAAGGAGGGGCTGAGCAGCCAGCTGGACCAGTCCATATTTATTTTGGGAACAAGGTGGTCCAGCCGGGTACTCACCCCCTCACTGAGGACCAACCCAGCCTCCCCACTGCACGCAGGGGAGCACAACCCCACTTTGCCCCACTCTTGCTCCTCCTGGGAAGGCAGGAGCTGCTCAGCAGCCTTCCCGTATCACTCCACACCTCTCAAGTTCTGCTCTGCCAAAGGCAAGTGCAGGGGGTAGATCCAAGATACGGCATGGGGGGGGATCCCCCCACACACCAAGTCACTGCAGGCATGCTCTCCCCATCGGGGGGGGATGCAGGTCCTCATCTCCCCTCCCAGCTGACCCCTCTCTCTTCCTCCAGGTCCTCCACTCACCTTCCCATCCTGAAGCTGCTCCGAGCAGTGGATACACTGAAGGGACCCCGCCTGGACAGCCTCCGCCTGCTCGACCAGCTCCGTGACCAGGACTGGGGAGGGGAGGCTGGGAGAGGCAGCCTCACTTTCAACCACCTGAAGGTAGGTCGGTTCTGCTGGTTGGGACCGTGACTCTCTGGCCAAGCAGAGCCGAGGCTGCTCCCCTGCACAGCAAGAGTGGGTGCCTGCAGTGCTTTGGGGTGTACCAGCCCACGGCTGTGTCTAAAAAGGATGTGTGTGCTGCTACCAGCAGTGGTTAGAGGGCTTTGACCTTTCATCCTTGGATTGAACCAGTAACCTCCAGCTGGAGACACTTTGTGTGTTCAGAGCTGGGGCTCTGCACTGATTTGCAGGGCATCATCCCCTGGGGATGGCATCCCTGTGCTGGGACGTGCCTGTACCGGGCTGAGGGTGGCATTTCTGCTGACAAAATCCTCCTCTCCCCTCCCAATCTGTTTTCAACACTCTGGAGCCATTCCAACTGGCCACGCTGGGGACAGCACCTGTGGCAGCATCCTTGATGACTCTCCAAGCCAAGGTTCAAGAAGAATGTAAGGATGTTTTCTGCTTACAGAATGGCTCCAGCTCCAAGTAACCCAAATCCTGTGTACTTTGCTTTGTGTTGCATTCTTTGATGCTTTGGGGGTGGTGATTGTGGTTTTTTTTTTTTTAAAGAAAAAGGGCAGATGTATGCACCTGACCTTCAGGAATGTATCTGCTCCAGCCCTCATGGATTCAGCCCCACAAGTGGTGACATGGTGACCTGCAGGGTGTGAGGGGATCAGGCCTAGTGCCTGATCCTGTGCTCTTCTCTCCCTCCTCACAGATGGTGTTGCTGTGGAGCACAGAGCTCTTCCCTTCCCCGGAGGACTGGCAGGACCTGGAAGGCTCTGTCTACAGGCTCTTGGTGATCCTGCTCCGCTGCCTGGCCACCCAGCACCTGCCCCACTTCCTGAACCCAGAGAAAAACCTCTTCCAAGGAGCAGCCCCAGACCTTGCCCAACTCTTCCATAAAGTCGAGAGCTTTGCCTGGGACCCCCAACGCTTCCTCCGCTTCCATTTCGGCCTCCATTGGTGCAGTGGCAGCTGGCAGGCAAACCCTGACACCCGAGCCCTCCTGCAGCTCCCCACCGAGGGTGGCTCCTACTGGGACACAGCCTACTTTGACCTGCTGCTCAGCCAGGTAACCCCCATCCCTCAGCTCACCTCGTGAGGCAGCACCAGCAGCCACCTGGGGGCTAGGAAGCTTGGGATGTGCTGGAATTGGCCCCACCGAGCCCTCTGGCATGCTGTGGAGGCTGTGGGAGGCTGGCAGTGCTGGGCCATGGAGCTCAAGCAGAGTGGGGAGCCCTCTCCCCTCACTCCCCACTTTTTAGTTTCAGGTGTACCGGATCCAGGACAGCGCACGGCGCTCAGCAGTGTCCCAGCTCCTCTCCAAGATCCGTCCAGAAATCCCTCAGCAGAGCTGAGAGGGACCCATTGGGGTGTTTTGAAACTCTGGGAGGGGGTGCAAGGAGAGCTACAGGGCCAGGGAGCAGCGTGCTGCTGTGTCATTTTATTGAGGAAAGGCGTTGCGGGGCAGTGAGCACATCTGCTGCAGCTGGGGGGGCATACACAGCCTCTTGGCTGCCCTGCTGGACCTGGGCTCTGGGGGCTTCATGCCAGGGTACAGCATCTGGAGGGGGATGGCTGCAGGGCAGGGAAGGCTGAGGTTGTTGGTGATGGGAGGGGAAGGGACCTATGGTCAGATCCTGCATCCAGCCCTCTGTCAGCTTGCTGAGGGTCACCGTGCTCTGGGGCCAGGGGAAGGGAAAGGACTGAGGGGCCAGGCCACTGGGGTGATGGGAGAAAGGGTTCCGAGCAGTCTCAGATCTGCTGAGCACAGCCCTCTTCTCTACATCCCCAGCTCCTTTCCACTGTGCCTCGGCTTGCCGGGTGTTGCCTGCCAGCATCCCAGGGTGGCACTGGAGCCGCTGTGCTGCCAGCTGCCTGCAGCCAGGCATGCAGGGGCAGTGCCAGGCCACCTCTCCCAGCCTCCCCCCGGCAGCGATGCTCACAGCCTGCTGCGGTGGCAGCGCTTCAGGGCATCTTGCAGGGCTCGAAGGACTCGGTCCACGTTGCCACCGGTGGAGTTGCAGCCCATGAGGCCGATGCGCAGGACCTGGGAGGAGAAGGGTGAGGGTCTGTGCCTCAGCAGTCCTCCCGCGGGGTGGGGGACACACACACACACAGAGCCACAGGCATGAGCGGTTGTGCACAGCTCCCTCGCTCGTATTTAACACGCCCCTTCCTATAAAGAGGTGTCACCCCGCTAATTACGTGCGTGGTTATTCAATTAGGTGGTGATTGTGTGTGGTTACGCTGCTATGCGTTGCTCGGGGCAATGGGACGCAGCCAGCCACACACGCTGTCGGCAGCCAGAGAGTGGCAGTGAATTTGGGGATGGGTGCCCAGCCATGGGCAGCGGGAGGGGAGGACCCTGCCCACCTTGCCCGCCGTGGGGCCCAGGCCCCCAGCGATCTCCACGCCGTGGCTGTCCATCAGGAAGGCCGTGATGTCGTTCCAGTTGTAGCCCTGAGGCACCCTGACAGTGGTGATGGTGGGAAGCCTGGCCTTCTGAGGGAGAGAGAAGCCGGGTTCAATCCCACGGTGACCCCAGCACACTGCCAGGAGAGAGCATCCCTGCGGGGGGGGGGGTTTTCTCTGGCATCGAAAGCTGCCCAGGCACATCTCCAGCTGCACAGGGCTGTGCCCTCCTGCTGCTCCTACTCTGGGGTGGTGGGGGGCTTGCCCTGCACCCACCTCCTCCTCCACAAAGAGCTCAAGCCCCAAGTCAAGCAGCCCCTGGCACAGTCGGGTGCAGTTGTCCCGGTGTCTCTCCCACGAGCTCTCCAGACCCTGTGGGCGGAGAGGGGAGAGGAGGTCTCTGCTGCTGACAGGGATGTCCTGGCACCCACTGCTCCTCTCCAAGCCCCACTGGCCCTGCTGGTGCTCCCCTGCCCTGTCTGGTGCCACTCACCAGTTCTGCCAGCATGGCCAAGCCTTCCCTCAGGCTGAAGAAGCCATTGATGGGCGCTGTGTGGTGGTACCTGCAAAACCCGAGGGGCACCCAGAGGGGGGCTTCAGCTTGGCTGCAGCACAGCAGCCTTGCTCGTGGTCGGGGAAACTGAGGCACAACGCCCTCCCTCCTCCTCCTCACCCAGCGCAGAGAGTTGTGAGCAGCGGCCAGGGTGATGGGAAGGCAGGCCCTGAGCCCTGCAGGGCGGGCAGGGCCTGAGCCAGGACGAAGGCCGGCTGGGGAGGGCTTGCACTGTGTGAAACAAGAGAGCCTGCCCTCACCTCCGCGGCTCCCCGTCACAGCCCCAGTAGTTTGCCAACCAGCCCATGTCCAGATAGAAGGATGGGGGCTTCGTCTTCCTCCTCAGCAGCTTCTCCCTGGGGAAACAGAGAACTGGGGAGAGGTGGGACCTTGGCCCCACCAGTTCCAAGGTGGGATCAGCCCTATGGGAGGGAGGACTCCCCCAAAGTGAGAGCAGAGACTGGCTCCAGCTCCCAGTCACTGCCCAGGGATGGGATGGGCTCTACCCCCACAGCACTGCTGCTGGGCACACTCTCCACAGAGTGGGACTGAAGCAGGTGGCTGGCAAAGGAGAGAGGGGACAGCCTCCCCCAGCCCCATCGCCTTCCACCCTGGTGGGGCTGGGCTGCTCTTACCTGGCTCGCTCACTGAATGAGATGGGGGCACTGCCAGGGGGTGCATTCAGGACTTTCTGGGACCCCGAGTACAGGACATCGATCTCTGCCCAAGAGGGAAGACAACTCCGTAGGAATCAGAGGCTCCCAGCAGGGAAATGCTGAGCCCTCCAACCTAGCTGCAGCGGGTGGGTGGGAAGCACGAGGATGGCACACACTGCAGGTCTGTCTTGTGTTCAGGCTGCTTTGGGAGGCCCCCTGACATTGCTGATGGTCCCTCAAGGGGAAGAGGCTCTCTGGCTGCAGCTGGACCAGCTTTTAGTGCTACTAGCCAAAATGCAGGCGGAGGGGCTGATCCCACTGCTCTCTGTCCCTGTCCCAGGCACGACCCCCTTTGTCCCCTGCTTGCCTGTGATGGCTCTGCGGCTCTTACCCTGCCGGTCCATGAAGATGGGGGCTCCCCCAAGCGATGCCACTGCGTCCACAAGCAGCAGGCAGCCATGCCTGTGGGGGGACAGAGCTCAGCCTGGTGCTCCTGCCCACCTCCTCTTGCCACACCTCTACCTACAGCCCTGGCATCCTGGTCCCCACAGGGGCTGCGTGTCACACTGGCACCTTCCAGCACAACAGAGCCAGAGGAAAGCCCAGCACGTACAAATCCCCAGGCCAAACCCCCCCGGTGGTGGCCTTGGGGTGCCCTCAGTCCTTGCACTGACCGGTGGCACAGCTCGCCCAGCCCCTCCAGTGGCTGCAGCACCCCCGTGGAGGACTCGCCGTGGGTGATGAAGAGCACCGAAGGTTTGTGCTGTACCAGGCCCTGCAGGACACAGAGGGAAGGTGACCACGCTGGAGGTCAGCTTGTGACCTCAGCATAGTGGCCAGAACTCACCTGCTCAATGTCTTGTGGAGTGAAGTACTTGCCCGGGGGCTTCAGCAGCTCGTAGACATTGGCTCCTGGGAGGAATTTGGGCAGAGGAGACTGAGGTTTAAGTATGCTTCCCATTGGGCAGCCACCTGCTCCGTGGGGCAATTGGTCACCCGTGAACCAGGAGCAGAGCAGAGCCTGACAGAGTCTGGCCCTCTGCAGGTTTGCCCAGTGAAAAAGCCACAAAGTACCATAAATGGAGGAAACATCACTATCGGAAAAAACCTGGAGCGCTGTCCAGCAGGGTGCTCTCTGGCTCTGTAAGCCGTGTCACTGAGCACTGCTAGGACCGGGACAGCAAACCAGGGCATCCTGCCTTGCAGCCCAGCCCCCTCAGCCCTGCCACGCCATCTGCCCGTCCCCACATACCCAGCCTCCGGGCAATATCAGCAGCACGCTGTCCCCAGATGCCATTGATGGCCACCAGCACGGTGTCACCCTTCTCGAGCAGGTTGAAGAGGGCGGCCTCCATGGCACAGTGGCCGCTGCCGCTGACGGCCAGGGTCAGCCGGTTCTGAGTCTGGAAGGCGTACTGGATGCCTGCCTTGATCTCATCCATCACCTGTGGCAGCAGGACACTGGCCAGCGCTGCTATTGCTCCCCTTGCCTCAGCAGAGCTGTTCCAGCCCCTGGTGGGGGTGAGGAAGAGGAGGGGAGGGAGGGAAAGCCGGGCTGGGGCAGCTCACCTGCAGCACTTCAGGGTGCATGTGGCCCAGGAGCTGGTGGCCACCCGCAGCCCGGATGCGGGGGGGCACATTGCTGGGCCCTGGCCCCAGCAGGAGCCTCTCTGGCACAGCCAGGGGCCGGAGCAGCTCCTGGGGTGGGGGAACACGCAGCAGGCTGGTGGCCATGGCACGACGTGCTGTCCCCAGGAGCTGAGCCCGGAGAAGAGGAGCAGTGGAGGCTGCCTGAGCAGCAGCCAGCATTGCAGCACAGTGTATCCTGTACCAGCAGTGTCCAGTGTCCCCATGGACCTTGACCCAGAATTCAGTGCTCCCCCCTACCAGCCTGGACTCTACCCCTGGTTGCCTCCTCTGTCTGGTTAATGTGTCACCAGTGCCATCCCTGCTGTCTTGGGCCCCTCATTTTGGGGGATGCCCCTTTGCTAGTGCTCAGGGCATCACTCTCCAGGTAAACCAGCCTCTGGGGCTCCCAGGCACTCCCTGTCCCCACCATGGCCCCCACAAGACCAAGGTTAATGTTTCCCAACAGTATCCCAGCAGGTGAGATCCCTGCTCTGGGCACCTAGACCCTGTGCCACGGGATGGTTGTGCTGGGACTGCTCTGGCACAGCTGCCACGCTCAAAGCTCCTCCTGCAGCAAAAAGTTGCTGTTGCCCAGGGCTCCCTGAGCACGGACCTGCCTTGCAGAGGGATGTCTGGCTGGGTGACAGCCTGAAGGAGGCTGGCCAGTGGACTGATGTTCACCAGGGCAGGGACTGGGACAGGGACATAGCCCCTGGCATAGCCTGGACCATGAGCATCCCAGTGTATCCTGATGATGGCACAGGCCCCACGTGGCAGTTCAATACGCTGGCACCTGCTGTGTGTACCCACCCGCAGCACACTGCATCGTGCCCATCCTCTGCCACGTTCTCTGCCATCCACACCTTGAAATGCAAACAAGCTGCCCGCTGACAGCTTTAGCAGTGGGTCCCTGCCCAGAGAAGCCCCAAATCTCTGGCTAGAGATGACAGTATAGGGGTGAGAACTCCCAGCTGGCAGAGCTGGCACCGGTGGCCACTGCTGAAGACATATGGGGCAGAGGTATGGGGCTGGCATCAGCGCCAGGTGAGAGCACATCTGCCCAGCAGCTGGATGGCTATCACTGAGAGGAGCTGGGGGCAGATGTGTTCACCCCCGCGTGGCTGATGGAAGCCACAGTCAGCCAGGGGGCTGCTGCCCAGCCGTCATCCCACCAAAGCGATGACGACACATCGGATGAAGAAGATCTCCCAGTTGCCTGTCCTCTGGGGAGATTTGGGGCATGACTGGGGCGGGGAGGGGACGCGCGGCCTCGGGGCTGCCGTGGGGCTCCGAGGGTGGCCGCGCCGCTGGAAACAGCTGGTAGCGAAGGAATAATCCGCTTTCTGCACTGGCTCCGAACTGCGGGCGCAGATGGGCAGGAGCGGCCGTGCCCTCGGGCGGGGGCTCGGCGGACAGAGGAGCGATCTGACCGGCACCGGGGCCGGGGGGCACGGGAAGCCCTGGAGGGGGCCGCTCCTCGGAGTACTGATGGGGAAGAGGGATGGCGGTGTCCGGTCCACCGGGGTACCGGGGTACCGGGCCGGTGCGGCTTACCGGGAGACGGCAGCCGA
>VZTR01009943.1:327022-352817 GCA_013400775.1 Chaetops frenatus
GGGATGGGATGGGATGGGATGGGATGGGATGGGATGGGATGGGACAAGGTGGTGTTCCTTGGGCATTTCCCATCCTCTGCACTTTGCTAGAGCAGTTGAGTCCCTGGGGCAGCCAAACAGTTTGACTGTCCAGCCAGACCCTGGGCTGCCCTCTGGGGACCCAGTACTCACCATGTCAGCCTGCACAGAGGTGGGCTGCTCTGAAAAACCCACCTGAATTATGACCAGAGCTGTAGCAAGCTCTACATGACAAACCATGGGCTTCCATCCCAGTGCTGGCCCCAGGGGTGCATGGAGTTTTGACAGGTTCTTCTTTCCCTTGCTCCTTCAGGGAAGCGTTGCTGGCTGAAATGGGTGTGGCCATGAGGGAGGATGGAGGCACCTTGGGTGTTTTTTCTCCTAAAAAGGTAGGATCATCCTATTCTCTTCTTCTTGGGGCCTAGTTTGTACCCCTGCAGCTCCCTTCTGACCCACTCTGTCACAGCTGGGCAGTCCCATATACTTCACTAGGCTTTCCTTGGCTCTGAAACCTGTGGGGAAAATCCCAGCATTGAGCCTGCTGGGTACAAACCTGGGTAGAAAAATGTGGTTAAATGTCCAGCCCCCCATTTCTGGGGTGCTGTCCCTCTTCAGCAGGGTATTTGCTGATGATCACCCTTTTGGACATCAGTGTTAACTTGTAAAAATTCATGCCTTCAGATATTTAAAACTGCTGCCCCTGAAATCAGTAAGTCCATGCTAAGAAATGTGGGTGGGTGAATATTCCATCTCTTTATTGCTTGTAGCATTTGGCTTGGCCAGACCTCTTGGGTTTGTGTGCCCCCAGCTCAGGTGGTGAGGAGGACTTCTCAGCCTTCCCCTGATGTGGCCCAGTTGACTTTTAGGATAAACCTGTACGCTGTTGTCTTTGTTTCTTGTCCCAGCTGCTGCCTGTTAGGACTCCAGACCTTTGGGTAGGAAGCGTGGGGGTTTATTCCCCAAAGCAGGTTGGTCTTGGAGGTGGGGCATTGGTGTGGTGGTCTTGGTGCCTCCTTGCTCTTCAGCTGTCTGGCAGGTGGAAACTCTTCTGACTTCTCCAGTGGCTGGTGAGGAAAGTCAGTGTTGATAGTGTGCAAACTCCATTTTATGGTGGGCATTGCATTTTGCTGTCCTGCTGTGTGCCATGGCTGGGGTGGTTACAGCTCCAGGAGCTCGGTGGAAGGCCACCCACCAGCTGTACAAATCTGGGCAAAAACTGCAAGTGAAGGAGTCTCAGCCCCCAGGGCTGTGTGTCTGTCCAGAGGGGCCAGAGGTTAAATGTTACAGCCAACTTCTGCCAGCCACCATGGAGAAAGAGCCCACCTTTCCCTTGACCTCCAGCTCTGCTGCCCTGTTTGCAGTGAGTCTCTGCTGTCAGCCAAGGCTTGGGGCACTGTGGTGAGGGGCCCCCTCTGCATGCTGGGTCTCAGCAGCCTGATAAGGTGTTCCTTGCAGCCACTATTATTCTGTCTGGGAAACTCAGGACTTCTCCCACTGATACTCCTGGAACTGCCCCTGTTCCCTGAGGCTGTAATCCCAGCAGCTAAACTGCCTGTGGCCAGAGAGGCCTTTGGCTGGGAGAGAAATTTCCCTCTCATCAAGAACAAAGGGGTTTGTGACCCAGGGGAAGGAAGGAATGTGAGGAATCTGCTAAGAAGAAGAAGATCAGAAAGTGAAATTCAGCCTACAGATAGGGCTTCAGGGGTCTCCATTGCTTTTGGATGAACCTCTGGGACCTGCTCTTTTGGATGCATCATCTGGTGTACAATCAGTGGAGGAAAATGGGCATTTTTACTTCCTTTTTGACCTGGCAGAGTGCAGGGTTAGATTAGGTATTGGGAAGAAATTCTTCCCTGTGAGGGTGGTGAGGTCCTGGCTCAAGTTGCCAAGAGAAGCTGTGGCTGCCCCATTCCTGGAATTGTTCAAGGCCAAGCTTGATGGGGTTTGGAGCAACCTGGTCTAATGGAAGATGTCCCTACCCATGGCAGCGGGGTAAAACAAGATGTGTTTTTCTGTCCCTTCCAACCCAAACCATTCCGTGATTCTATAATACACAGCAGAAATGAGAAGGGTCCTGCCCCAGGAGACTCTGAGCCACATCAGGGATTCCCCATGGGAAGGTGTTGGGCCTGTCTGGAAAATGAACTTTCAAAGGTGGCCAGAGGAAAGGTAACTAGAACTCAGCCCTGGGAGGAGGAAAGCGAGGAAGCTTGTGGAAGCAGGGCATCCTCATGCCAGCCTCTCAGTTCTCTGCAGTCCCCTGGAAAAGTACCCATCTGGACATGTCACCCTGAAGATACAGAGAGCAGGAGAGCCCGTGCAGAGGCAGCCTGCAGTGCTGCTGAGCTCCCACCTTCCTCCAGAGCCCCCCTCAGTGCCTGGGTAGGCAGGGCACACGGGGATGACTCCTTGTTGGTCTCTCCCAGACACCGCACTTGGTCAACCTGAACGAGGATCCGCTCATGTCCGAGTGTCTTCTCTACTACATCAAGGATGGGATAACAAGGTGAGGGCCAGGTCCCATGGGGAGGTGGGAGCATTGTCCATATCTCAGTGCCTGACTTCCCCAGGTGGGCAGTGGGGTGACAGCTGTCCCCAGGCTGGGCACTGTTCCCCGGCCATCCCCAGAGTGCAAATCACCAAGATTTTGGTCTTGCAGTGCACCAAGAGTTGCTCCTGTCAGCTCCAAGGGTGGGGCTGGGAGGAGACTCAGGAGGGGCTGCTCTGAGGAAGGATTGAGCTAGGTTTGCCCTGCAGGGTTGGCCGGGAAGATGCTGAGAAGAGACAGGACATCGTTCTCAGCGGGCACTTCATTAAAGAAGAGCACTGCCTGTTCCGCAGTGACACCAAAACTGGTGAAGGTATTGCTTGTCTGGGGGGGCTTCACTGCCCTGGGGACCCATCCCTCTGCATGTCCTCAGCACCTGCCCCCAGCTGAATGTCCTGCCCTCCTCAAACTATTGGGGCTTCACTGCATGGCTGTGGCCTCTCCATGCTTCCAGATGAGCTACATCCCTCATGGCTGGGAGGGGAGCTCACACAAGGCATGTGGGAGCAAAGCAAGGTGAGGAGATCAGGGTGGGATGGCTGAGCAGACTGTAGATCATTCCCCTGCTCAACATGTGGAGCAGAATCCTCCCCCCAAAATGGCAGGAACCTGGGTGTGAAGGGGCTGTGGGAGTTGAGCCTGGGGAGGATGGATTTGCCTTCTGGAGGCTCTGGTCTCCTCTCACATGCAGTCTCCAGCTGCCCTTAGTCTTTGGGACTGCTCTGATTAACATCAGGTTGGCTGAGTCCTGGTAGCTGCCCATGGTGTGGGTGCTGCTGGTGGGTACCACCCACACCTGGGGTTCAGGCTGGGGTGGCTCTCCCCTTCTGGGGCTGCTGGAGCAGCTGAGCAGGAGATGCAGGATTTATCCCTCTGCTTCCACCTGACCTTCACTGCCCTCTCCCCTTCCCACCATCTCCCCAGTGATAGTGACCCTGGAGCCCTGCGAAGGTGCTGACACCTACGTGAACGGCAAAAAGGTGACGGAGCCCAGCGTCCTGCGCTCAGGTGGGTCCCTGGGGCTGGCTCCAACCCACCTTCCTCCCTCCTCTGGGGGCCCTGCACTTGTCCCACGTTAAACCCACACCTTTCCCCCACCCCGTGCGCTGCAGGAAACCGCATCATCATGGGGAAGAGCCACGTCTTCCGCTTCAACCACCCCGAGCAGGCTCGGCAGGAGCGGGAGCGGACCCCGTGCGCTGAGACCCCCGCAGAGCCTGTGGACTGGGCCTTTGCCCAGAGGGAGCTGCTGGAGAAGCAAGGCATCGACATGAAACAGGAGATGGAGCAGAGGTGAGAGCACGGGCTGAGGTGCTGGGGGGGTTGGGTGTTCGCTTCCAGGTCGGTCATCCTCTCCTTCCCTGTTTCCACCCAGGCTCCAGGAGCTGGAGGACCAGTACCGGAGGGAGCGGGAAGAGGCGAATTACCTTCTGGAGCAGCAGAGGCTGGTAGGTGGCTGGGACAGGGGTTCTTCTCAGGCTGCCCAGGCATGACTGAAGTCCTGGCAGATGTTTGTGGGTTCTAAAAACAAGAGCAGATCTGTTGTTCCTGGAGTTGTCATCACGAACACTGATCCAGAGAAGGGAGGAGGAGGAGGCTGTGTTCCTGCAGGGAGGAGGAGTGTGATGTGGCAGCATGGAGGAAGGTCACACCAGTGGGTTGCATAGCCTCTATTCCTGTTTCCCCCAGGACTATGAGAGCAAACTGGAGGCTCTGCAGAAGCAGATGGATTCTAGGTATTACCCTGAGGCAAATGAGGAGGAGGAAGAACCTGAGGATGAAGGTGAGGGCTGGGAGCCACCTCAAGGTTTTGATGCTCTCTGTGGGAGCATGAAGAGTGAACTGTGGGTCCATGTCCTCGTCGTGGGGTGACTGTCTCTCCATGTCCCCACAGTGCAGTGGACAGAGCGGGAATTTGAGCTCGCCCTCTGGGCCTTTAGGAAGTGGAAGTGGTACCAGTTCACCTCCCTCCGTGACCTGCTCTGGGGCAACGCCATCTTCCTCAAGGAAGCCAATGCCATCAGCGTGGAGCTGAAAAAGAAGGTGGGGGGCTGGGCTCCTTTCTGGCTCACTGCAGCACCCACAGCAGAGGCCACGAGAACGGGCAGCCAGCAAGTGCTGAGGAGGGGCAGCCAGAGGCAGCACATGAAGCCCTCTGCCCTCCCAGGTGTCTCACCACCCCCTCTGCCCCTCTCCAGGTCCAGTTCCAGTTTGTGCTGCTCACGGACACGCTGTACTCGCCTCTCCCTCCCGACCTGCTGCCTCCCGATGCTGCCAAGGACCGGGAGAAGCGGCCGTTCCCCCGGACCATCGTGGCTGTCGAGGTGCAGGACCAGAAGAACGGCGCAACACATTACTGGACCCTGGAGAAGCTGAGGTGGGTTGAGAGATGGCTGTGCCGGGAGGGTTGGGGTGCCCACAGCCCTGTGTCTCCCTGCCACCATCGGCGTCCCCTCTCCCTGCAGGCAGCGCCTGGACCTGATGCGCGAGATGTACGACCGAGCAGCAGAAGTGCCTTCCAGTGTCATTGAGGACTGTGACAATGTGGTGACCGGCGGGGACCCTTTCTACGACCGCTTTCCCTGGTTCAGGCTGGTCGGCAGGTGAGCGCTTTGGCTCCTTCCAGGCGCGGCTGGGACCCGTAGATAGTCCTGCAGGAGGACACGCTGCCAGCCCTGCCCACCCCGTGCAGGGCGTTCATCCCCCTGTGGGACTCCGGTGTGATGGCTCTCCTCCGTGTCGCCTGCCAGCACCCCAAGGGACCCATGAGCTGCTGGCAACGCTGCTGCCTGCCATAACCCAGTGCTGAGAGCCACGGGCTCCAGGCTTTGGGGGGNGTGAGCTCCACCGTGGTGGGCATGCGTCCCTGTGCACGCGCTGGTGTCTGAGCATCTGTCTGTACAGTGTGTGCCGCGTGTCTCCCTGCGCTTCCTGCACACCGGCTGGAAGGGCACGGTGCCAGCAATGAAGATGGGCCACCCTGGAGAAGGCTGGGGCAGGGGCAGGGCAAGGGGAGCAGTGGGCTGAGCTGTATGGCCTGGAGGCATTCCCCCGTGCTGTAGCACATGGAGGGATTCTCTCTCCAGCAGCCGGGGTAGTGGAGCGCCTTGTGCCACCTGCTCTGTCCCTGGGTTCCTTGCAAAGCCAGCAAAGGGAGTCCCCAACATTCACACTGAGTTCCTTGGGTTGCTCTTTTGTCTAGCTGTTGGTGGCTTTAGAGATGCACCAGATGGGCAGGTCTTTGTTCCCGATGTCCCTTGATTTAAGCAGACAAAAAAACCCACCCCAAAACCTAACCAAGAAAAAAACCCAAAAAAAAAAAAAAAGCAAAATTCCTGTTCTTTCTGTTTGGAACAGCTGGTGTTAACATGTCTTCTATCTTGTTGTACTAACCTTAGTTCAGATATCTCTGGCTGCAACAGCTCTCCTCTTTTCAACACATGCATGAGCGAGCGCATGGCTGATCTCACCCCCTCCCCTACCTTCTCGAACCCCGACTCCGACATCACCGAGCCTGCTGACGAGCAGCACCAGGGGCAGGAGGAGGAGGAGGAGGAGGAGGAGGACCTGGAGGAAGACATCTTTCCGGAGTGCCCGCTGTGTGATGGCCAGGATCCATTTTACGACCGCTTCCCCCTGTTCAGTTTAGTAGGAAGGTTGGTGAGGTTTTAGGAGAGCATGCCGGGAAGGACCTAGCTCTTTCGCATGAGGGAACTGCTTTTGGACACGACTCCCACCTCCGGGGCATCCCGGAGGTGCAGGGGGTGGCCGGCTGGGATGGCCGCCAAGCCCGGGCGCCTGGCGGGGTGATCAGGTTCCCACTGAGGTAGGGCTGTGAGAAGCACAGCAGTGGCAAGGGATGGCAGGGGAAGGCAGATGGTGCCTTCCTTTATGCAGGTATACCTTTTTGGGAGAGCCCCTGAGAAGGGGAGTTCTGTGTTTCCATCACCAAAGGGACTGGGAGAGCCACCTGGGGATCATTTCTGTCCCAGGAAGGACCATCTGCCACCCAAGCTTGGGACGACCCTATGGTGCTGCTGACTGGGGACACACAGGCACTTCAAAACCCTGTGTGCCTCTGGCACTGGCTTGGCTATCCTGGCTGTGCTGGTCAGTGTGAGCCCCTCTGAACTTGGAGGATTGGATGTCCCCAGGTGGTTGAGGGGGATGAAGCTGAGAGGAGTGAGTGGAGAGCCAGGTGCAGGACAGAGTGACAAAAACAGTATTTGCTCTCCCAGCTCTAGCCAGTGCTTGGCTTGGGGCCATACCTGCCAACCTGGCATAGGAGATATCCAGGGAGGTTGTGGGGACCTGGGTGTAGGCTCCAGCTTCTCTTTAGCTGGAGCCAAGGACAAGAACTTTGATTTCTCATACCTGTTGGCTGGAGACCCCCTTGGGCTCCATCAGTCTTGGCGTGGAGAAGCCCACCAGCTGCTCCAAACCTGGCTGTGCCACCAAACCTGGAGCCATCTGCCCATCCCTAGAATGGTACGAGGAGCTGCCAGCTTTCTCTGGGCTTTTCCCAAGGGAGTGTGCACCAGGAGCTGTTCTGAGAGCCTTTGCCTCAGGCAGGGGCTCCCTGACTGGGGTGAGCTGGGGCTCCTCTTCCTGGGTGTGCCAGAGCCAGGCAGCACGGTGGGAAGGAGGGACCAGAGCAGGCAGAGAGGGTGGAGGTGGGGTAAGAGTCCTGCAGCCTCAGACCGAAAGAGCTGGGTTCTTCCCCTTTTATTTTCTTTTTTCATTTTTCCTTATTTAAAAGAAAAAAAAAATATCAAAACAACCCCAAAACTCTGAAGGGCACCTCAAAAAATCAAATAAGGCCCTGTGGCAGCGGCCCCACTCCATGCCGGGGGCATGTTCCCCAGAGCTCGGTGCCTCCTGACTTCTTTTGAGTCTGCCCTGGGTTTGGCTCCCCGCGCAGCAGCTCCGCCGGCCACATTTCTTGTGAAGTGTGCTTGGATTGGTTTATGATTGGATCCTTGTCTTTGATTTTCTTTCTTTCATTCTTTCATTCTTTCTCTTTCTTTCTTTCTTTCTTTCTTTCTTTCTTTCTTTCTTTCTTTCTTTCTTTCTTTCTTTCTTTCTTTCTTTCTTTCTTTCTTTCTTTCTTTCTTTCTTTCTCTCTCTCTGTCTCTCTGTCTCTCTGTCTCTCTGTCTCTCTGTCTCTCTGTCTCTCTGTCTCTCTGTCTCTCTGTCTCTCTGTCTCTCTGTCTCTCTGTCTCTCTGTCTCTCTGTCTCTCTGTCTCTCTGTCTCTCTGTCTCTCTGTCTCTCTGTCTCTCTGTCTCTCTGTCTCTCTGTCTCTCTGTCTCTCTGTCTCTCTGTCTCTCTGTCTCTCTGTCTCTCTGTCTCTCTGTCTCTCTGTCTCTCTGTCTCTCTGTCTCTCTGTCTCTCTGTCTCTCTGTCTCTCTGTCTCTCTGTCTCTCTGTCTCTCTGTCTCTCTGTCTCTCTGTCTCTCTGTCTCTCTGTCTCTCTGTCTCTCTGTCTCTCTGTCTCTCTGTCTCTCTGTCTCTCTGTCTCTCTGTCTCTCTGTCTCTCTGTCTCTCTGTCTCTCTGTCTCTCTGTCTCTCTGTCTCTCTGTCTCTCTGTCTCTCTGTCTCTCTGTCTCTCTGTCTCTCTGTCTCTCTGTCTCTCTGTCTCTCTGTCTCTCTGTCTCTCTGTCTCTCTGTCTCTCTGTCTCTCTGTCTCTCTGTCTCTCTGTCTCTCTGTCTCTCTGTCTCTCTGTCTCTCTGTCTCTCTCTCTTTCCTTCTTTCTCTTTTTCTCTTTCTTTTTCTTTCCTTCCTTCTTTCTTTTCTTCTTTCCTGACTTCTTTCCTTCCTTTTTTCTTTCTCTCTCCCTCTCTCTCTCTCTCTCTTTCCCTTTCTCTTCCTTTCTTTCTTCAATTTTTTTTTAATTTTGGTTATTTTAGGGGTTTTTTTATTCTTTTTTTAGCTGCTGGCTCTATCTCTTCAAAGCTTTAGCAAAAATTGGGGTTATTTCACTTTTGTCTTCCTTTGGAAAGGCTTTTCTTTGATCTGAGCATGCCATCTTTGCACCTCACCAATCTTGTGGTTAGTGTCCCTGCCCTCCTTCCTCTAGTGACACTCTTGTCCCCCTCCTCCCTGCCTGCCCCACCTCCCTCCCACTCTTCCCTGCCCTCTCCAGTCCTCTGCTTCCACACCAGCTGCCCTGATTTTGGGGGGGTGGGCACACACAGATCCCTGCGCTTCGGAGAGTTCTCTGTGGTCACAGGGCTCTGCCCCAGGCACGAGGTCCTGCTGGGAACCCCTGGCCTGGTCTGACCACTTGTTCCCAGTGGCATCTGAGAAGAGATGGGTTGAGACGTGCCCATCAAGAGATAACAATTTGGCACCGCCTGCTTTTACAACTTTGAGATGCTTTGGGTGGAAAAAGCCTCGAGGAGCAGTTGAAGGTCAATAGGAGTCACCAGAGCATGGGGAATCTCTGGACCTGGGGGTCAGGGTGCAAGTGCAGGGCTGCAAGAGCCCCCTGGGCACGTTGGGGTGCTGTTGAATATGAAGATTCCTGTGAAGCTGGGATGCCCTGAGCAGCACAGCAGCCACCTGGAGATGCAACCCTCATGGGAGCCTCCTGAAGCAGAGATGTCCTGGCCAGCCCCCAGCACCATCCCACCCCACAACACCCACAGCACAGCACATCAAGACACTGCTGGGTGCCACAGGGGTACCTCACACACCCTCTTGCTGGGAGTGGTGCTGCAAGCTCGTGCCTCTTGGCAGGGAGCTCAGTGCCAAAGGTGACCTGTCACTGCAGAGGGTACAGCATGCCACCAAGGCCGGAGCTGGAGGACCATTGGAAGCTGGCGGTGAGGTGGAGGGAGGCAGCAAGAGGACCCAAAACACTTGAGAAGTGGAGAGCAGTGGCCTGACAGGAGGTGCTGACAGAGACATGGTGCATTCAGCGTGTTGGACTCTGGTGTGGCACCTCGCCACGGTACCATCAGTGACCTGGATGCTGCAGAGGAGAGCAGGGAGGCTCAGACTTGCCAGGCATGCTGTCCATCCCTGTGATGTGCTGGCAGGTGGCCCAGGACCCCGAAATCATCTGTGTGAAGGGATGGGGAGGGGGGATGCACAACCTGATGCCACCAGCCACACCATGCAGCCTCCCTCCCAGTGGTCTGCAACACTGCGGGCAGAGCCAGGGCCATGAGCCCCCAGCAGGTTCACCTCTGGAGGTCCAGGACCTTGTCCTCTCACCTCCTTCACTCCTGACAGCCTCCATCTCCCTTGTCACCCTTCCTTCCCCCTGTCTTGCCCCTGTCCTCCCCGTGGTGACTCCGCAGCTGCCCCCTAGTCGTGTTGCAGCACCTCCTGCCCAAGTTCTCCAGCTCTCTACCACAGAGAAGGTCCTCTTGCCCTACGGCTTCACGGTGGCACCAGCGCAGCCCTCTCCCCTCCTGCCTGCCGTGGAGGTGACAGTCGGAGAGGTCTGCAAGTCTGGTGTGTTCTGTGGTGTTGTCCATGGCGTGTGCCACCCTCCTGCCCACCCTCCTGCCCGCGGCACGCTGCCTGCCCGCTGCCCCCAGCCCCTTCGCCTGGCCCTGGCTGCCTTCTCTTTAGTTTTGCTTTGCAGCGCTGCGGTCGCGCCCTGAGCAGTGACCTGGGATCCCGGCCGCTGCCGGCCACGCCAGCCGTGCCTGGGGACTCACGGGTGGGAGCAGTGACCGCTCTCCCCCCTGTTGTGTGTCCCCCCCTTCTCTGGCAGGGCTTTTGTCTACCTGAGCAACCTCCTCTACCCCGTGCCCCTGGTCCACCGCGTGGCCATCGTCAGCGAGAAGGGTGAGGTGAAGGGCTTCCTGCGTGTGGCTGTCCAGGCCATCTCAGGTAGGAAGGACTCCCTCTCCCCCAAAATGTGCCCCTTGCATCCCCTGCACCCTCTGTGCTGGCTCACCCCCATCCCTCCTCCAGCGGATGAAGAAGCCCCTGACTATGGCTCTGGCGTGCGGCAATCAGGGACAGCCAAGATCTCCTTTGATGACCAGCACTTTGAGAAGGTAAGGGGGGGCTGGCTCTTGCTGGATGCCCATGGATCCCAGACCCCTGCCTGCCACCTCAGTGCTTCCCCACTGGGACCACCAGGCTCCTAGAGGTGGAGGGAGGGGAATGTGCTCTTGGTCTACCAGGCAGACCAGGGCCTCGAGCACCCACCGGTGCATCCTGCTCTCACCCACATCCCAGGGGGGCTGCAATGGGGTGGGAGAGGAGAGCTGGACCCGCCTGGATGCTTGGGATGCTGGTGGTGGTGCAAGCAGGACCACCTTGGGAACAACCAGCATCCTGAGCCCCATTCCTGGGACAGTTCCAGTCAGAGTCGTGCCCAGCTGTGGGGATGTCTCGCTCGGGGACCTCTCAGGAGGAGCTGCGCATAGTGGAAGGTCAGGGGCAGGTCAGCGACGTGGGTCCGTCCGCCGACGAAGTCAACAACAACACCTGCGCAGGTGAGGAGGTGTGACACGTTTGGGAGTGGCCCCTGCACCTACCCTCTTGCACCCTCCCTGCCATAGACAGCTCACTGCTCCAGGGTGGGGGCTGCTGGCAGACAGAATCAGAGTCAGCTAGGTTGGAAAAAGCCTTTGAGATCACCAGGTTCAACCGATGACCTGACAACACCTTGTCAACTATCACAGCACTGAGTGCCACATCCAGGCTTTTCTTAAACACCTCCAGGAACAGCTACTCCACCACCTCCATAGGCAGCCCATTCCAGTGCTCTATCGCCCTTTCTGTGAAGAATTTTTTCCTACGTCCAACCTAAGCCTCCCCTGGTGCAGCTTAAGCCTGTGTCCTCTTGTCCTGTCAGTGGTTGCCTGGGAGAAGAGACCAACCCCCACCTGACGACACCCTCCTTTCAGGTAGTTGTAGAGAGGGATGAGGTCTCCCCTGAGCCTCCTCTTCTCCAGGATAAACACCCCCAACTCCCTCAGCTGCTCCTCACAGGATTCGTGTTCCAGACCCTTCACCAGCCTTGTTGCCCTTCTCTGGACACACTCCAGCATCACAACATTGTTCCTAAATGTTCCTAACACTGAGGGGAGGACACCTTGCCTTACTAAGGACCTTTCCCTCCCTGCAGTGACCCCAGAGGACCTTCTTCTGGACAGCCCAGAGAAGCCTGCACCTGACGGGCCGCTGGAGGTGGCTTTGGACCACCTGAAGCTGGGCAGCATCTTCACTTTCCGTGTGACAGTCCTGCAAGCCTCCAGCATCTCTGCAGAATATGCAGACATCTTCTGCCAGTTCAAGTGAGCCCCTGGTGCCCCCCAGCCCTGCTTCTTCCAACATGCTCCAGCCATCCCTGGGGGCTCGTGGTTAATTTGGGAATTTCCTCCACCTCTGAGCCCTTTGTGGGCAGGGAGGCAAAACCAAGGGCTGTGGAATGTACCCAAGTACTTGTTTAGTCACTGGCAAAAGGGAAGGAGAGACTCCCATCAGCTTCAGGGAGTCCTGTGCCAGCCAAGGGTGCAGGCAGCAGCCCCAGGGGGAATAGGCTCTTGTTGTGGTCCCTTGCTTTCACTCCCCTCCCTGCTCCAGCATGTCCCCATCCCACAGCCCCTGAACAACCTTCCTTCCCTCTGCAGCTTCATCCATCGCCATGATGAGGCCTTTTCAACAGAACCCTTGAAGAACACAGGACGAGGGCCCCCCCTGGGCTTCTATCATGTCCAGAATGTGCGTACCCCTCTTCCACCACCCCTTTGCTCCTGCAGCTGCTGGGGTCTCTGCAGGGCCATTGGCCGGATCCTCTCCCAGGGAAGCAGCTTCCTCCTGGCTTTCCCAGCCCCTCACAGCCACCCAGCTAAGCCAGCCTTAGACATGGTGGACATGCAGGAAAAACACCAAAAGCCACTCTCCACCTGAAAAGGCTGGGATTTCACAGCAGTGGTCTCGGTGGGGAGAACATCCCTGAATGGGGGGAAGAGTGGGTGAGGGATGCAGGGAACTGGCAGGCTTACACCCTTCCACATCCCAGGTGCTGTTGCTGGCTCTATCCCCTTCCCCAGCTAAACTGCACTGTCAGTGGCTCAGCAGCTCTTTCTCTTCTAGATCGCTGTGGAGGTGACAAAATCTTTCATCGAATACATCAAGAGCCAGCCAATTGTGTTTGAGGTGTTTGGCCATTACCAGCAGCATCCCTTCCCGCCTCTCTGCAAGGATGTCCTGAGGTGGGCACACCTGGGCCACCCCCAGCCCCTGGCAGTGGGCTGCCTGGGGACCCAGAGAAAGGGGGCAGGTGGTGGGGAGTGGCCCCAAGGCACAGGTGGGGCTGGCTGGGTTTGGGGGTCCCCAGGGGTGCTGTAACCAAGCTGGTTCTGTCTGCAGCCCGCTGAGGCCATCCCGACGCCACTTCCCCCGAGTGATGCCACTCTCCAAACCAGGTAGGGAACCCGGCCTCCTCCTCCTGTGCCCACTCATAGTTCCTGTGTTGGGTGGGTGTCCCCTTCCCCAGAGGGACCAGTTAGGACCCCAGGGGCACCACAAAATGTACAATGGGCCAGAGCACTCTAAAGCCCTAGTCAACCATTTTCACAATACTCAGTAGATGGAAAGCCCCCATCTCACCTCCAGCAGAGCAGCAAGGAGGAGGTTCCTTGCCCTGGGTGGCTCAGGTGGCCACCCAGCCCACAGGGATGGCAGGATCCCCACTGGGACCCCAGCTGTGGGGCTTCGGCTGTACAGTGAAAACACCAGCACAGGGGGAGCCTCCCTCTGGCTGTCCCTGAGCAGTGCCTGGAGCAGCACTGTGTGTTTTGGGACGTGTCTGTGCCAAGTCTTGCAGGCACACTGTCTGCATCCTGGGCATGGATGAGGCCAACCTTTTGCTGAGACCCCATGTTGGGCAAGGGAGAAAGCACATCAATAACCAGCCAGGTCCCTGGGATGAGGCTCTTATTGCTGGCTCTATGTGTGCTCTGAGGTCCTGGCCTGCTCTGCCCTTTCCCTGCCATCATATGCCTCACTCCAAGTGCCAGCAACAGGCTCAACCTCTTACCTGTCTTTTCTGACCCACTGCAGTGCCTGCGACAAAGCTGAGCACCATGACTCGGCCCAGTGCTGGCCCCTGCCAGTGCAAGTATGACCTGATGGTCTTCTTTGAGATCTGTGAGCTGGAGGCCAATGGCGAGTAAGTCCTGCTGGGAAAAGAGGAGGGAGNGGAGAGGGAGAGGGAGAGGGGAGGAAGGCAGCAGGGGATTTTCTCAGTGCTCAGCACCTCTGGGCAGGCTGGCAGGATTCTGTGTCATGCTGCAATCCTCTCTTCCAGCTACATCCCTGCCGTTGTGGACCACCGTGGAGGCATGCCTTGCCATGGCACCTTCCTCCTTCATCAGGTACTCTCTGCCCAAGATGCTGTCCTAGTTCTGACTCCTGCTGGGACCTGTGTTAACTACTGTCCCTTCTTTCTGGCCTCGTGGGTCTCAGGGCATCCAGAGGAGAATCAGTGTCACCTTGGTGCATGAAACGGGCAGCCTCATTCACTGGAAGGAAGTGCGGGAGCTGGTTGTGGGTAAGCCAAGCCAGCCCCCAACCCACTGAGCTTTCAAGCATCCTCTCAGGCTGTTCCTTGCCCACATTCCCATGCTCCCACATGGAGCTTTATGCCTTGTCTCCCCTCCTGCCCTGCAATAGTAAAGCAGTGGCTGCCTGGGAGGTGACACTGGGACACTGCGTGGGCAGGACACCTCAGCCCCTGCCACCATGTCCAGGAGCTGGACTAGGATCTCTGGTGCTGAATGGCCAGCAGTGGGCTGAATGGCCAGTGTTGGGCAACTGCTGCCTGACAGGGGGGGCTGCAGACAGGCAGTTTGCCCCTGCCTTCACAGGGACCCTCACATGGCCACTGCCTGTCACCTCAGAGGCAACTCTGTGCTGTGTTTGCAGGTCGAATCCGGAACACCCCAGAAGCAGACGAGTCACTCATCGACCCCAACATTCTGTCCCTGAACATCCTCTCCTCTGGGTACATCCACCCCTCCCAGGATGACCGGTGCGTGAAGCTTTTTTTCTTGCTCTTCCCCTGCTGTGGTGAGGGATGGAGGGGTCGAGTAGCAGTCCCTCTCTCCCCTGGAAGGCTCTTGGCCCTTCTGCTGACCCACTTCTGCCTTGGGGCAGGGTTTTTCTGAAGCTGCACAGGGTCTTGGGGTACAGGGCTGCCAACCCCCTTCCTCCTCCTCCCCAAAGCCTTGCTGTGCTGGGGAGGGCACTACAGGGAATTTGTGTGTGGGTCCTGCTCTCTGGTGCTGGCTGGCACAGCAGGCAGTTAGTGCTGGGGCCAGGAGGATGTCCCAACTCCATGGCTGGAGGGGACCTGCCACAAAGGGCTATTTGTCCTGTGTCCCAGCAAAATTGCTGGAAAGGCCACTTGGCACTCGTGGCATCTGTGTGTGAGTAACGCAGGAAAGCCATTCCCACTCAGTGTGGGTGACTTCAGGGATGCCCATCCCTTGCTGCCTATCCCAGGGGGCTGTCCTAGAACCACAGAATGGTTTGGACTGAAAGGGACTTTAAAGATAATCTCATTCCAAACCTGCTGCTGTGGGTGGGGACACCTTCCACTAGACCAGGTTGCTTAAAGGTGTCCCCACTGTAAGTCTGGCAGGGTGTGAAAGGAGCGGGACCAGAAGATTTTTATCTCCAAGATCTCCCTGTGCGAGTCCTGCAGTGGCAGGGGGAGTCGTGGGTATGGAGGGCAGAGCTCTCCTCTGCACCAGGGCTACTGGTGGAGCTTGGGGGACTGGTGGGGGGTCTCTGGCCAGAATGTGTGTGTGCAGGCAGCTGCAACAAGACAGGGATGGTTGTTGCCAGCACTGGGAGCAGCAGGAGGTGTCCTTGGCCGTGTGCGTTGTGGTCATTGGTGCAGGAACATCCTGGCGAGGAATGGGGACCACTTTTTCCTTCATTTGCTTTGTGCTCACCACTACCCCAAAGGGACCTGTCCCAAGGCAGGGTGTTTTTGAAGGAATGATGCAGGTCTGGATAGGATTTGCTATGCTGAGCACTCTCAGGGCAGCTTCTGGACATGGCAGAGCAACCTGCACAGAGTGCCTGGGCAGCAGGGGCGAGTCCTGGGGTCAGCACACGTGCAAGTGTTGGACCAGAAGACTTTGTCACAGCCTTGAGGATACAGAAGGAAGCCAGATGGGGATGGTCAGATGAGGAGGGCCCAGCCCAGTGGAGCAATGGTGTATTTTTTGCTGGGAGCTGGGTGGCTGTGGCACCTGCGGGCTCTTGTGGCTGAGCAGCTTTTTGTCAGCTCCTGATCTGGTTGATTGTCTGGTTGGTCCCAGATGCAGCCATATGGGATCTTCAACATACCTAAGGTAGCCTGGCAGGAGGGATGTGCCTCCTGCTCTGCCTTCCACCCTGTGAGTCCTGCAGGACAAGGGGACACGGCTCGGGCTGGGGGGATACTTGGGGTGTGGAGAGAAGTGTGAAGACTGGGGACCTATCTGGGGGCACAGACCGGTGCACATCATATCTGTCCCATACCTATTCCATGGAGCCTGCCCACAGTGAGGCAGGGGGAGGAGGGGTGGCCAGCTGCCTGCAGAGCAACTGGCCAGCTGCAATGCCCCCCACTTCCACTCCACATGCAGACATGCATGCTTCACCCTGCAGCTGTGAGAACAGGCAGCAGGAAGGCAGAGAACAGAGCCAGTGCCCACTTCACCCTCCTCCCAGCTGCTTGCGCTCCCCGCTTTGCTGCCTTGTGCCACGCAGCCTCCATTGCCTGGAGCAGCCCTGGCTTCTCCTCTGCAGTCTCCCCAGCGCCCCGGAGCCACTCAGGAAGAGGCTGGGAGAGTGGTTCAGCTCTCTCCTCAGCACGCATCCATCCCTGCATCGAGCCCCCAGGGCGGAGGCACGGGGGGCAGTGCCTGGTTTCCCCCCCTCGCTTCCCTCAGCTGCTACTGCCCATCTAAGCCCACACTAACCATGTGATTGTTTTGTGTTTTCGCAGGCAGTTTCTTGATTCGGATATGCCTAGGTATTATTTGTTTCCATTGGTTTTTTTTCCACCCCTCCTTCTTCTCTCCTTTCTTTCTTTCTACCCCCTTGCCTCGGCACGCTCACTCCCGCCAGAGGCAGCACTTGGACATCCAGCCCCTCATCCCTTCACATGCCCCATCCCTCCTCCCTCCTGCGCTGGCACCTCTTGCTCACTCGACCCCTTTTGCTGTTCGTCTGGGCCACGCTCTGGCTGGCTGCCGCTCCCCCTCGCACGCCTGCGTCTCCATTGCCTGATTTGGGTTTTATTCTTGCTTTTCAACTTTGCTACTCTCTCATCTTTTCTGGCATCTGGCACCGAGTATGCTGGACCCCCACATTGTCTTCTGCCCGAGTCCCAGCTCAGCCCCTGGTGCTGCTTGGAGTAGCTGCAGGGCTGGTGAGGACAGTGGAAGTTTTGGGGCTTGTCCTGCCCTCTCCTGGGCACCTGATAACGATGGCAGAGCTGTGGTTGGTGTGGCAGTGGCTGCCCATCCCGTGCACGGTTGTCCTGTGTGTGTAGGTGCAGCGTACAGACAGCGTGTGTCCGTATGCAGGTGTGACAGTGGGTGCATATGTGGCACAGACTGTTGTACCCCTGTGCAAAGGGCCAGTGGCTGTTTGGGGACTGCTGGGATCACTGGATGAGCCTGACATATGCGTGAGAGGTGCCAGATCTGTGGATGTGCCACCAGCCTCTGGATGGGAGCATTGTGAGGCCTCAGGGAAGGGCCCACCACTGTGGCCCGTGGCAGAAGAAGAGGGGTTTGTGTCTGGGAGACAAGGGATGGAGTGTCCCGAGTCCTGGCACATAACTTTGTGCCTGAAGGTTGTCCTCCCTATGGCAACTCAAAGCTGGTTCTGCTCAGAAATGTCCAAGGGCAGAGCTGTCCCTGCAGCAGCATTCTGTCCCCTCCCAGGGTGCAGGAAAGTGGATACAGCATTGATCCAGCCCCACCACTGCAAGAGAGGTGGGTTCACACTGGCGCTGCCCATGGTCTCTCAGAACAGTGATGCTTTCCATGTGGACCAGGGGATGGGCCAAGAAGTCACCTGCTGTGTGAGTGGCAGTGGGACATCTCATCCCCCCAGCTGGCACTGTCCCAGGGGACTGCGCTGGGTGGGAGCTCCTTGCCCTGGGATAGCACAAGGGCAGAGTTGAGAGGATAGGGAGCACATGTGCTTCCTTCCCAGCTGCTGGACCATGAGGAAAGTGGGAGGCAGAGGTACCATTCAGGCTGGTAAGCCTCTGTCTGCCCTCGCTGAGCTCCTTTTGGTTCCCATTTTGGGTTCAGCTGTGCTGGAGCTCCCTTGGCCAGCAGTGCTAATATGTGCGAGTCCCTTCAAGAGGGGCTCTTCTGACCTGTCGTTTTTCTGTGTGTGTACATGTGTGTGTTTGTCCTTGGGTCACCTTCCACTTATAGCATTTCGCTGGGAAATGACACTAGGTATTTCACGCGCACCTGCTCGGTCTGGTCCCTCCTGCTTTTCTCTTTTTCCCCTTTGCCTCTCCTCCCTTTGCTTTTTGCTCTTTCCCCCCTCCCCTGAGGCTCCTCTTCTCCTCCTCCTCTTCCTTGGGGAGCGCTCTTTTCTTAAGCAACCTGTGTTTGTAAAGCAATCCTTTGCCTTGGCTGTGTCTAACACTGGGGGGGTTTATGTATTTTATACACCTTTTGAAAGTGTCACTCTCCCTCTTCTTCCAACATGGGGGAAACTGCAGTCGAGAACCTCTCCCTACTCCCGCTGGCTGCCCTGGCTCTTGTTAAATTTGTTCCTCAGCCACCTGGATGCTGCTTCAGGGACGTGCCGAAGTGTTCTCACTGAGATACAGCTGAACAGCTTCCTGAGGATGCTCAGGCGGGAGCCGGGGCCGCAGCAGCTCTGGGCGGTTTTGGGGAGTGGGTGTACCATAAAGCCAAGGCTGACCCGGGAGGGAGCCCAGGAGTGGTGCAGGGGGTGAAATGGGGATCCCCCATGCTCTCTCACTGGAGCCACCTCCTGCTTCCTCACCCTTGGTTGCTCAACCCAAGGAGGGCAGCTGCCACTCTTGATCTGGGTGAGCTGTCCCATCCTCTCCCGGATCCTGTAGGCATGGGTGAGTGGGACCAGGTGTCCCCTGCTCCTTCTCCCAGCCTGGGAGCCATGGAAAACACAGCAAAAGGGCCTGAGGCAGCAGAGTGGGAATGGGGCTGGTAACAAGGGTAGAACAAGAGCCAGGGGAGACAGCCTGACAGGGGCCAGCCCCCAAATCGTGGTCCCTGGCTTCTCACTGGGGCCCAGGGCTGGCAGACAGGGGTGGCCCTGGGGAAGGGGACCTGACTGGTGAGGGGGCTGTGCTCCCAGAGGTGGGCTGGCAGCACACCCCCAGTGCTGAGCATCCTCCCTCCTTTCCCTTCTGGCCATCATCACCCAAATGGCAACAGCCGCTCCTGGCAGGGACTGGGAGGTGCTGTGCCCCAGGCTGGATGGTGGGGACTGGCCCAGGTGCACAGGGGGTGGAAACCCCCGTTCCGAATACAGGGGTGGGGCATGAACCCTCCTTCGCCCTCCTTTGCCTTCCTAGCCTGCTCTGCCTTGCCTGCACCCCATCTGAGCCCCCCACTCCTCCTGCAGTCCCTCCTCCCCTAAACCCTGGTCCATTGGCCATTTCAAGGGTGCCGTGTCCTCCTCCCACCATGCCTTGTGCCCTTTGCCTTGAGCCTGTGTCCTCTGGAGTGGCTGTCCCCATCTGTCCCCACTGCGCATGCATGTCTGTGTGTCCTTGCAGGCCTGCTGCAGCGCTGTGGGGGGGACAGTGGCATCTTCTTGCTCACCTGCCAGGGGTTCCAGAGAGGTTGTTTTACTGGCCCTGCTGGGTTTTTTTGGCAGGACTTTCTACCAGTTTGAGGCGGCGTGGGACAGCTCCATGCACAACTCACTGCTGCTCAACCGTGTTACCCCTTACCGGGAGAAGATCTACATCACCCTGTCAGCTTACATCGAGGCAAGGACCTTGGCTGGGGTCACTATACCTTAACAAAGGCTGGTATTTCCCCTGCTGTTGGGGTGCAGCCAGTGTGAACCCTTCCTTAGCTGGCGCTTATGAGATGCAGGGTTGAACTTGGTGCTTGGGGGCCATGTGGGACCCCAGGACTGGAACCTGCTGGGCACAGGGGTGGGAGAGACCTGCTGGACTGCCACCTTGCAGCACCCCTGATGCCTCCCTCTGCCCTACTGCAGATGGAGAACTGCACTCAGCCTGCCGTCATCACCAAAGACTTCTGCATGGTTTTCTACTCTCGGGATGCCAAGCTTCCTGCCTCACGCTCCATCCGCAATCTTTTTGGCAGCGGCAGCCTGCGAGCTTCTGAGAGGTACCAGGGTGCTCCTGTTAGGGAGAGGAGAGCCATCACCTAGGAACTGGAGCTTTCCTAGGGCATCCCAGCAGCCTGGGTGAAAAATGTGGGGTGTGGGGATGGGGCAAAACCAGTAATGCTTCATCTCTCTTTGCTCACAGCAACCGCGTGACAGGAGTCTACGAGCTCAGCCTCTGCCGTGTGGCTGATGCTGGCAGCCCAGGTGGGTGCCTTGCCTCTGCCCAGGTATTCAGCTGGGGCAGGGAGGCACAGCCAGGCCTCTGGGTTAGGGGCTGTGTGTCTGTCCCCACAGCTGTGTGTCTGTACCTACAGGTATGCAGAGAAGGCGCCGGCGTGTGCTGGACACCTCTGTAGCCTACGTCCGGGGAGAGGAGAACCTGGCTGGCTGGCGGCCCCGCAGTGACAGCCTCATCCTCGACCATCAGTGGGAGCTGGAGAAACTCAGCCTCCTGCAAGAAGTGAGAGTCTGGGCTAGAAATGGGCTGAAATGGTGAAATTCGCAGCTCTGCTGGTGCTGGGGGGTTCCCCGCCCTGCTTGTCACAGCCATCATGCTTGTGGGAGGAGGCAGGAACGGGGCTGTGCTGCCAGTTCGTCGCTGCCAGCCAGGTCCCAGCACATCCAAAGCTAATGAGTAAATGGGGTTAAGGGGCCTGGGGATGGGGGAAAGGGCCACCCCTAAGCCTAAGTGCCTGTGCCCAGGTGGAGAAGACAAGACACTACCTGTTACTGCGCGAGAAGCTGGAGACGACCCAGCGCCTGGGCATGGAAACCCTGTCCCCCTGCTCCAGTGAGGACTCTGAGTCCCGAAGCACCTCCTGCATCTCCTCCCCACTCTCTGCCGATGGGGCACCCGAAGGCCGCACCTCTCCCCCTGAGACCCCCAGCGAGAGGCAGAAGGAGCTGGCTGTGAAGGTAGCACCCTGCAGCATCCCCAGCTCGCGAGGGTGAAGCCAGGAAGTGGCTTCCACAGGGTGGCGAGGGGTTGGGGCAGGAGAAAGCCCAAGAAGAGTGGGAGGTGGGATGTGCCTCGTGCCCCATTGTCCTCCTCCTCTCTCTGCAGTGCTTGCGCCTGCTCACGCACACCTTCAACAGAGAGTACAGCCACAGCCATGTCTGCATTAGTGCCAGTGAGAGCAAGGTACTACTGCTGCCCCAGGCCTGGCCTTTTGCATGTGCCTGGCTTTGTGCAGAAACTCTAGTTCACACCTTCCCTGCTCCACAGCTATCAGAAATGTCCGTGACCTTGATGAGAGACCCCTCCATGCCAGCTCTTGGGGTGACCACTCTTACCCCCTCCTCGACCTGCCCATCACTGGTGGAAGGATGTTACAATGCCATGGAGGTCAGGTAAGAAGCTCTCTGGGAGGTTCTGGTGACATATCCCAAGCAGAGCAGCTGTATTACTGAGACATGTTCCAGTGATATCACTGGGACATGTTCCATAGAACATCCTTATCTATGGATGTTCCCTAGCCATCAATCTTCCTACACTCCATCCTCTCCTCCTTCCTCAGACCCCCCCAGGTCTCCTCTAGGGCAGAGAGTCCCGACCTGGAGCCTGTGGTAGAAGGAGAACAGAAGAAGTCCCCAGCCCGCCGGCCTGAGGAGGAGAAGGAGCCCCAGCGTTTGCTGGTGCCTGACATCCAGGAGATTCGAGTCAGGTAGGAACAACTGGGGCAGCCAGTGAGGGGAGCACCTATGGGCAGGGCATCCATGCCCTACCATTGCCACCTCCTCATGGTCTGTATCCCACCCCTTAACTTGGTCCCTTCTGCAGTCCCATCGTCTCCAAAAAGGGCTACCTGCACTTCCTGGAGCCTCACACCAACGGATGGGTGAAACGCTTCGTGGTGGTCCGGCGTCCGTATGTCTACATCTACAACTCAGACAAGGACGCGGTTGAGAGGGCCATACTCAACCTCTCCAAGGCCCAGGTGGAATACAGTGAGGACCAGCAGGCCATGCTCAAGGTAGGGCACTGGGAGCCAGCCCCACTCCACACACCCCGGTGAGTGAAGGACTAAGCTCTGGCTCTCCCCTAGCAGACCCCGAACACGTTTGCGGTGTGCACAGAGCACCGGGGCATCCTGCTGCAGGCGAGCAGTGACAAAGACATGCACGACTGGCTCTACGCTTTCAACCCTCTCCTGGCTGGATCCATAAGGTACCAGGGGCAGCTGTGGGGAGAGGGATGCAGAAAAACCATTGCTGGGGGGGCTGCAGGCTCCCAGTGCTTTCCCTGCTGCTGCCCCCAGTCAGGTGTAGGGAGCATCTCCTGTGCAGAGCTGTGCCTAGACAGGCTCTCAGCTGGCAAAACTTAGTTTGTATTAATTTTGAATTTAAATGCTTCAGTCTAGGGACAGATTCCAGGTGGTACAGAGGTATTATTGTGCTGAGCTCAAAGCAACATCCATGCCTGGTGGTGGCAGGGACACTGGCCTGTCACTGTTCTTGAGACCATCCCACAGAGTTTTTGAGATTGGTAAGGAAACTTTCCTGTCTGACCATCCTGCAGCCACTCTGGAAGTCACACACGAGCCACCTGAGCTGGGACTGAGGCCCCTTCACAGCAGGTGGCCTTGCTTGACTTTCTACACTCACCACACTCACACACTCAGACAAGGTTTCCTAACTGGCTCAGTCACAGGTTTCCCATAGCAGAGTCTCAGACATCTCTCAGTTGTGGTGCAATAACAAAATAACAGCTGGAGCTGCGTGCCTCTGAGAAGGGACCCTGAACAAAGGAAACCCTGGGCTTTTATACCCTCATAGTCTAAGGGCATGAAATTCTGGGTTCCTCTGGATTCCTCGGCTCCTGCTGTGTCTCCAGTGTCCTTCACCTGGCTGTGCCCAGGTCCCTGTGCCCTTTGCTATGCAATCGATCAGACCTCTTGCCTCAGGCTCCCACTCCTGCAGCTCAAATTGCATCTGCACACCAAGATACCTGTACTAAATGTATTCATTCAACAAGGCCATCTCATGGAGCTCTTGAGATCATCTCAAGTGGCAGGACTAGGGGAATAGGAATAAATGTACAGAAATGTGTGTGCCCTGACCAAAGAGACTTGAATTCTATGTCCCCCCAGCTGTCTGGATTCAAGTATCAACCTGGAGGTAGGATACTGAACCTGGGAGTCTACACCTCTCCTTGTCCACATCTCTTAACACCTTTTGTCCCTCGTTTTCCAAACCAGATCCAAGCTGTCCAGAAGGAGAACAGCCCAGATGAGAATCTAACCTGAAAAACACCCTCCACCTCATCCGTCTGCTAACAGGATCAAGATAGCTGATTCTGTCTGAAGACTCCCCATGTTAATATCTGATCTTTCACACCATCTGCTGCCCCAGCTCTCTGCTCCATGGAAGGATCTGTCTTGATTCACAGCTTCACAGGGGAAACTCACTTCTGTTTGTAGCTGCAAAAGCCTGGACCCGCCTGGGCAGGATTCCTTGTGCACGTGCCATCTTCTGCCTGTCCCCCCATGGGTGACCTTCATATCACACCATCTAACGCTCCAAAAAAGGTCCCTATCAGAGGGGAGGGAGTGAGAAGGGTGGTTTTGGCTAAAAGCTGGTCTTTGATCTAGAGAGATGGGAATGCAGTAAAGCTCAGAGCTGGGAGAGCAGGAGGAATTGCCCTCAGGCGAAGGGAAAGTGGTAATTTAGATGTGGGGTTTCCCTAATTTACTGGTGTTTCTGCAAGAGACAGCAGAGTAAGATCAGGTGTCAGTACTTTAAGATTATATTTATATAGTATTTATTTCTATTTACATCACAAAAATCCCCTAAGTTGAGTCCTGGCCCCCAGCCAATGCCTCCCCCAGGCAGGGGAGAGCCTTGGTGGTGGGCTGGGGTTCCGGAGATGCCTTCCCCGGGACATCCCTGGCTTGTGCCTGGCAGCAGTGCAGCTCTCACCCTCACTCTGTGCCCTTCCCCAACCATTTGCTTTGCCCTCTCCTACAGCTTAAACTACTTTTCCCCTGAGTGGTGGCCAGACAGCCCACCATGTCTTCCCAAAGAAGGCAATTCCTACCTGTTCCATCTACCTCTGGAAGGGAGGAGTCCACAGTCTCAGCTGGCTAAGGCACCCATGTCCCTGCAGATGGGTCACTGCACTTTGGAGCTTGGTCCTGCTGGAGGGAAAAGGAGAGCTCTGGGGGTGGCTCTGTCTGTCACCCCGTGCTGGGCTACTCTTTCCAACCAAAAGCACTTTGGCCACCTCCGCTATCCCAGCCTTGGACCCCCAGGTGTCTCATCCAAAGGGATTTCCCACTCTTAGGGCAGGATGCCAAGGATCTCAACCCTGCAGGGAGTGTGGAGGTTCAGGTGGAATGGGAAAATTCCCCAGGAGCCATGACTAGGAATGACCATCCCACCCCACAGGATCCTTCTTGCCCTTTCCCAAAAGGGCTCACACATCCCTTCTTCTCCCAGCAGGATTACAGACTCAAAGCAGATCAAAGGGTGTCAGGGTGGGGATGGGGCTTCTTTTTTCTGTTATAGCTGGTGTTTTCTCACTCTTCCTCTGCTGCAGAAGCTAGCACCCACCTCTCCCCACCCTGCCTCCATCAGCATGTTAATCTGGGGGGGCTTCCCACATCGGAGGTGTTTTCACTGAAAACACCTTCTCCTCCAGCCATCACTGCTTCTCACCTCCTCCAGCAGCAGCTCTCTCTCTCTCTTCTCCCATTTCTCACCCGTGGTTAGATGTTTTTGTTCAGGGCTTCCTAACTGGCCAGCAGCATCTGGCACAGCTCCGTGTTGGAAGCTGAGCATCTTCCTCCGTGCATCTCCCAGGCACCCCCCCCAGCTCTGCTGTCTCTTGTCCAGCACGGCTGCGCCTTGGCTCTGCCACACCTCCCTGCACTGTCTGTGGGGTGTGTGTGGGTGTGTGTGGGTGTGGGTGTGTGTGTGTGTGTGGGACGTGGTGCTGTCTTCTCGTTATACTCGTGTTGTAGGGGGCACGGATAGGCAGGGACGTGGCAGAGGAGTAGAGGCTTGCACTGGCCCCCTTGCTGCATATCAGGCACCCTTTTAGCTTGGGTTTCAGGTCATAGAAAGTTTGGGGATTCTTCTTGAGCACATGCTGGTTCTGCCTGGCCTCACCACGGCTCCTTGAGCATCTTACCCCATTCCTACAGCCCAAAGCTGCAGTGGGGCTGGTCCTCTCAGCCCAGCTCCCCTGCCCAGGACAAGCTCCCCGATAAAGTGGGCTATTTTCCTCTCTGTGATCCTTTTTAGACCTAGAGGCCGACTTGTGCCCTTTCTGGATGAAGAGGTGCCAGCCTGGAGGCACAGAGAGGCTGAGCTGGGGCAATGCAGGGCTGCAGCATCCTGGCTCCCGTGCTCTGGGCAAGGACTAGTTGGTACCATCCCAAAATTACAGTGTAAGGGTCTAAGGGTGGAGAAACAGGGGGTACCTGAGGGGAGGCTCTTCCAGAATGGAGGCAGCTTTTGGAAGAGACAGGACCAGTGTCTGTCAGGGACCAGACACAGGTTCACTGGCCAGGGCTGTGTGGTGCTGCCTGTGCCACAGACAAGACGCAGCCAAGCTGAATGGCATCCTCCAGCCAGAGCCGAACCATGCCTGAGGCCAGCAAACCTGCAGAGCAGACGGCTCGGCTGGAGGTGGGGGCCGTGGGAGACGGAGCTGCCCGCTGGATGCGGCACACGGGCCAGCCTTGCCATCTTTACCAGCAGCGCTCTGACCAGCACCGCGCTCCCTGGTCACGGCCCTGGCACCTGGCATCCCCTCGGCAAGGAATGCTAACCGGAGGTTGAAGCACGACTGTAAGCCCAACCGGAAGGGAAATTCCTACAGGGCAGCAGCGGGTGGCACGGAAGGCAGGCGGGCATCGGCGGGCAGGCCG
>VZTR01009943.1:353162-376655 GCA_013400775.1 Chaetops frenatus
AGCCCGGCGCCGCCGCGGGTGAGGCCGCGACCCGCTCGGGCCCGCGCTCTCCTTCGGGCCCGAGCGCCCTGGGCTCGGCCTGACGGGCTGCGGGCCCCGCCGGGCCTGCTGCAGCTCGGCCGTGGGCAGCGTGGCTCCTCCGCGCACTGCCAGGCCGCCGCCACAGGGAGCTTGAAGGGGCAGGGGGGACGGTGAGGGGACGGGTTAAAGATCGCTGGAGAAATTGCCGGGTTCGGTGGGTTTTGTGGTTTTCTTTTCCTGTGGGACTCGCTCCGCTGCAGTTTAGACCGTGGTTTCGCACGGTCTGTAATGGACTGGGAAATACTGCGGTTTAGACCGTGCTGTTGGAGCCTTTCCCTTCACTGGGCTGCTGAGGGATGTTAATGCGAGCCCAGTGGATTGCTAGGGAAAAAAACCAAAAAACCTGTTCTCAAGGCAAAAGTTCACCTCAGCCCCAGGCAGGTGGTTATTTTGCTTGTGTAGCAGCTGCTGAAATTAGAGGTGGAAGTAAGGCTCTCCTGGTTTACCACGCCTGTGCTGGCTTGGGGTCAGGCCTTTCCGAACAACTCTGGTTCCTTACTCTGCCCTGGTGCCTTGCAGGGAAAGATGCTCAGAAAGGGCCTCTGCTGTTTGATGATCTCCCACCATCCAGCAGTGCTGACTCAGGTATGGGTGCTCTGTTCCTGCCATTAGTTTGGTTTTCCATGTTTTCTGCATCAGCATCTCTTTCAGATGAAATGTGTGTAAATCCTGTGCTTTGTTAGGCAGAATAAAGACAGTGGGGTTATCAGTACTGGTGTGCAGAACCAGCTGCATCCTGTTTGGGTTTTTTTTATAGCCAGGGTGTTACAGATGTTCCACATATAGTCCATAAAACGTTCCATAAAAATGTTCCCTGGGGCAAATGCAAAGCCTGGATTTGTCCCAGTAGTAATGGAAGTAGAAATCTGGCTCTCTTGGGTAAACTCTAATAATTCTTTCACCTCAGGCAAAACATTATTCCCTGAAAGGACCAAAGGTATTTAGTCATTTTTGTCTTTTTCTTGTGCTCCAGGAAAAGAAGGCTCTTTGCTCTTCGATGGCCTCCCACCAGCCAGCAGTGGTGACCCAGGTAAGGATTTGTGTCACTCATCAGCCTCTGCTGAGCCATCCCTCTGGGAAAAGCCCAGGATGCAACCTGTTGTGTTGGACACATAGCAAGTTAACCTGCTGTTTATTTCTCCAGTCCAGACTGACACACTTGTTGTGGCAATTTGTGCCCCAATTGTTTAAATTAGGATTCTGAATCTTAAAATTAGGCCTGTTCCCAGAAGTACATTCCTGTGTTTTGGGGACCCCCATTCTCTGTCTTAAAGCTCCCTGCTTTGGGAAGGGAAAGTGCCCTGGTGCAGCCACTGCCCTGGCTGCCTTTCTGCTGTAGGCACAGGCTGCCTCCTTGTTTCTTGCTGAAAATGGCTTCAAACCCAGCCTGCTGTCCTGGCAAGGCTTTCTGCATGCAGCCATGTGCTAGCTGTCACCTGGGAGGAGCTGAGATAATTCACTATATCACCATATGAAAAGCCAGGGTTCTGATGTCAGGTTTTGCTTGCTAGCTTTCATTTGTAGCCTTCTTCCAAACCCTCTAAAAAATATGCACAGTCAGAATAATAAAATAAGTTTCTTTACATTGTTGTGGGCAGAGATCATAGAGGAAAATAATAATAATAATAATCTAGAAGTGTTCCAGCATGTAACATTAACTTTCTGAGGAATTAACTGGGGAAAAAAAAAAAAAAAAAAAGCCTGCTAGCTAAGGAATAAAACCTGTGGATTATTCAGTAATAACTCTGGCCACTTAATGCTGTCTAAGTGTGTGAGCCTGCACTCCTGAGTGTGCTTATTTTGGTATAAAATGACTTGCTGCTGAATTTATGGAAGTAAAACAAGCTGGAACACTTGATCCACCTGCATTTTTGCTTTCTTTCAGCCTCCAGTGCTACTAAGCAAGTCTCATCAGCAGAGAGCCAAGAGAAAGGGCAGAAGAGAAAGTCCTTGGAGGAGGAGGAAGAGAAGAATGGCAGGGAAGAACTTGTGGAAAAGAAAGTTTGTAAAGGTTTTCAGACAGTTTGAAAACAAATGTACTCAATTTGTACTTTTGGCGTTGGGCTGAGTAAGTCCAGAACAAAGCTAAGCTTTGGTTCTTCAGTCTGCTTGCCTCTTCAGCCTCATGTAGGAAACAAACTGCAGGGGTCTGTGGAAGCCCCTCGAGCTTCCTGGCTCTGTCTGCCCTCCTGGGCCTTCTTACTGTCCCTGCTGAAGCAGCAGGAGCTGAGCAGCAGGCAGCTCAGCACTGGCAGGATAAGTGCTTGTGCTGCCAAGAAAGGGGATGGGGTGTGGAACCTCTGAGGCTGGATCCACACCACTTTCTTTTGCCACATCCACAGATCTCTCTGCTGGCTGCTAAGGATGCCAGGGAGGGGAGGGACAGGTTTGTTGCATACAGGGCCTTTGACTTCAGTGCCCGTGTGCTGTGTTGCAGCTTTGGGAGTAAGATGTGCTCAGGGGTACAGAGGAAAGGACATGTCCTGGGAACATCAGACCTGGATTTCCTGTCCTTAGTGCACTCTTTAAAGCTGTGCTTTATTTAATCTGCAAGTTCAGTGCCATGTGCTTCCCCTGCCCACCCTGTCCCCTGCCCCTGTTTGGTAAGAGTCCTGTCCAGTGCCCAGCAGTCCTGCTTGGCTACAGCTGCCTGCTAAAATGAGGGCAGGCTGCTTTTAGAGCTTCTGACCTTGGGGACACATCAAAACCCATCCTACAGAATAAATATATCCTGTTCAGCAGCAGATGCTAGATGTTTTATTGCAGGATGAGGGCTACACTGGCAGGACAGGGCTCTGAAAGCTGAGAACTTACTGGTTTTCAGCCTGAGCTGAGGAGACAGAGGAGTTTGATTTGCATGCATGTGTCTGCTTTGTTCCCCTTTAGGATCAGTGGGCATTCTTGGACTGAAGGGTTATGTGGCAGAGAGAAAGGGTGAGAGAGAAGACATGCAGGATGCACACGTCATCTTAAACGATATCACTGAGGAATGCCGGCCTCTGCCCTCCCAAGTGTAAGTGGGGCCCAACTGCCAGAACAGCCATCCTGGGGGTGAGGGAGCTCCAGCTTGCTTCAGCTAAGCCCATGGGATGATCCTTTTTGCTTTGAACAGCTGATGCTCTTGTCTGCCTCTATTGTGGTGCATGGTTTGGGCTTGTTATTGGGAGACCTGGGGTGAATCATCAGCTAGCTGTGTTCCCAGGCAATTCACAGGGCTGGTGTGTACAAAAACCTCCCTTTGAGAGGTGCTGAGTGGATTCAGTCACTGACTTTATGAGGACCATGAGGGCCTGATAACTCTGGATGTTGATCCTCTGTTACCCAGATGTAAGTGGGTATGTAAAATTAAAAGAATGTTCTCAAGCATCACCCTGATACTGCTTTTAGCTTCTGAACTGGTACTATCCCAAGGGGTTTGTGTGCTGAGAAATCCAAGCTTTTTGTCTGTAGCATAGTTGGAACAAGTTTAGGCATGGAAGGTACTGTGGGGTTGGCTAGACTGATGTCTGTAATGCTGGAGAGTTGCAGTGTCCTTGAGGTGAGATGTTTACCTGCTTTTATGCCAAGTTGTGGTCTGTAAACCCTTTAGCCCTTCATTTTGTTCAGGAGTGGAAAATTACAAGAAAATTCTCAGCCCGGTGCTGAGTGAACTCAGAGAGCTGCTACCTTTTGTGCCTTGGAGTGCAGGGTTTTAGGTCTGGCTGACACAGGGGCAGGGTGCTGTGGAGAGAAATGTACTGGATCCCATTCCCTGGCTAATGGCCTTTCTTAGCCTCTGTCTGCTACTTTTTGTTCCCTCACAGCACACGGGTCTCGTACTTCGCTGTTTTTGATGGCCACGGGGGAGTCCGAGCCTCAAAATTTGCAGCGCAGAATCTGCACCAAAACCTGATTAAGAAATTTCCTAAAGGTGAGAGGAGTGGAATAAGGGCTGTAGGGTAACTATCACCTTTTCTGCCTTGGCACTGGATAGGGAAACTGATCTGTTTGGGTGTAGTCCTACATTACCCATCCCTTGTTCCCAGAGGGCTTGCAAGACTGCTCTGTCCTCTGGAGAAGAGGGCTGGAAGCCTTTTTGGCACAAGGGTGCAAGTAGCTGATTTGACCAACTAAACATGTGTGAGATGTGCTGTTGCCAGTTTTGGCAGTGCCACATCAAGTGTGAAAATATTCCTGTGGTGGAGAGGTTTCTGTCATAAACTCTCCACATATGCTACTGCACACATCTGTGGTAGGGTAAGCCCAGGATGTGCCCCAGCTGTTCTGCAGAGTCCAAGAGATAAATGGCCTGGCTGAATGTAGGATGAGCAAAGGGACAGACTAGGATAGATCAGATGTGGTTTACTTGGAGCTTAGTTGCTGTTTTTTCTGTCTGTCTGACAGGTGAGGTAGCCAGCGTGGAGAAAACTGTGAAGAGATGCCTTTTGGACACCTTCAAACACACAGATGAGGAGTTTCTGAAGCAGGCATCCAGCCAGTAAGTGTAAATGCTTTCTGTTCATTTGTATTTCTTAGTGTACATCTCTGAGGTCTGACTTGTGAGCAGGGCAGAGGAAACCTTCCTTGTGTTATGCCTGTGCTTTGGCAAAACTCCACACAGCTCCACTGTGTCAGGCTGTGACTGTGCCAGCTGAGTGCTTGCTAGATCTAGATCATGGCATGTTGTGGTCTGACTCTATGGTAAGTTTTCTTTAGGATCCCTTAGACTAAAATACATGTTCCTGATGAAGGAAAGAATCAAAACAGGTCCAAGGAGCTCCTCTGTCCTTGTCAGGGCATCTTGTTTGCCTTCATTTTAAAGACTTGCCATGCTGCTGAATGGACTTGTCCCATACTGCCTGAGATGGGATCTCTCTGTTGATGGCATCAGAGTGTGGCAGGAGGAAATCTGTAGAGGCCACTAAGCTTTCTTCAGAGCTGTGCTTGCCAGGCTGGAACACATGCCTGAGGTAGCTTTTACTGGCCTGTATTGAAAGACCTAACTCTCCCAATGTAAATTTAAATCTTGCTTTCTTCAACTGTTTAGAAAACAGAGATTGTTGGTGAAGAATGTCCCTCTGTGGGGTGAATGCCAGCCTGCCTTGCAGCTGGGTATGGAGTGCCAAAGCACCCTGGCCTTCTCTCAGTCTCTGCTGAGCTGGCACACCAGCTGTATGGACCAGGGAAGATGTAGATTGCATTTCAAAGACAGTCAATTTGATACCAATCCTTCACACACATTTGGTTTGGTTTTTTTACTATTATTATTTCACAGTGACACCTCTATCACAGATGGAGAGCTGTTGATGCATTTGATTCTCAGATTCCCTGAAAACTTTCAATTTTTCAATTTATTGCAAACTGGCTCAGTCTCTTAAGCCTAATCAGAACAACAAGTTTGACCAGGCAAAAGGAAGGTGCTTTCTTGAGTCTGTCACAACAGTGTCTTTCTCAAACCAGCTTCTAGTCAGAAACATGACTTATGGCAGAGGCACTACAAAGGATGACTAGCAATAGCTGTATTGGTGGTGAAATTAATCATGTTCATTCAGCCACACCTTCCAAGTAAGGAAAAACTGGATGAAATATGTCTAGAAATCAGTCTCTCAAAGCTGGTTTCAGTGAAGAATGGCATCATAAGCCAGGCTTTTTTGTGGAGGGGACTAGTCTGGCAGCTGTAATCTAAGAAATGCTTCTCATTTTACATAGAGCTCTAGAGATAAAAGCTTAACTACAGGAAGTGAAATAAGAGGAGAGTGATGAGGGAGTGGTAGTGCTGCTGAGGTGGGGTGGTGAGGGCTGAGGTGGGGGAGGAGGCAGGGATATTGTGAAAAAAGGAAGGAAAATAAAAGCAAAAAGAAGGAATTTCAGCTGCAGAGTTGGCTGTGCCCTCCTTTTGCTGCAAAGAAGCCTCCCAAGGAGGAGTGTGGGGTGCTTGTTTGCTCATGATGCTATAGCTTTTGGCCAGCCATCAGGGCTGAGCCTGTTCTGCTCACATATGAGGTTTCCTGGGAGCTGAGTGTGAGGAGGAGTTGGTGTGGGAGCTGTGGTTGGCAGTATTTACACCAGCTGGGCATTGGCTGTGCATTCAGAAGTCTGCAGAGTGTATAGTTTCTCTGTCCTTGTCCAGGTTGCTTTTTATCACCAACCTGAGCTGCTTGCAGGCAGCTGCTGTGGGCTTGTGCTACCTGATTGCTGTGTGTTGGCACGTGACTCTTCTTTGAATCCCCAGGAACACTCTAACTTAACTTCATAAGTGTTATTTTTCCCCTTTATTAATCTCATTTTTGTTCCCTTCAGGAAGCCAGCATGGAAGGATGGCTCCACAGCTACTTGTGTGTTAGCTGTTGACAATATTCTCTACATAGCCAACCTCGGGGACAGCCGGGTAAGCAGAATGGATACCACTGATGGCATCTTTATTCTGCCCAGACTTTTTTGGTTTTTTCGGTTGTTTGAGGTGTCCGGGTTGCCACAAGTTATTCAATTATTCCTACAAAGCATCTTGTTTTGGGTGGGTACAGAGTACTTGTGTGTTGTCTCCCATAATGTAAAACAGTGGTGTGTGAAAGGTCTCTCTTGATGATGCTAAATATCTCACAGTATCTAGAAGAGAATATTTGAATATTTCACCTGGAAGGGACCTATGACAATCATCTGGTCCAACTGCCTGACCAGTTCAGGGCTGCCCTAGAGTTCCACCATTGCTCAAATGCCTCTTAAACACTGACAGTCTGGGGCATCAACCACCCCTTCAGGAAGCCTGGTGCAGTATTTGATTATATGCTCTGTAAAGAAGCACTTCCTGATGTCCAGCCTGAACCTGCCCATGCCCTGCTTTGAGATCAGCATTCCCTCTCCATGCCCCCTCCTCAGGAAGCTGCAGAGGAGGATAAGGTTGTCCCTCAGCCTCCTTCTCTCCAAACCAAACCCAGAGCTCTCAGCCTCCTCCCAGGACACGCCTTCCAGCCCCAGCACCAGCATGGTTCTCCTCTTCTGGACACGCTCAAGCACCTTCCCACCATCTCTAACTCTGGAGATGGGAGATGGGCTCTGGGTGAGGCACAGCCAGACCATCCCCTCTCCTGCCCCACTGGCCACGCTGGGTCAGGTGCCCCCAGGATGCCATTTCCCTCCTGGCCATGGTTCCTACTGAGCTGCTGCCAACCAGCACCCCCAGATCCTTCCAGCAGAGCTGCTCCCCAGCCACTCCTCTCCCAAGTTACACTTGTGCTCAGCATTGCTCCACCTTATGTACAGAATCCAGCACTTGGATTTAGTAATTCTGTGCCACTGGCATTTCCTAATGGGGCATCTGTGCAGATCCCTCTGCAAGGCCTCTTGTCCCACCAGAGAGTCCACAGCACTCCCAATTTGGTATCATCAGCAAACTTGGTAATGGTGCATTCAACTCTTGCATTCAGATAACTGATAAAAGTACTGAACAGCACCTCCTGCCTAGGAATGAGCCCTGAGAGACACCACTGGCCACTGCAATTTGAGGCTGTCTCTCAAGGAATTGCTGCTGTGGTTGTGGTGTTGTTTGATGATGGTCTTTTGTCAGCACAGGCGATTCTGTGTCGTTACAATGAAGAGAGTCAGAAACACACAGCCTTAAGCCTCAGTAAGGAGCATAACCCCACCCAGTATGAGGAGCGTATGCGGATACAGAAAGCTGGGGGAAATGTCAGGTGAGTGCCTGAGGGTGTGAATGAGCTAATCTAAACCCCAGCCTAATTCTGAGCCTGAGCACTGAGGTTTTGAAGTTTCCTGAGCCCAGTATGTGTCTTATTTGAGAGATTGGAGAGAATCTGTTGCTGCCTGTGGGAAGCACAGTGGTGCCTGAGGCGTGTAAGGATTTGGTTACTGGAGCTGGTTGATGTGGGCTGGTTTCCCAGAGCCTTACAATGGCTAAGGCAGGACCCATGTGGAAGCCTGGCAGTGGGATAGCAGCATAGGCATGCTTAAGCTTGACCTATGGATTTGGACCTACAGAGCTGGACTGGATTGTTTAAGAAGTTACTGCTTTCTGCACACTGTGATGCTGAACAGAGCTCATTTCCTTGTAGCATGACTCCTTGTCCTGTGAATGGTGGGATGTTTTGAGAGAGCACAAAAAGCCCTCGATGTCAATTGGTGTTGCTCCCTTGGGGTTAGCTGATGCACTTTCTGCAGTAGGAGGGAGTTTTCTGGAGCCAGAAAGTGATAATCTTAATGTTCCTGTGCAAAAAGGAGTTAATGGCTGTTTGGGGAGCTGGTGCTGAACACAGCAGCTGAATCTTATTTCCCTGGCTAGGTTCTCTCTCTTCTTTGAAGGCTGTTCCTTGATTTAGTGGCATCTTCACAAAGAGAGGATTCAGTGCAAGTATCTATCTTCATGCCTGTGGAGGCAAGATGCACCCAGGGTGGAGAGGGCTGGGCTCAGTTCTGTTGTGCTGCCATGTCTGAAGCACTTTATTCCCCTTATCTCTGGGGAGCACGAGCTGCTGCTTGTGCTTAGCACTGATCTCCCTTTGCACATGGCAAAGACGTGGCCCAGTGTCTGTTAGCTCTTTTCAGAACTGGTCCCTGACTACCTGGGAGCCTCTCCCCTATTGCTTGTAGTTCAATATTTTGGACCTGAGAGATAAGGCACAAAGTGTGTGAGCATCAGATCTCTTCTCTGTGAAGGGCCTTGCTTCTTGCTTTTATCTCAAGCAGGGCTGCTTGGACTATGAGATGAATGAGCTTTGTTTATTCCCAGAGGGCACAGAAGAGCCTTTTTGGGGAGAAGATGCTTGATTGTTGGAAAGGTGAAAGCTGTTTCTCTAGACAGCTTGGTTAATTAGAAAAGCTTAACAAACCAGAGCTGTTTCCTAAGTAGTGTTGTAATTTAGATTTCACAGAACTGCTTGCTGCAATCAGTGGTTACTAAAGGCCAAGTGATCAGGAGCTGAACATGTCATGTTTCTCACTGCTGGGAACTGCCTGCAGCTGAGCCAGGCTGTAGGGGTTGGTGTCCTTTCACAGGACACAGGAGGGGCTGCTGACTCAGACCTCTTGCCTCTGCCACTCTGCTTCTAGTGAAGAGCAGTCTGCTGGATATCTTGCCAAAAAATAATCTCTGTATTCAAACTATGCCCCCAGGAGTTCAGCTCACATATAACTCTTACTGCCCCAGTTTGCTAAGGCTGAGCAGGACTTGAGTTAAGGCAGGGTGACAGAAGACAGCCTTGGAGTCTCCTGACTTCTTTTCTTCCTCTCCCTCACCATTTGTTTCCCAGAGCTTCACACAGACATAGAGAAAGGGAAGGGGACTTCGAAGGGAAGATTTGAACTTGCTGGGGAAGTGGATCATTATTTGTACAAGGCAGATGGATGCACAAAGTGTCCCCATCAGGCAGTACAGTGAGATAGACACGTGTGGGGAAGGCTCTCAGTGTTTTCTTTTCCTTGTGCAGGGATGGAAGAGTCCTGGGAGTGCTGGAGGTTTCCCGCTCCATCGGGGATGGCCAGTACAAACGCTGTGGTGTTATCTCTGTGCCAGATATCAAACGCTGCCAACTCACACACAATGACAGGTAAGGTGTGCCCTTGCATGGGGGGCTGGCTGTCCCAGCTCTGCTCAGCAGAAGCTGCACAGCTCTGTTTGCTCTGCTGTGAGAGCCACTTCAGACTGATCCCCCTCAGAACTAGAGGATGCTGATGTCTCTTCGCTTCTGTTCCTTATCAGAACAGTGGGATAATGCTGCTGCTCTGCCAAGATACTGTCAAGGCTCCTCTTGGAGGAACCAGCCTCATAGCAATAGCATACACAAGCCTTAGATGTCCTTTGTGCTCTGATTAAGTTCACACACACCAGTGTTCAAGCAGTTAATTAGGGCTTGAGTTCTTGGATCTCCGTCCTGTCCAAGAGTTGTTTCTAGCAGCTGTAGTGCCCATAAATACTTTTGCATTCAGCTCTGATATTTGAAGATTTGAGATACTTTTCCACTATATGATTGGCAACAACAAACTGCAGTGAGCTTTCATGTCAGTTTGGCCCTGCAGACTCCCGGAGTTGAGAGTGTAACCCAGTCCCGCTGCTTTTTCTGGGATTAGAGTTCCATATCAAGTGATCCACTAAAATATTTCTAAAGATACTCATGAGTATCAGTCACTGAAGTGATGTCTTCAGAGGCATGTGCAGGCTGACCACTTCTGTAGGTTGGTTGTAGTTTTCCTTGTCCTGGTGACTCTGGTTAGGGCTCCTGGCTAATACAGTTCCCTGTGCAGGCAGGGAGTGCACAGCAGGCTGTCTCCTCCATCCTAAGGGGGATGCTGTCCTTGCCTTGGACTTTTTATCTCCTCAATCTTCTGCAGCCTGCAGCAATATTTTTTGTCAGAGTTTTCTGATCACGGCTGTGTCACATGCTTTTCTTTTGAATTTGCATATTTAAATTACCACATACCTTGGGAGTGTAGAAATGTGATGTACATGAGGGCTTCAGCTGTGTTTCTCTATTTCCTTGCATTAGCTGCTTCACAGGGAAAATACAGGAATGAAAAGGACTCAAAGGAACGAAGCAGTTCTTGGAAAAACAATGGAGCATTTGACCAGGACATATGTGATGTATATGATCTTGCCAGTGTTGTAGGACTACCAGGATATCCTGATCTAGGTCTTATATTATTATTGCCTGGCTCTTTGGCCTATGCTTTGGATTGCAATGCATGGTAGGCTCCAAGGGATTTTCAGATGAGCTTTTACAACATCTTCCCTTTGGACTGGAGCATGGGTGTTCATAAAATAGATTGGAGGGATTTTGCTGCAGCTGGGAGGCCAAAAATTCAGCCTTGTAACCTGTCTCCCCTTGATTTCCAGGTTCATTCTGATAGCGTGCGATGGCCTCTTTAAAGTCTTTACACCAGAAGAAGCTGTGAACTTCATTGTGTCCTGCCTGGAGGTGAGGAGAAGGCTTGGTTTGTCAGTGCAGAGGGCACGAAATGGACTTGTGCCAGACCATCCTCCCTTATTCCCTTGGGTTATCTGTGTTTGTTTCGCTTCCAAACGCTTGGAAAACACAACGTGCTTGTACCTACCTTTGCTGGGAGCAATCAATGGCATGTTTCTTTGCCCCAACAGGATAAGAATATCCAGATGAGAGAGGGGAAGCTGGAGGCAGATGCTCGATACGAGGCTGCCTGTAACAGACTGGCCAACAAGGCAGTGCAGCGAGGCTCGGCCGACAACGTCACCGTCATGGTGGTCCGGATAGAGCACTGAGGGATGAGGTGTGCTGGATGCAAGGAAAGGGAGAGGTCTGTCTGTCTGCATGCACCTGTGGCTGGGGGAGGATGGGTCCTGCTGGATGCTCTTCATTGTAAATAAAGATGGTTTTTTTTCTAGTAGGTTCAGCTCGCTTAGCTAGAAGGGTTGAATGTCTTGGCAAATGTAGGAGATTGATTTGGCAGGGGTGCTAGCAAGAGGCATCTTGGGGGTATGAGCTCTGCCAGCTGTTTCAAATGGGGCAGCTCTGCTGTCCATATCCTTTGAGCAAGACTCTGGGAGAGTCTGAAGTTCCAGGACTCAGTGGGAGCTCCTGGACAGGCTGTACCATACAGACTGTGAGGTGCTCTAGGCATGTGGTACGAGCTGTCCTCTTCACACTGGGTAGGAAGTCTTTTGATTCTGAAGCTGGGCTGTGAGGCTGCCTGCAGCTGGGGAACACAAACATCACTTGCAGAGCAGCAGCATGCCTGCCCTCTGCTTGTAGAACATTTTGGAGTTTTACCACAGTGTTAGTATGGGAAAGGTGGCTGGACTTTGCTCCTGATGTTTTTTGGAAAAAGTGTTTTCACCAAATGGACTTGGCAGGCAGCTGAGCAGCAGGCAGGCTCTGTGCTTGTCTGTGCTAGCTGAGGAGAAGGCATCTCATGTTTTAGGTACTAATGAGTGTCTGGTATCTCATCCTGTCTCAGTGTGTCTACCAGCTGTTGCTGCAGTCAGTGTGCTGCTTTCCAGAGAAAATTTGGCATAAGACCAAATGACAGGATGAAAGCTAAATGGATTGGGCACTTAAGTTTCCAATTTCCCATGCTGTGTGTGAGCAGGGCAGTGAGGGAGGTGAGCTGAGGGGTCTGTACTGTTGTTGGCTCCTTGCTCTGATGACGCACAGCCGTGGTCCCAGGGGAAGTGGGGAAGGGTGATAAAGTGTTCTGTGCAGGGCTGTCAGGCTTCCCTGGCTCCTTTCTGTTTTCTGTATCCCTGGAGCTTTGGGAGATGGTCCCAGCTCCTGGGCTGTTTTTTGGAGCACACCATAGCTGTCCTGTTTGGGACAGGTGGCTTGACCATCTTGCATCTATTTCTGCTCCAACAGTAGTCAGCTACACTTCATGAGCTTAGTGTGAGGGTTAGGCTAATGCAGCCTGGTGCACACTGACTCTGCATCTCCTGCAGAGGACTGAGAAAGGAAGTGGCCCTCCAGCATGGATTTTGGGTAGTGCTTGTCCTCTGCCAGCTTGTTCTGCTCCCAGCCATTCCTTCCTACACAAGTTCTCTTTGCTTTGGGAGAAGTCAGCACTGAAACTGCCCCAGCTAGAGACTGTCCCCCTCCTCCCCAGACCCAAACACCCCTACCCTTAAATTGCTGCAGTAACAGCTGCTTCACCAGGCTCCTCAAGGAGATGCAGCCTGTGGAGAAGAAGGACAGGCAGAGCCAGGGACATCCTGGGAGAAGGTGGGGCTGGGTGCAGCTCAGGTTATCTTGCAGTGTTGCTGGCACCACTTGCCCAGTACTCAGTGCTACTTGGAAATCAAACGCTCGGCCTTCCTGGTGCTTCTGCTGCAGCCCTGGCTTGGTCACGTAGGCCTGGTCCCATCCTCAGCTCAGGCAGCTATCAGAGCCAGAGCAAAGAGGATATCTGTGCTGCCCACAGCCCAGGCCCTGTGCCACAGGCAGGGAGTGCCTGCTGTGGAAAGTCACGGGACAGGAATTTGCTTTAATCGAATGTGCGGCACCATTGCGACTTTGCTTTGATGATCAGTGCAAAGGATGTTGGTTCCTGCCAGCAAACTTTCACTGCTCATACACTGCAGGGCAGCTAAAGCAATACATAATCTGGCTTGGGCTGCTCAGACTGAGTCTGGGCAGGCAAGGGAAGCCCACTAAGGGCTAAAATGGACATGTGGGGCTTTGTACCAGGCACGGTGGGAGCTGAGCCGTGGGGAGAAGGCAACCATCTGCTGCCACTGTCAGCAGTGCTTTCCAAGATAAACTTCTAGGCCTAGCCCTTAGATAAAAGTGAATGCCTTTAGGTCCTGGTCAGGCTGCTTTATTATTATGATGATCTTTTGTCCATCTCCAGCTGGTTCTGTACCACGAGCAGTTTTAGACCAGACTGCAGTTTCTGTATGAGCAAATGATCTTCCTTAGGCTTGGTGCTGAGCATGGGAGACACGATGGTGGCTGGCAGAGGGAAGGGTCTGGCTGCTCCTGGCACAGGTTCAGCGTGGTGCCTCTTCACACTCCCAGCAGAACGGCGCTGAAATGGGAGCCACTTTGAACTGTGAGGGGAGAGCCTGCCGTGTTGTCCACGAAAACAGAGGCATACTGCCCAGCCTGGGGGGAGAGAGGGATTAGCAGGGCTGGGACACCTCCCCTGGGCACCAGGCATGGCCTGGCAGAGCCGAGGAGAGAGCTCTCCCCTGCACACAGCAACCAAGAGCTGGAGGAGCTGCCCCTGCCCTAAAGAGCAGCACAAGGCCCTTAGGGCAGCCCAGCCCCAGTCTGTGCTATAGTGCCTTAGCAGAGCTCTGCCCTGACTGTCTTTGGGCTTTGGAGGTCACCTGAGAAGCAGACCTGATGCCCAGCCCTGGGCTATGGCCATGGAAGGCACCTTCCTGCCCAGTACTGTCACCAGTGGAGCTGGCAGCACTAACCTGCAGGTAAAGGGTGCCTGTGACAGAGATGGTGAAAAGGCCACCGCTGCTCTCCAGCCGGGATATGGTCTCCAGGTTGCTGCAGATGAGGGAAGGCAGGGGTGGGGGGAGCAGGCTCCTCCTTTCTCAGGGGTGCTGGACTCCTTCCCCCATGCCTGGCCCAGGGTCCCTGGCTGTGCCCTGCCCTACCTGTTGTGCTGGCAGCGGGACTGCACACAGATCAGCACCCGCAGGCGGCTCCCTCGGCACCCCTGCCCCTTCCTCCTCGGCTCCCTGTGCACTGAGACACAGCAGGGGCTGAGAGCCAGCCCAGACCTCCCCGGCAGGGCCCTGGGGCTGTGTGAGGGCTCACCGATGTGCAGCCTGGCGCTGAAGGCGTAGTACCCGGCAGTGGGGGCTGTGTACTGCCCGCTGGTCAGGTTCAGCCCTGGGCCACGGTGGAACATCCCCTCCCTCTCAGGCTGGGATAGGGAATGGCTGGAGTTAGAAAAGGAGTCCCTGTGCCAGGGTGGGTGCCCCCTGCAGACAGGGAAGAGGGGCAGGCTGGGCACTTACGATGTAGAACAGCCCCAGCTCCTGCCACATTTTCTGCTCCACAGCGATGTCTTCGCGTGTTTGGCAATGGAAGGCTGCTTCCACACGGCGCTGGGCCCCGGTCTGGGGCTTGCCTTCGCTGCTTTCCTCCTCCTTACACCCTTCCCCAGCTGTCCTGCACATCTTTGCCATGCCTGACCCCAAACCCCGCCGGAGTTTGACGTTAGGAGGGAACCTTCCCTTTTCCTGGCTCTGCTGCCCAGCCCTGCTGTGCCTTGTCCCGCTGTCCCCGCAGCTCCCACCCTGAGCCCCCCCACCCCACCCCGGTACCTCTGAGCAGGAGCTGCAGCTCCCTCAGCAGCTCCTCCGGCATCGTGGGGGAGGCTGGGGCTTGCCCGGCAGCCGAGCTTGGTTTTCCCGGTGCCGTGCCAGCCCCGGTCCCGCCGCGGCCCCGATCGCCGCTCACCCTCCCGGGGCTCCCGGCCAGCAGCATCCACGCCTGCCGGGGATCCACGCTGGCCGCCCCGGGTCCCCCACGTCCCGCCGCTGCTCCCGGGGCCAGCGGCCGCTGCCGGGCTGCCCGCGGGGGTTCGCTGCCGGTGCCGGCGGCGTAGAGGAGCGCCAGGCACAGCTGCGGCAGCCGCATCCCGCCGCCGCTGCCGGGAGGGCGGCCCCAGCCCCGCCTCGCTGCTGGGCTCTGCCCTCGGGGCGCCGGGAGCGGGAGGTGCCCACCCCGCCCCGGGAGCTCCTCAGCGTGGTGTGTTTATTTTAACGCTTTGAAAATACCGAACAACCGAAGGCGGAGCAGCTGAACCGTCCCAGCGGTGCTGGCTGGGGGCCCAGCTGTCTGGGAAACGGTGTCTTGTGCTCGCCCATCCCTCTGTCACCGGTACCGTCCAGGGGGGCTGGGGCAGGACTCACTCACCCAGGTGCCAGCTGCTTCACCGTGGCCCATGGATCGCTTCCCTGGGCTGCATGCTGCATATCCCAGGAGAGAAACCAGGATTATGCACAGGCTGCTGCCCCCCAAGTAACAATGTCAGGCTTAGAGGGGGATGAACCACACTTCAGGAGGCCTTGAAATACCCTAAACTCTTCAGGGTTTTGGAGGGGGGAAAGGTTCGAAAAAAACCACAAACCCACAAATGAAAAGAAGAGAGCATTAACCAAAGCTTGTTTATAAGGAAAAGCCTTTTCTCTGCAGTGGTGGGGGAGAACATGCTCCTGATGCCCCAGCCAGCCTGGCACAGGGGTTTCCACCTCCCACTCGGCCAACCTCAACAGGCAGCAGAAAAAAGGGAATCACGGCTGCGTAGGGTGACAGGCACCACGGAGGCTCTCCTACCACCCATGGTCACCCTGGAAAGGTTCTGTCCACTTGGAGGTGTCCATGAAAATGGAGGAGGAGCTGTGGAAGAGCCAGAGACAGGGCAGGGAGCCCTCGCACGTCCAGAGGTCCTTGGTGCAGTCATACACCTCCATTTCTACTCGGTAGTCGCCGTCCATGCCCTTCCAGTGGCCACCGGTGACGAAGAGCCTGTCACCCAGTGCCACCATCCCACCGTTCTCATGGAGCGTGTGTAGGAGCTGCACCTGTGTGAGGGACAGGGTGGGATGTGCAGCCACTCCTTGGTGACCTCCTGGTCCCACCACAGAGGACAGTGACCCACCGGACGTGTCTCCCTACCCCATCCTCTCTGTGGGGTTTTGGGGGCCTCTGGTGCCTCGTGCGTGTGTGATGGGGGGGCAGGGGAGGAAGGAATGGGACATCCTCAGCTCTGCAGGGGTTAATAGAGCCAAGGGGTGAGTGGGTAGGAGGGAGAGGGGGGTGCTGGCACTGAGGGGCAGCAGCTGGGAGCACCATCTCCATATCCCCGGGAGGGTGGTCGTGCCTGGTCCCACATCCCACTACCTTCTGCCAGATGTTGGCCTCTGGGTTGTACACGTGGACCTTCTTGGTGTTATCCCCGATGAGGTAGATGAGCCCCCGCAGAGTGGCACAGCGTGGGGCTGAGAGGTACTTGGGGATGAAGGGGGACGTGATCACACTCCACAGATCTGCAAGGAGCAGTCGTTAGCAGTGCACCCCACCCCTGGCTCTCCATGCAGCTGCCAACACTGAAAAAAGCGTTGCTATTTCCGGGGCAATTTGAAAGGAAGGAGGCAGACCAGCCAGGCAGACTGGCACCTGCAGTCCCCATCCCAGTCAAGGGTCTTGCTTAAAAAACAGTGGCAGTGAGGGCGCGGTTTGTAGTGGTGCTGTGGGATGGGAAAGAGTCTGCTTGAGAAGGTGGCATTGTCACAGGGTGTTGGTTTCTTGCTAAGGCAGGCAGCCTCCCCCCGCTCCAGCAAAGCCCAGGTCTGGGCTATGTCAAACCTCTGTGAGTCAGGTTTGTGCTGCTGCTGCAGCCACGCTCCTGGGCCCTGTGCCACAGCCATCACCACACCCTGTCAGCACCTGCTCACATCCCACAGCACCATGCCTGGCTCAGCTGCCTGGGCGTCCCCCTCAGTCCCTCTCGCAGGGACGGCACGGCACGGGCAGGGTGTGGCAGCAGGGTCAGCTCTCACCTTGGACAGGGTTGTAGCACTGCAGAGTGAGCGCGTTGTACTTGACGGCGCAGGAGCCCACCAGGTAGAGCTTGCCCAGGCAGCTGGCGGCTGCAAAATTGCTCACGTACTTGAGGGCTGGGCTGATGGCACACCAGCTCTTGTTGTAGGGGTCATAGCGCTCCACCTCCACCACGTCCACTGTTGTCCCTGCAGGGTGACAGGGCGCTGCAGCCACCCCGCTGCTCTGGGGCAGCCTAGCAGCACCCAGAGGGAATCTTGGCAGCCTTACCCCCGATCACGTAGATCTCACCGTTGAGGACAGCGCTGGTGTGGTTTGTCCGGGCTCTCAGCATGGAGGCGATGGGCTTCCAGACACCATCCCTGGGGCAGAAGCACCAGGCCTGTGTCGTTGACCAGGTGTCATTCTGGGAACCCCTGGAGCCACCTAGAGAGAGACAGGTCAGGTCAGGCCACCCCCTCCAACTGCAGCTGTCCCTGGGTATTCCTTGCCAGCGGCCAGATTTGCCCAAGCAGAGAGTAAGGAGAGGAGTTTGCTCGGAGAGAGGAGCCTCTGGCCTCACACCAGTGCCTCGTGCTCATGTCATTGTCCCCTGTCCCCCATCCCTGCTCCTGGGAGCCCCCACCCTGCACCAGCAGCCCTGGCACTGACCTGTGACATACACATCGTTGTTCAGAGCCACCAGGGAAAAGCCCCATTTGTTGTAATCAGGGAAGTCAGGCAGAGCCATCCATCGCCCTGAAACCCAGCAGAGCCAAGCAATGACCCCACAGCCAGCAATGACCCCACTTTTTAAGCCACCCCTGTTTCAAGCCCATCCCAACCCAACCAGTGTCTCTCTAAACTGACACTGGTTTGGCAAGAAGTGGCTTCGGGGTAGGACAGATGGGTAATTAACGTGGAGGGAGGTGGAGGAAGTGGGGGGCACTTACTGCTTTTGGGGTTGTAGAAGGCAAAATTCCTGGTGGCAGCTGGCATTTCCAGCCCCCTCTCCTCGTCCTCACCATCCTCCAGCACACGGCCACCAACCACCACCAGCACCTCCTCCAGCTTCTGTGGTGGGGTTGGGGGGTTCTTCAGGGCACCGGTGCCACTCTGCCCCTGAAGTGGAGGCCAGGGCGGGGCCGTCAGGCTCCTCCTTCCTGGCTCAGGGAGTGGCATTTAGGGGAAGGGAGTACCCACCATGCCGCGGGATCGGGCGACGAGGGCCTTGCTGGCATCTGAGTCACGAACGAGAGGCTCAGTGGCAAGGAGGTTCTGCAGGTACTGGTCAGGCAGCGAGACAAGGTGGGTCAGCTCCAGCAGCTCCGGCAGGAACTGGGCTCGGGATCCCGGGTCGTGGCGTACCCAGCGCAGCACAGCCTCAACCAGGCTCCGCTCCTCCTGCACCTGCAGCTGGTCATTGGAGAGGTAGACAGCCAGCCTCTCCTTGGAGAGCTGGAGGAACTCCTCCTGAAGAGAGACGGCTTCAAAGTTCTCCTGCAAGAAAGACCAGGCCTTGGAGGAGACCTCAGGGCAGCCGTGGCTCTCACCAAACTCACAGATACCTAGGCAGTTGGTGGCATCCATCTGCTGCCGGAGGTAGCGGCTGCAGACCTTCTGGATAGCAGGGAAGTGGAGCTGGCTGGAGGTCCGCATCAGCCCCTCCACGTTGCCCTGGTTGATGGTGACCTTTCCCGTGTAGGCAAAATCAAGCAGCATCTCCAGCGCACTGGGGTCTACCTCCTTCAGCTCCACCCGTGCCGCGATGCTCTCAGCGAAGTCACCGGAGAACATGGCATAGAAGTAGTGGCTGCAGAGGGCCAGGATGCCGCGGTGGCAGGGGAACTCCCGCCCGCCCGCCACCAGCGTCACGTCGGCCAGTTTGGGGTTGGTGCGCAACTGTTGCAGCCCCTCCAGCACGCCCTGGGCGTGCGAAGGCAGGCAGAAGTCAAAGTCGTCCATGTTCCTCACCATGGTGCCGGGGGATGGCCTGGCAGGCGGGCAGTGCCCGAGCAGCGGGAGGCGAGGGTGTCCCTGCCAGGAAAAGGCGACGGTGTCTCCCTCTCCCCCTCCCGCCTTCCCGGTGCCCGGCTCGCGGGCAGCAGCGGCTGCACAAGCGCTTCCCGCAGCCCCCCTCCCACGGGTGGCCGTGTTTTCTCCTCACCACGCCGCAGCTGCCCTGCCGGGGCGGCGACTTTTGGGGGTGATTTTCGGGGTGACCTGAGCCCTCTCGGCGCGGCGGCTCCCGCTCTCACCAGTGCTTCCGCGGGAGGGAAGGGAGCGCGGTGCCGGCGCTGGGCAGGGACGCGCCGCATGACACGGGATCAGCCCGGACCAGGGGCACACGCTATTTTTAGGCGGCACCTGGACACTGCTCCCTGCTCTTAAAGGCACCGCACGGGCAGAGCTGTCGCCGCGGCCCATCCCTGTCGCTGCCCCATCCCGCGGCGCTGTTGCCTTTAGCAAAGCCTCCCCACGGCGAAGGGGTCGGCTGGGCACCGAGCCTGGAGGGACGAGCTCCCGCAGCACCCCCCCTCCACCCCATCGGCAGCCGGGGGTCCCCGCGATGCCCCTCCTCGCTCCTCCTGCTCGGACTGCCGCTGCCGCTATAAATATAGGTCGTTATCTCACTCGGCGGCAGCCGTAAACACCGCCCTGGGAGAGGGGGAGCTGGGGTGCTGAGGCGGCCCGCCCAGCTCAGCAGCTTTCTTCACCGCCCCGGAAAGCCTCGCTCAGCTGGGACAGAACCGAGAAGGTTTTTATTGCAGCCCGCGGCCTCCGCAGCCCCTCGGCATCACTCCTCCAGGCTGAAGATCTCGGCCTCCTTCTCCTTCCAAAAGGCGAAGCTGCGATCGATGTAGCGACAAATCTCGTCCCCCTCGTCCCCGGCCTGCCCCGGCCGCTGGGCCGGGCTGTGCGAAGTCCCGAAGTACCGTGCCTTGATGTCGTCGAAGCCGTCCCGCCAGCCGCGCCGCCCGGCCGCGATCTCGTCGATGACGGCGCGGTGGAAAGCCCGCACAGCCCGCCAGCCGTGCCGGCCCAGCTGCTCGAACACCTCGAAACAGAGCAGGTGGCGGCCTCGGCGCTCCTCGGGGGGCAGGTCCTGCTCCAAGATGCGGAAATAGCCCAGCATGAATAGCTCCAGCGACAGGCTCTCGTACTCGGCCGGGCCGCCCCCCGCCGCCGACACGAACTGCTCCGGGGAGAGCAGGGTGCGGGCGGGGGGCGGCGGCGGGGGGCGGCGGGAGGCGGCGTCCCGCCAGCTGCTCAGGAGCCTCTGGATGGCCGCTCTCTGCCGCGCCAGGCGGGCCGCCGCCCGGGCCCCGCTCCCCGCTGTCTCCCGAGGGTCCCCGGCCGGCCGTAGGGGCGCGTAAGCGGAGCGTCTCCAGTGGCTCAGGAAGAGCATCACGATCCGTTCCTTCCTCAAGCTGCCCCACTCAGGCCCCGGCCCTTTCCCCTGCCGCGGGGAGCCGCCGCCGCCGCCGTCGGAAAACGCCTCCTCGCAGCTGATGCCGGAGTCGCTGGCGGCCTCCGCCTCTCCGCCCGCGGCCGGAGCGCTCCCCGCCGCCCCCCAGGCGGGCTCGAAGGCGCCGCGGAGGCTGCGGACGCAGACTCCGCACTGGCGGATCTCCCGCTGTGCCAGGCTGCCCCCGGGCTCCCGGGGATGCCCGCCGGCGGCGGGGAGAGCGGGGGTAGCGGCGGGCGCGGCGACGGCAGCGGGGGGATCCCGCAGCCCCTCGGCGTTGCCCAGCAGCGCGGCCAGGCTGTTGACGGTGCCGGCCAAGCGGCCGCACCAGAGGGGCAGGGGCTGGCCCGGGGCAGGCGGGGGGCTGCGGACGGAGATGCTGAGCAGCGGGGCGGGCAAGAGGGCGCGTAGCTCCCGCACCAAGCGCCGCAGCTCTCCCTGGTACACCTCGCCCCGCCGCCGCAGCCGCAGGCTCTCCACTGCCCTCTCCAACTGATGCAGGTCTGCCTCGGTCAGCAGCTCCCCGAACGGGCCCAGCACGGCCTGGTGGGAGTGCGAGAAGCTCCAGGAGCCTCCATCCTGCGGCGGAGAGAGGCGATCAGCGGCTTCCGACAGCCCGCGCCCCCTCTGCTCCCCGTGCCCCTCGTACCTGCGCTCCCGCCGGGTCCTCGTCCGCCAGTCGGGCCCGCAGCCGCCGCACCATCACCTGCCGCTTCCACTCGGGGATGAGCCGGCCCCGCTCATCGTGCGTGGGCACCAGGGATTCCGCGTCTACCTCGGCGGGGTCCGGCCCGGGGGGCCCCGGCGGCCGAGCCGCCCCGTCCTGTGCGGACAGAGTCATGGGGGGCTCGAAGGGGTGCGGCCGCCGAGGGGACGAGCCGGGGGCCGCGGGCCGAGCCAGCGACCTACCGGGTGGGCGAGGAAGGGCGCCGGGATCCTGGCCCGCTGCGAGGGCTTGCGGAGCTTCAGCTCCACCGGCACCGACCTGCCGGGTTCCATCCCCTGCCGGGCCGGGCGGCTGCTGGGGGCCTCCTCCTGGGGGAGGGCAGCAAGGGGAGGTGGGCCCCAACACCTCCAGGGCCCCCCCAGGTGAGGGATGGCCTGACACATCACGCCGGTCTTTGGGGAGAACCCTCCTCGGGGGAGAGCCACGGGTGGATCTGATTCCTTCAGAGGACGGGGCGGAGATGAGGCGTCCCTGCTGCCCGCTATCCCCCAGGCGTGCACTGGCTAAGGACCGAGCCCGGGGCCGCCCCATGGTCCCCAGGCTTTCTCCGGGCATCCCGTGTCCCCAGCCCGTCCTCCCTCTCCCTGGGGTGTTGGGCTGGCGTTCCTCGGGGATGGGGGTGCCCACTGCCCCCTCCCCAGTGGTGTTTTACCTGCTGCAGGGGGGCTGAGCTGGCTGCAGAAATTAGGGGGTCGTGTCCTGCCGTGCCCAGCTCAGGGAACACCCAAAGGTGGTGCAGCTGCACCCCCGAAGTGCCCGTGTGGGAAGCAATGAGCAACACGGGCCCGGAGGGGAGGCTGGAGTGGTCGGGCAGCCCTGGAGAGGACAGGGGCCAGGGCTGCAGGGCACAGAGGCATCGAGCATTGTATTAATATTTGATGGGGCATCGAGTGGCAGCAGCAGGGCTCAGTGGGTGGAACTGGCGCTGTTCCTGGAGATGGTGGCTTTGGTGACTTGGCTCCAAGCCTTGTCCTGCTCTTGGGGCCAATGGAGAATGGCTGAGGCTGGTCATGGCCCCAGACCAGGTGCTGGGGGCAGAGGAAGCCGCTTGCACAGGGGCACTGAGGGCAGGTTCTGGCAGTGGGGGATCTTCAGCAGAGGGTTCTGCTGCACCGCTGCCTGGGCATCAGTTACTGGCATTCAGCCACATTTGTGTTCTTTCCCTCCGCCACCATCCATTATATATGGCTAGGATGGACTCGTGGGGCTCACTTACATGTGAGAAATTCAATCGAGGGGCTGGAATAAAATTAAGAAGCAGCAGATCTAAGCCTATAAACACCGATTAGCTGGCAGGGATCCATTACAGGTTCTCAATCCCTCCCTGGCTCCAGTGCAGGCTGACACCCAGCTCTCAGGGGGAGGATGAGCTTCTGCTGCCCAGCAATAGAGCCACAGGTTGTGCTTTGCTGTAGGAGGGTGGAATTTGCTGAAAGCCCTTTTGGCAAAGGGTTGTGCCAGAGCTGTTTCCCTCAGCCCGGAAAGCTTCTCCCAGGATTGCAGCTCTCCACAGTGCAAGGGTGTGCAAGGGAATGAGGGGAGAGGAAGTTCTGCCCTAAACCTCCATCTCTACCTCTTTTCTCATCCTGTTCCTCAGGAAAGCAGGCACTGGCCCCTTCAGGATCTGCTCAGAGAGTCTCAGGGGACACCCCTTTCCCTTTCCCTTTCCCTTTCCCTTTCCCTTTCCCTTTCCCTTTCCCTTTCCTTCCCTCTCCTCTCTCTCCTCTCATTTTTTATTTCTTCTTTATTATATTTTATTTTTTNTTCCCTTTCCCTTTCCCTTTCCCTTTCCCTTCTTTTCCCATTCTCTCTTTTCCCTTTCCCTCTCTCCCTCTTCTCCCTTTCCATTTCCCTGCTGCATATCCTCAAGCATGAGCAAAGCAGAAACAACCAAGGATGGCCTCTCTCCTCCAGTTCCAACAACCACATTATTCCCTCTCCACCAGTTCTTCAGCCATACCCCACCCTCTCCGCAAGTTCCCACAGCTGTATCCTTCCCTCTCCCTCAGCTCCCCCTCCCCCAGTCCTGCAGTTCATGAGCAAAGAAACCCGGCCAGGCCCTTCTCAGCATCCTGGTTTTTATTTCAGAGGGGCCATGGAGGCTCCACATCAAATAGGATCGAGGGAAGGAGGTGCACGTGGTCCCCTGAGGTCAGCTCTTCTCTCCCACTCCCTCGGTGACCACAATGGACCTTCCCACCCCGGCCCGTTTCTGTCCAGCTCCTCCAACACTCTCTGGACACGCTGCTGGA
>VZTR01009943.1:377053-388435 GCA_013400775.1 Chaetops frenatus
TCCTCGGTCACTGACAGGACTCGGAGGCTCCTCGGTCACTGGAGTAACTCGGAGGTTCCTCGGTCACTGGCAGGACTCAGAGGTTCCTCACTCACTGGCAGGACTCAGAGGCTCCTCACTCACTGGCAGGAGTTGGGGGCTCCTCACTCACTGGCAGCAGTCAGGTTCCTCGGTCACTGGCAGCACTCAGAAGATCCTCAGACACTCGTAGCACAGAGGCTCCTCGGACACTGGCAGCACTCGGAGGCTCCTCAGCTGCTAGTGTGTCACAGTCTGGGTGCTCTGGCACTACCCAACGCTGGTGTTTATAGTTACACGAGTGGTGTCATAATGATCATGAGTGGTGACATCACAGGGCTCTGAGGGGCACACCCAGGAGCTCCCCCACCCCCAGAGACAGACCCTGTGGCACAAAGCCCACCTGGCAGGGGGCTGCACACCTCAGTGTTCACCCAGTTCCCTTTTTCACAGTCCCTGCTGGGGTGGGGCTGTGCCAGTCACACTTGCCAGGACCTGCTCTGCAGAGCTGCTTTCCATGGCATGTCCCGGTGCCTGGGGCTGCACCTCCCCAGGGGCAGGACCCTGCATAGCCCTTGGTTGAATTTCAGGAGGTTCTGTTGGCCTGTTGCTCCAGCCTGTCAAGGTCCCTGAGGGTGTAGCATCATCTTCTGATGTCTCAGCCATTCTACAGAGAACTGGCACTAATTTCCTTGGCTTGGTTTCTCAACTATTTATTTTTATATTTCATATCTTTGATATCTCAAAAGCACTGGAAATCCAGGGAATGAGGGGCTGAGGACCTCTTGTTTCTATACTTTGCAAAACTTAGTGTTTCATGTCTAACTGATCCTGTGGGGCAGCCAGTGGGAGACTGATGAGATCTGGGAGCATCCCCAAGGACTGTGTCCTTGCAGGAGCACTGCTGCTGAACTCACAGAGCCATGCTTGGTTGAGAGAATAAAATAAGAGGAACCGGGAAAAGTTTTCTATTTCTGCTACGAAGGGTGCTCAAGGAGCAGATTTCTCCTCACAGCTGGAGAGCCCACAGAGCAGTAAAGGAGGCCAGGAGGAAGCAGTCAGGAAGAGAAGGAATGACCCCACACACCCCATACCAGGGCTCTGCCTCCAGACCCAGCCCTGCTGGGCCCCATTCTTTGCCAAAGAATGTGAAGCAGGAGCTCAAAAACCACATGAAAAGCAGGGAGCAGAAGGGCATTGCTGCTACATTTCTTCTGCAGCCAAAAAGCTGCAGAAATGGGGTTGTTGGGTGTTTAATGCTGCCACATCCCTACTTCTCCCTGGAGAAGGATGAATGCCTGGTTTTGCAGCAGGCTTACATTACAGGAATAATAAGACACAGCAATCATTCTGCTATTGAAAATGTGAGTATAAAACTTTCCAAGGGCAGAAGATTTGCCAGAGCTGTAAATCCTGATCCTGAGTTCTAAGGAAATATGCAGCCACTCTTCTCAGAACCTTACAGCTAGTTTTGGTATTCTATTTCTCTTTTGAACTATTCTGTAAAAATCGCTTATGCCAACAAATCTGTTAAAACAGAGAGTGAAACAAAGTTGGTGCCAAGTTTTAGACAAAGAAAGGAGAAAAGAGCAGCCCATGGTAAGCACCAGTCCCATGTAATTATTACTGGAGACTGCTGAGGCCACAGACACACAAAAAGACCATGTCACTATGCTATGCTTGCCTTCAATCTGGACAAGAGTCAAATGACTTGCAATTTTTCCCTCTCACCAGCATTAGTGTTATCTCCAGAGCCCATTTTCTGACTGGCATATTCTGCAGCCCAGGAATCTGGCAGATTCTGCAGTAAATGGATGAGAAGCTGCTGCTTGAACAGACATTCAGGTTTCTCTTGCTCCCAAAATCAGAAGGCAGTTTTCACCAGGCAGCCACGACTCCCAGGGGGAAGGAGTTCAGTCACAACTGAACTTCAGACTCTGAGGCTTCCTGGTGAAAACAGCCTTCAGCTGTACCTTGGTGGCTTCAGCAGGAGTCCTGGCTCACTTGCCAGAGCTCAGCATCCCATTCTTGACTGACATAAATCTTACATGTATCCTGCCCTGACAGCTGGAAGATTCACCTCCTCAGGGAGACCAGGGTGTTACCAAACCCATGGAAGTACAGGGGGAAGTCTGGTGATTGCTGCTACTGCCAGTACAACTTCATGGCCAGAGCCTCCTCCCACCAGGGAAGGTTCTGTTCTCACCTGCATGGAAGCAGCTCATTTGCTGGTCAGACTTTTAGAGAAGTTTCTTCAGGTTTCTCCCCTCCCTTCACACTGGATGTGAAAAAAGATCACAGGAACCTGCCACCAAATGGAGCAAAACGACTTCTGGACATCAAGACAAGGAGATCTCTGCTCAGAGACCTTTAGCTGTGGGCAAAAAGCACTCAGTGTGGGCTGTGAAAAAGAGACAAGTGTGTGTCTGGGGACACTGGGGCAAGGAGATTGGCATCAGCATGAAGGTGCATTTGTGAAGGCCATGGGGTGTCAGAATAAAGAGAAAATACAACAGTGTGTGTCCACAGAGGTGAGAGGGAAAGAAAAGGCAATTCCAAAGTGCTGTCTGGTGAAATGTGTCAGGTTCCAGAGGACAGTGAAGCTTTGCAGAGGCAGGGACAGCATCTTTTACCGGCTCAAGCACCCTCCTGAGGTAAACGTTGAATTTATTACTTTGTATTCTCTTCTTCTGGGATTGCAATTTCACACTGCAGATATTCCATGCCGTTCTCTGAGAGTCACGGCAGCCGTTCCCCTCCAGTAATGGCCTGCTGGGTATTCAGAGAGGAAATTATGTGAGCTGGTGCCACGTGAACATTAGAAGGGTGTTAGAAACAACACCTCAGGGAGAGTGACAGGGATGGTCAGTGGCAAATCACTTCTTCTCCTCCAGGAGACATCAAGGGGGCAGTGCCGGGAAAGAAGAGGGTCAGGGGGTGGTGGGAGGGGGGGCTGACGGGACAAGAGGCACCGAGCAGGGGACACGGGGACAAGAGGCACCGTGGGGCGGGCGAGACTGGATGAGACACCGGGGCTTAACGCAGAGGAACGAAGAGGCACCGGGAGGGGGTTGCCGGAAAGAAAGGGGGTTAAACAGGGAGGTCCCGAGCCCAGCGGAGCCACCGGGGCCTACCGGTAGCGCCCGAGGCCGGGGCAGCCCCGGAGCTGAGGCCGCGCCCCGGGTTTGTTGTAGCAACGGCCGCGATGGCGGCGCGGCCGCCCCTGCCCGACTCGGTGCTGGTGCAGGTGCTGGCGCTGCTGCCGCTGCGGGACCGGCTGCGAGCGGCCAGGTAGGGGCTCCCCGGGCGGGACCGGCCGCCCGCCGCTTGCCCGCCCCGGCGCTGACGGCCGATCGCCTCCCCGCAGGGTCTGCCGGCGGTGGCAGCGGCTGGCGCAGGACCGAGCGGGCTGGACACACGTGGATTTGAGCCCTCACCGGGTACGGGGGGGCAGAGAGTTCTGCTGTGGGGAGGAGGGATGGGGGGGAGGCGAGACCACCCCACTGTGGACAGGGACTGAGGCTGGGGGGTCAGATCACGCCGCTGCAGGCAGAAGCTGAGGGGAATGGGGGGAAGCACCCCACTGCGACAGGGCTGTCCTTCAGTGGGCCCTTCCATCCCCCCAGATCAGCCGCCGCACGCTGTGGCACCTGGTGCGCCACCGCCTCCCCGACAGCCTGGGCACCCTGCGGCTGCGGGGCGCGCCTCGCTCCGGCCGCAAGCAGCGGCTCCTGTCACCGGCACTGCTGGCTGCCCTTGGGAAGCGCTGCCCGCAGCTCCATCGGCTGTGCCTGACCGAGACCGACCTCCGCCATGTCCCGTACGAGAGCATGCCCGCTTCTGTCACCACGCTGGAGCTCAGCCTCTGCGACATCCCCGATGCCTGGTTCTGCGTCTCCCCTTCCGTGCCACCACCACAGGTACACCACCTCGCTATCCACAGCATTCCCACCTTTTCTGACCGTCATCTTCTTGACATTTCCTCACAGAACCACTTGAAGACGCTGAGCCTTTGTGGCACCTACCGAATCACAGATATGGGGATCCAAGCAGCAGCTCCACACCTGGAAGGGCTGGAACGCCTGATCCTACGGCACTGCATCATTGGTGATGCTGCCATGGTTTTCATCGGGCGCCACATGAAGCAGCTCCGCTACCTGGAAATCAGCAATGCCTATTTCCTGACGAACAGGGGGCTGGTTGCTATTGTGACACTGGAGCACCTGGAGACCCTGTGCCTCGACCTCTACGATCTGGTCTCCCTTGGTACTGTTATCGCTTTGTTGCAAGTGCTCCCTCGCCTGAACCACCTCAAATTAGGTGGAACTTGCTTTGAAGATGAACTCCTTGATAAAATTCAGGAGAATTTTCCACACTGCACAATATCTCACACTCCATGACAGCCTGAAGTGCTTTTTGTGGCAAAGCCTTCTTTTCCTCTACATAGCTTTGGGACAGAATTCCCATTGGCTTTAAAATATTATAGTTTTTCACATAAATAGATTAAAAAGCTTGTCATGTAAATAAATTTGTTAACAAACTTTGGTAGGATTCCCCCCTCCTGGTTTTGCATAGACCAGGTGAATAGGAAAGCTGGGAAGCACACCCAGCCTTTGGGAACCCCACTGACCAAAAACTGGCTGGGATGATGACAAGTTTAAGCTCTGTTTCCTCCTCTTCCTCCACTGCTGAGGATCAGGCAGCAGCTTAATGAGTGCAGAATTCAAGGAGTGAAGTGAGGCACCCTTCTGTCACTGAATAAACACCTGGCAGCCTCACAATTTCTGATTCCTTCTCTTGTCCTTCGAATTCTGATCTTCAGGTCACTTGTCAGACTGGTCATGAGGATTCCTGCACACCTGGTCCCAAGAGCCAGACACCCCGTTTGCCCCCAGGCATTGCTGGGGCTGCCCTGCCTCTGGGGTTTGCAGATAACATCCACATTTTCTCATCACCTTTTATTGTCTGTGTCCAATTCTTCTTCCTCCCCCATCCCCCAATATCCTAACACCAGATATTGGATGACTATGGGCAAAATGGGGGAATAAAGGAGTGAAAGGTCTTTAATCAGCAGTTCTGGTTCTGCTCACCCTCCCCACATACCTGCTTGAAGCTCTTTGGAGGGCTGTTCTCGACCTTTATTTCTTCTGATTTCCACATTCAAGGGGTTTTTAATCAGTTCATCTCCATTTCATCTTTTGCTGGCTGGAGTGTTTCTTCCCCTAACCCCACCTTCTAGGTGTCCATATGCACATCATTATATCAAAGTCCTAATGTTTTTAAAAATACATCATAAATGTCCAACATAGACAGCTAAACCTTCAGCAAAGCCAGGACACAAAACTGGTCTTAGCATCCAGAGAGGGGCAGCAGTCCACAGCCCTTAAAGAGAATAGAAAACTCAGAGAAACCACAAAATTTGGGGTTATCAATCATTGTAGGGAGTGACCATTAATTGCCAAGCTGCTGCTTTGCCTCTTCACACACCAACTTACACACATTTACCAAGATTTCATACACGTATGTGTTTAATATTCCTACCTACATGTTTTATCAGACCCAAATCCATTTTATATTCTCAGCCAAGTGCATCTGCTCGTGCCTTCTGTGGTAATTTCCAGAGTATTTCCTATCTTCCAGACCTGCTCATTTTCACACTGGGAGTAAACCCCCTCAGAAACCTGAGAATTTGTCCCTTTTTTCATCCAAAGATGGGAACTGGGATGGGGAAGAGTCACAATAAAAGCACAAACGGTTGCCTGAGGAATGACAGGATGATGGGAAGAGGCGAGACCGGAGATGTGACACTGGGAACGCAGGGGCGGAGCAAAGAGGCACCGGGAGCCGGGGGGTGATTGGGACAGGGGGAAAGAGGCACCGAGCAGGGGACACACAGGGACAAGAGGCACTGTGGGATGGGGAAGACTGGATGAGACACCGGGGTTTAACGTGGAGGAACGAAGAGGCACCGGGAGGGGTGCAGTTTATAAGGGTGGGTCACCGAAATCTTTCTCTCGTGGCACACTTCCTTATCTGTAAAAGCTGGACCTGAAAACTTTTTAGCTTCAATTTAGACTATGAGATTGAGAGTTTGGGATGGTAAAAATAGTTGGAAAGTGCAATGTAGTGTTGTGCTTGATGGAGTTCATTGGTTTCAAGGGAAGGAGAAAACAGCAGCTTTTTGGTTTAAGACCTTTTGAATGGGATCAGCTCCTGGATTTGGAAAATTTGCAATCTGGGATTTGTAAAAGTGAAAAGAATGTGACAGTGCAACAGTACATAGAGCTGAGAAGGAAGGTACATAGCCTCAGTGTGTGGTGTGTTCTTGATGGGCTGCAAGGCTAATCCAGCAACTGTTTTTGTCCTGGCCCATTTTTCTGTATGGGACATATATGGACACTTTAGGCATTATGAGATTGAAAGTGAGTGATGGTTTGTATAATTGAGTAGCAAAAGTACAGAGAACTATGGTGTGCCTGAAGCTCATAGGCTGCAAGGGGAAAGAGGACTGCAATTTAATTGTGAATACAAGTTTCCAAAGCTCCAAGCAAACTTTTTGTTTTGGCACATTTCCCTGTGTGAGAGGTAGCTGGAAACTTTTCTGTTTAGATTTGGACTGCAAGAGTGGCAGAATGTGACAGCACATACAGCTGAAAAGGAAAGTACACGGCACTGGCACGTTTTGTCAGAAGCAGTTTTCTTGACTGCTTCTGTCTCGACATATTTCTCTGTGAAGAAGTAGATGGACGTTTCAGAATCTATGGCTGAGAATGAAAGTGCAGAGCACCACGACTGTGTGTGCAGTTTACAGGCTGCAAGAAAAATAACTGCCACCTGATCGTGGTGTGAACACGAGTTGGCAAACAGAGGGGAAAATCAGTGCAGTCTTTCTACTCTGGCACATTTCCTTTGAGAGCAGTGGATTTCGGATCTCTGCATGGCGTGGTCTGGGGATAACCACAGTGAGTTCCGTCTCTGTCGGCGCCGCTGAGCGGCTCCACCAGATGGGGCTGTGTACCCACAAACCGGCCCAAAATGCTGCTCCCGCGGGGGACACGGCTGCTCACGGCCCTCACACGAACCGCGTCGGGACACAAAGGCTTTGCTGCTCTTCCCCTTCCATGTGCAAACTCTTATTTGCACTACACTCATCTGGCAACACGAACTCCTTCCCAATTATATGTGCTGGTATGTTTTTTCACTCTCTCAGAGCCCAGCTATGTCATCGAAACCGTGCAACAAAAATATAGCCCATGAAAGTGCCAGGTGAGAAAGCTCTTGCTGGGTGCAACTTCAACAGCACCCACTGAACTGCACCACACACCCAGGTGTCTGCAGTTTCCTTCTCAGCTCTGTGTACCATCATCATCATCCTTCAGTCAGAACACAAAACCGAACCCTACCACTAATTGCTGAGAGGTACCAGGACAAAAAGATCAAGAGTTTGGCTTTTACATTCCCACTGTTCAGCAGCTCTGATACCACTGTATACTAGGAAAATCACTTGAATTCACCTAGATCAACCAATGTATGGATCCAAAATAATTTTTCTTGTCAGAAAAAGAAACTATGACCCCACCTCAAAAGAAATGGGATCCCGTCTCCAAAGCAGAAAACACCTGGGAAGTGATCCCATACAAAGGTGCTGGAACACTGTTCCTGGGCATTACCTCCCCTAGGCCATACACCAAGACTCAGGATGGCTGCTTACTTTGCCCAAAATAAATGTAGTGCCAAAAATTTCAGAAGACCACCTCTGAAATGTGGAGGTGACTTCCCAAATTGCAGACAGTGAGAAGCTGCTCCCACCCAAAGGTGTCAGATAAAAAGAACTGCTGATATCCCTTTCATCCCTGGGAGCCTGATAATTTGCAGTACAAGCACTAGAACTGTCATCTTTCATTCTTGGTGAAGAGCACTCTCATCACTTTTTGGAGGTTAACTCTGAAATCTGGATGCCAATATGATAATTTCAAATATTGGGGGATTGCTCCCACACAGAATGTGCTAGGACAGAAAGCTGCTCCTGCCTGCTGCAGCTTATCATCTTCATCTGATACTCTAATTCACTTCCTGAACCCCACCCTAGAAATCTGGAGCCAATAATCACAAATTTTATATGCTTTGGTGTGGGAAAATGACTGGGGATCCTGTGGACAGGTCACTGGGGATACAATTAGAGAAAACTGAGGAGTTGTATCAGCATTTTAACAGGAGTTGTAACAGTATGGGAATTGTAGGGTAAATCACAGTTGTGCTCCTGGATGGAATGTGGTTGGCATGACTTGAAACCTATTCCATGGTGATCCCCCCAACACACACCTGCTAAGGGGATGTAATGGAGGGTGGAGCAGAGTGGAGACACTGTGGCCAGGCTCTGTGGAAAGCCTTACTCGAAGGTACTTTGCAGTTAATAAACCAGATACCACCTGCCAGCCAGGAGAGACAGAGGAAGATGTCCTACTGCTGAGCCAGCCACTGTGGCAAAATTCCTCCCCTTACATCAACAAGATTCATTAAAGCCCAATAATAAAATTAACTCACCCCTCCATCCCAAAGTTACCTGTCTCCAAGATATGACCACCCCTCACCAGGCATGTGCTCTATATGAAGAATTTTACACCAATCAGTAACAAAGGTATTAATGACTGGAGTCACTCAAGCTCCACCTAAATACAAAGAAATAGAATATAAGTAAGTTGAGAATGGGGTAAAAGTTAGGGAAGACTCGATTTTAACTGCTGGGATCAGTGGATGTGCTGAACTTGTCTTCTCCCCCACAGGGATGTCTATTGGGTGAGAATTACACTCCATGTGCACTGAGTATTTTATTGGGAATTAGGGCTTGTCTGTATATTGCTTCAAGTATATTTTTGCACTCAGATACTACCACTGACAATCTTTGACCCTTAACCTGTCATGATTTTATATTAATAAAGAGCGTTATTCCATAAACTGTCAGTGTGAAGGCTTCCTGGGCACTGGCAGTCACTGGCAGTGGGTAACACACTCAGATAAAGGAGAAGAGCTGCTGAGGGATCTCCCTTTTGCTGTTAGTGTGTTTCCCTGAATAAGTCAGTCAAACCACCCTTTGATGCAGCAGGACTGCTCAGTGAAAGGTTCTCCAAACAGGATGCTGAGAGACTGATTGGGCACAAGGGTCTTGCCTTTCCTGGGAAGCTGACAGAGAAATTAAACACCAAGGGTCAAGTAAATCTCCTCACACTAAGAGTTGAGGACCCTTCACCTTCTCATGTGACACTTGGATTGTCTATACCAGAGGTGTCAGAACAGAAACTGGGGCTGGTCCTTATCCGTGCTCAGCAGCCCATCATGTGCACCTGGAACTAAGCCCAGCTCTTTCCTTCCCTTCCTATGGCTCTCTTGCCTTACCTTACACACTCTGCTGCTGCCATGACTTACCTACCCCTCCCCTGCCTTGTGCTGCCTTCCCTCCCTTCCTTGGGTGAGCTTGGTGAATTTAATTGCTTTTCCCACTCTCCAGTTCTGTGGGTTAGAGCTGCTGAAGCCTTACAGCGGGAATGCAAAAGCCAGGCTGTTGAGCTTTTTGTACCTTTAGTGAGTGAGCAATCAGTGGTGACTCTGAGAAACTGAAGGGTTACAATGGCACACGGAGCTGAGAAAGGCAGTGCAGACAGCAGGGTGTGTGTTCGATGGGGGGCAGCTGCAGTTCTGGCCAGAAACAGCTTTCTCAGCTATGCTTTTGCCAGAGGTTTTCAAGTTTGTAGCCAGATTCCGTGAGAGAGAAAAAAATCATTAGCACAGAGAAGTTCTTTTTGAGCGTGGTGCAAATATGAGTTTGTACCTGGAAGTGGAAGGTCAGTGAAACCTTTTTGTCCTGGCACAGTTTATTTGAGAGCAGTGACGTTTTGAGCGTGGATCTGCACTTCGGTTTGTTTAGAGCTAAACAAAGTGCATTTTTTTTTTCCTTTTGCAAGTACACACCGCCATCGTGTGGTGTGTTTGATGAGCGCTGACAGTGCTCAGGTAAAAGCCCTCTGTGTCCTGGCAGGATTCGTGTGGGAGCAGTTGGTGTAAGGGTTGTGGATTCTGGATCTTCGAGACTGAAAGAATGTGATCCTGCATAGAGCTGGGAAGGAAGACCAATGGCCTCACTGTTGACCGTGCCGTTTGTAGACTGCAAATGAAAAGTTAATTACAGCACAGCCTCTTCCTTCTCTAGAACCAGTTAATTCCCATAGGAAGGAAAGAGCATGAATCCAGTTTTTCAGGTGCAGATGAGAGGTTGCTCATAGGAGGCCAAGGCCAGCCAGACCCATCAGACCCTGGCAGCTTTTGTCTGGGAGCAATCCAAGAATATATGCAGTTTTAGGTCATGGAATCTCAATTTTGGAGAGGGGCACGAGGCCGCAAAAGATTACTCTTTTCCTCAGAAAGGAAAGGCTGGAGCCCCAGTGTCTCATGGGCAGCTGAGAAGTGACCCATGGGAGGCCAAGGCCAGCCACATCTGTCAGTCCTGGCTTTTGTCTGAGAGCAATCCTCCTATGTTCATCGTTTTAGCAGGCAGATTCCCACTTCTGTCACCAGGCACCTGCCTCAAAGGACAGCTCTTTTCCACAGGAAGGAAAACCTGGCACCCCAGTGTCTCAGGGCAGGTGAGAGGCATTCCCATGGCCCTGTCCCTCATCCCTCTTGGCCCTGCCTATCAATCACTCTGACTGGATGACGCCACATCTCAATTACTCTCAGTACCACCTGTCAATCCACCTCCTGGACTGATCCTACCTGTCAATCACTTTTAGTCCTGCCTGTCAATCACTGACAGGCTTATCCCAGGCTTAGAGCCCTTCACAGACGACACAGACCTCAGGGACGCTGCAGCCCCAGACAGCTCCACATAGCCCTCACAGCCCCCATATCACTCCAAACCCTCATGGCCCTCGCAGCCTCCATATCACTCACAACCCTCATAGCCCCCACAGCCCCCATATCACTCACAGCCCACATAGCCCTCACAGCCCCCATATCACTCCAAACCCTCATGGCCCTCGCAGCCTCCATATCACTCACAACCCTCATAGCCCCCACAGCCCCCATATCACTCACAGCCCACATAGCCCTCACAGCCCCCATTTCACTCACAACCCTCATAGCCCTCACACAGCAGAGCCCTCGCAGTCTCCACAGCCTTCCCAGCCCCCACAGCCTTCAAAGATCTCCTCGCCCCCAACAGCCCTCACAAGCCCCGCAGGTCCCGCACGGTCCCATCCCTCCAGAGCTGCCGCAGCCCTCACGATTCCCGCGCACGCGCTCCGCGCCTCACGATCCCCGGCGCATGCGCGCCCCTCTCCCCCGGCCCGCGGCCGCCGCGCTCGGCCGTGC
>VZTR01009943.1:388807-482012 GCA_013400775.1 Chaetops frenatus
TGCCCGGCGGTGCCGCCGGCCTGCGCCGCCTCGCCGGGCTGCTCCGCGCCGCGCTGTGCGGCCGAGGCAAGGCGCTGCCCCTGTGAGCCCGGCTGTGCGGGTGCTCCGCGGGAGGAGCGGCCGCGTCCCCGCGGGAGTCCCTCGCACACGGACTGGAGAGCCTGGCGCTGTTGGCAGCCGATTCCGAGACGGGGGAATATCGCTTCTTTTCGCCTCCTCCTCCGCGGCTTGTCACGTTTTCCTTCGCCAGTGCTCGAGCAGCAGCAGCGGCAGCAGCAGCGGCGGCGGCTGCAGCCCGGAGCGGCCCCGGTGACTCGGAGCTGTGGGTGCCGTGTGCGGGTGCCAGCCCCCCGAGCCGCCCCCGAGCTCGTTCTTTGCCTTACCGCGCTGTCAGCTCCATAGCCACGGCTTGGCATCGCTCCACCTCTGGGTGGGGGAGCTGGCAGCATCCCAGTTCTACCTCCAGCGTGGGACCATGGGGCTGCTGCTGCAGCGGCTGCTGCAGACCGTGTTAATTTAGCCGGTGCGGTGTGATCATGGACTTGCCCGCGACTGAGGAGCAGCTGAGGTGCGCAAGGCTGACGGATGCTGAAACACGAAGATGATTTAGCACAATGCGACCGAGTCTGGGGGAGAACGTTCAAAAATTAACTGGTATTACCTCATTTTGTGCTGACCCCTACACTATGAACACATACTGTTTTTGCTGTCACCTCAGACCAGTGGTGAATATGAAGACTGTGGCCACTGAAACTGCATTTCCCTCTAAAAAGCAGCTTTAAAATAACCATCCAGTAAGTGAAACAAACTTTCCTGGGGCTGTGGGTCACAAACACCGCCCATAACTGTAAGGGGAGGGGGTGTTCCTGCATGATGATGAGAGGATGCGAGGTGCTAATGTTAGTTAAGAGCACTGGCGTTTGCAGGTATTGCTGCCTTACAGCTGCTGTAAGGGACCAAACCCTCGGGCTTTAGAAGGGTAGCTTCAGCTCTTCGAACTTTACTTTAGTGCGTGTATATTGCTCTCTGAACTTAAGCAGGAGTTTCTTGTCACAGTCTAACCTTCAGAAATAGATTTGCTAGTAACTGGAGCTCCGCTCGAGTGCAGAAAGTGAGCTGCCTTAGGAGGTGCTGAATTCAGGCTGGCAGAGCTGGGTGCTCCGGTTTGGGCTGTGCACTGGAATGCTGCAAGGGAATGGGACAACCGAGCCTCACCTGCACAGAGCCCCCAGTGAGTATCTCACTGAGCATCGGTGCCTCAGGGAGAAAATAAAGCCACTGCAATACTTACCTGCTGTCACTATTTAGTTTTAACATATACTTTTCTGAATTAAGCTGAAATTGTTAAAGGGGGTACTTAAGTGTACATAGATTGCTTTAATAAAACTGTTTGTGTCCAGTTGTCAGTATAGACATTTCACTAATGGTCACTTTATTCCATTAAGAATGTAGATTAGAGCTATCAGAATAGCATTAAGTTAGGTCTCTTGTTTTTCCAATTTCTAAGGTACAGTATTTAATTTTATTCTTATCAGCAGAATAAAATTAAATCTGAGACAGCCTCTAAACTAAAAGGCAGAGTGTAAGAGTCAGCGTGCAGCAGTGGTAAAAGAACATGACCATGAGGAATATAGAAGTATATTCCCATTAAATAACTGTGTCCATTTCCCAGCTATAGTGGGTTATGGTATCACAGACTGGGAAGCTGCTTGCTTCTGTCTCTTCTGCTATGCTGTTACCTTCTAAGATTTTGTAGAAAATCTGTCTAATTATCAAGTTTTCTTAGGACTTTTCTGAGCATATGGTTGTGAAATACTTCAAAACTCCATTTAAAAAGCTGCCCCCTTGAAGAATATTACTTAACACTAAGTACCATAATATTTTAAGGAATTAACTAAACATCAGAGGAAATAGAGTTATCTAGATAAAGCTCGGTTTTTCTCTTGTTCGGTACACTTTTGTTTTGGTAGAGGACTGTGGTTTAATTAAAGCCTAAAGCTCATCCTCTAACTCATTTAGTCTAAGTATTAAACCTCTTTTAGCCCCTTAAACATATATAGGGCTTGCTAAAAAAAAACCAAACGAGGGCAAGCTTTCCTCTTTGCCAATGATGAAATCATTAGTATTTATCATGAAAAGTTCAGGATAAATCCTAACTCTCAGACATATCCAAAGCCCTTCAGATAGAGCTAAAAAGCATTTTTTCTCAAGGGACAAACTGTGTCATATCAGATGCATCTCAGCTATTTCTAGTTAATTCCTTTAAGACCATTCTGTCTCTCCTGAGCCCCATGACAAAGATTTTATAGGCTAACAATCAGTTACGATTTTCAAACGTCAATTTTACATGCCACAAATTAAAAACCAAGTGAAAAAACTTACTTGTGACTGACTGAACCAAGAGAACAGCAGTTAAGTATCTGTGCTTTGATGTCTTTAAGTAAGATGGGACATCAGGATTCGAGCCAGTCTTTGGTAAACCTGACTGTATGAGAAGATGCAACAGCTGCCATGTGTTACTGGGTTGCAGGAGCCTCTAGAAACACCTCATCTCATCCTGATTATAACTTGAAATTCAAGGCAGGAGAGAGGGAAGCCCAGTAGTGATTTTTCATTATACATTATATGCTCTACTTTTAATATAGGACCTTCCTGAGAGGTAACTGTAGAGTAAGTACTTACATGGTAACGTTTTCACTGAGGCTTTGGGTATTAAAGGAGCCTTTTGGTAACATGGTGGCTGGAGATGATTAATATGAGCCATTTATGGGGAAAACAAACTCATGGTTGGTAAGCAGCTTTATTATGAAATGTGGGAAATGGGAATAACCCCTCCTCCTCATTTCCCTCCTTTAGTAAAATCAGGTAACAATATCCTAAAGAAAAAGACACTTAAAAAATGCTATTATGGGAGTGATGAATTGCACTTCAGCAATTAATGCACCAGACTGCTGAACACCCACAGCTTTAAACAATGTGTCATACAGCTGCTGGAAAACATACCAATCAAGCTGCTAAACTTTCTCAATTTTTACAAACAGATGGTGTTTTGAACAAAAATCTGTAGCTTGCCTAGGTGAAGTGTAGAACAGTATTTGCTGTGATGTCTGTCTTGCAATCCAGGTTATGTAACTCACACTATGTCTTTGACAACTTGTTCTAAATGCTGTTCCACTCTTCTGTTTCAGGATGGCAGACTAGCAAGCAGCTGTGATCGCCTGCATTTTGGAATTTTAACGTCAGCACCATTGTAATCTGTAGACAGCTGTGGCTAAAGGTGAAAATGCAACATGATAAACCAAAAACCCAGGAATCAGCTCTCAGTATTTAAATGGCTGAGATTGCAGGAGGTAGTACTGTTGTTCCATCTGAAACACAAGCTTGCCTAAATACAACCCTTTATAGTAATAGGTGAGTAAAGAATCACACACTGTTGATTTTTTTTTGTTAATTTTTGCGCAAATTACATTCTGTATTCATACAAAACCAATGTAACTCTTTGACAAACTGTACATATAGAAACAAGTTTCTGTCTGGAGGTGAACTGAAATCTGTGGAGATGCCCCATGTTCCACAACACTTAAAAGAAATTCCAGCTCTTGACAAAACAAGAAAGTGAGGGGAATGGGAAAGAACAAAACAAAGCTAGCTACAATACTGCAGCTAGAGGCAAATGACTGATTCTGGAAAAGAAAGACCCTTGTTAGGAACTAATGCACATTCAGTTATCCCAGTTAAGAATCCAGGTTCGTGGCATTGCAGGTGACTGAGTCCAGAGTAGCAGTCTGTTTAAATATTGTCCCACAAGGACTGGGCATGACCCAGTGAAAGCCTCTTCTATCGGCCCCTTCCACCCCGAGAGCCTCCTCTCCGGGACTGGCCAGAGTTCATGTTATTTCCTCTTCCCCAATTGCTGCTGCTCCTTCCTCCTCGAGAAGGGTTATTGACTCCCCCGGGGCCTCCACCAAAGCCTTCATCTCTGTGGAATCCATCGTGGTGGTCTCCATCTAGAGAACTGGACCTCCCAGATTTCGGTGCTCTCTGTGAAGGTCCTGAGTTTCCTCGTCCTGCAAAGGGAGCACAACCAGTTACTGGTGTAAGGCTGAGCTGTGTTCCTTTCTCAGAAATGCCATATTTTGAGCTAGTTCTACTGAGCTGTCATCATGCACAGACCAGGTGTAGCTGAGACCTGTGATTTTATGCCTCCTCCCTCAGTACAATTTTCTTACATAGATTTAGTGTCTCCATTACAGTTCAGAAAATAGACAGCAATCAGTTAATTCCTTGGGAATTAAAGGAGCTTGTATTTGATACTGTCAGCAGTCACTGAAATGAAGTCAGAATAGTGATAGCTTGTTCTCCAAACTGCCAGTTCTTCTGCTTCAGCACTATCTGGCAGTCTTTCTATGTTTTTATTGCAAAATACTTTTTTAAAATCCTAAACACTGACATTGCACTGTTGACAAATTGAGACAGTTGAGGCTGATGACAAAGATAATGAGTAACATTACTGTTTCATTCCATTTTTTTTGTTAAAAATAATGAAAAAATGCTTAATTTTACTACTAACCAGGAACAAAAACTACTCAAGCTCTTACTGCCAGGAATAAAATTTTCTGATTCTCACATACCTTTTTGGTTTCAATATGTAAATGAACATTAAAAAAAACCCAACCCAATTCAGTAGCCTAAAATAAGAAACAGTATTGGAAAAACAGAATCATTGGTGACCTTGTTTTATGGACACATACTACAGCTACATTAATATATTTTTGCTGCACTTTAGCAGGAGGGAAAATGCTTAATTTTACTACTAACCAGGAACAAAAACTACTCAAGCTCTTACTGCCAGGAATAGAATTTTCTGATTCTCACATACCTTTTTGGTTTCAATATGTAAATGAACATTAAAAAAAACCCAACCCAATTCAGTAGCCTAAAATAAGAAACAGTATTGGAAAAACAGAATCATTGGTGACCTTGTTTTATGGACACATACTACAGCTACATTAATATATTTTTGCTGCACTTTAGCAGGAGTGATTTTTGTTGGCTCTGGTTGGTTTCATGTAAAACAGTCACCAAATAGTTTCACAGAAACATTCAGGAAATTTTAATCTTCAAATGACTTTACCAATACAACTGAAGGTGACATAGCCCACATAAGGAAAGGTATTGTTCATGGTTTGTTTATCAGGCTTTCTGCCATCATTCTAAACTTTCTTTAGCACATTATGAGTTAATTACCACACTTCTTGTGCCTGAACAACAATTGTTTTGACTTTTATAAAAAATCTGATAGAATGATCACAATCATTACTGAAGCTGGAGAAGGAATCCTTACAGATGTGATAGGTGCTGGCTAAATTGAGAAATACAGCACGTGGATATGGAAGGAAAAATACTGGTAGAGAAGTTTATCAGCAGAGTTTTATTCAAAACATCTCTGCAGGAATGATAAAACCTGCTGTTAATGCTACACTGGGAATAGAGTCCACACAGAGGAGGAGTGACATGCACTTAAAACTGAATGAGCTTTGGGACAGTGGGGAGAGAAGCAGGATGGGATTCAGTGGCACCAGAGACAAAGCTGTGCAGTCCAACAACAACAAATTCAGCTGCAGGCTGCCAGCTTAGCATCTGGGAGCAAATGAGAAGGATCTTTGTCACTGATCCCTACCTGGCAGTGGGTAGTGAATGTGAGGACATTAAAGAAAGACAATATTTACAAAAGAGAACAGAAGACCTGTGATTTGTAAGAAATAGGATCAAGAACTGGTGTGATGCTGATAGGACAGTGGAACTGGCATACACAGCAAAAGGGTCTGAACCAGCTACTGACTCCAGAAGAATGTGTTTTGTGGGTTACAGTAGCATGTGATCACTTAGAGGGAACTGTAACACCAGGAGCTATTAGGAAAGAGAAAGCAGAACAAATCCAGGAGTGCTGTAGAAATCCATGGTTACACCACATCTTAAATAGTGTGTGCAATTCCTAGTTACCTCATTCAATTTAGAAAAGGGTAATTTAAAACTCAAAATAGCACATACAGAGTAACAAGCATAGTGAAAGACAGAACAGCTTCTAGAAAGAATAAACAGAGCTCTGACTTGGAGAAGAGCTGGTTCAGGTTGGAAGTGATGGAGTTCAGTGCAATCAGAGGTGGCATTGAGAAATAACAGGAACCAACATTCAGCAATTACAACACAAGACATCGAATTAAATTGGGGAATGATAAGCATAGATCAAGAGAAAAACATTTTTCCTCTTTTTTTAAAAGCTTAGTCTACTGCAATTAAGTTTTAGAGGTCTGTCCCTGGATGTTGTGTATATCAAAAGTTTATATGATTCTTAGAGCAACTAGAGAAGTACACGAAAGGTAACTAAAAAGCCATTAAATATAAAAATAATATTTTAGTAAGTCCTTGAACTATGGATCTTCATAGGTTTAGAGAGTTCTTCAGGGACATATCACTACAGGCTCAATGTTCTTATATTTGAGTTAAAGGATAACATCACAAGTGTGAATATTAACAAACAACTATTCTGAAAATGAGAATAAAAATGTTCTTAATGAGTTTTCCAGCTGGAGTAACAGGGAACCAAAACCCAACTGCTTTTGAACTGGGCAATAAAGAAGGGGATTCTGCAATGCTGGAGACAAGATTTGGATTTGATGTTCGAAAATCCCTCTGTTCTTATGCTCCATAAGACTGGTCTTTAACTACCCAACTGGTAAAATCAGATATTTACCAGCTCAGCTTTATCTCCTCTGAACAGAGAAGTTCTGGATAAACCTAATGCTGCAAACACACATCAGTGTTACTTAAGGGTTCCAATCAAAGGGGCTTTTTACCTTTGCCCCTCTCCTCTGGAGGTCCACCTGGAGCATCCATGTCTCTGTGGTCAGAGGTTCCTGGTCCATCGTGCCAGGGACGTTTCCGTGGTGGCAGTGAGGCCATGTCCATGCCCTGGAGTGAAGAGGAACGTTCTCTGTTGGCTGGAGAGTGCCCATCGTGAGGAGGGTGATCTGGACGAGGACCTGTGCAGGAAAACAAAGGATAAGTACTGTTCATTGGATCATTATTCCTCATTTTTGGAGGCAGCCATATAAATTTACAAACTGCCCACGCTGTTTGACACACAATTTGAAGTTAATATTATGTAAAGCTTCTCCTCTGTCCCATTTTTTAGTAAAAAAGCTAGAGGTAAAACAGATTTTAAAGGTGGTGGGAAAGAAAAGTGTGGCAGATGTAGAGTGTTCATTTTAGTATAAAATACTTTAATATATTTTAGAGACAATCACATCTTCATTTGTTCATGTGTCATTTGTGCTTTTTTTCCATGACATTCTACAGCTGTCGTGCCCCATATAGGAATGCCTTTAGTAACAGAAATGCAAGTTAAGCTGTCAGACATTGCAGCTGAAAAGATACCAAATGAGATTACTGGTTGCATTAATATACACCTTAAAAAAAACCCCATGACATGTGATTCAGTCATCCAGAGGTGACAACTGCCCTGGCAGTTCTGGACTGTACAAGAATGCAACAGAAGATCAAGGCTTTGAGGCCACAATATTTGAGGCCTTTTGTTGAGTAAGACAGCTGTATTTAGAGGCAGTTAAATTCTGTATAGTTCTTTTTTCCTAAATTTAAAAGACCAAAGAACTGCATTTGGCTTTTCTCATGGTAAAATACCAGTAACAAACATTTGAGGTACAAGAAAAAGACATGATTTCAAAAATATTTTTTAAGCGATGATATTGTAGAAGTCTACAAACCTCACCAAATTTTTTACCTGGTTCTCTGTTTCCATCCCAGGATTCTGGTTTCCGCCCTCCTTCAAAGCGTGGAAATTCATCTGGAGTAGGAAGCAAACCCTTCCGAGCTCCTGAGCAGCAAGAGAAGCAAGGGGCAGGAGTGAGAAGAGACATTGTATTCATGAAAATTATGTCATCTGCCCAAGAAATGTCTTCCCTTCCTCATCCTTGTATTTCCTTGTGGAAGAACATTCCCCTCACCTCTTGGAGCACCTCGACCTCGCCCCCGAGCACCATGGTCCCTTCCTCTGGAGTTTTCATCTGGAGAGTCAAAAGCATCATCTGGCCCAAAATCTTCAGGGCCAGGAAAGCCATCTCTGCCCCTGGGTCCCCGGCCCTCGTGTCTCGAGGGTCCTCCTCTTCGGAAGCTACGAGAAAGAACATGATACAAATGTGGTTTTTAGGCATAATTGGGTCAGCTTCAGTTTAATTACCAGTTAATTTCTGAACTGTTTCACTTAATGCTACAGCACATACATTTACTAGAACAGGATTTGTAGGTGGCAAAGTGCTCATTTCTGCCTTTGAACACTTCGATAGTAAGCGTTGTAATTTTCCTCTCGTATTTCCTTCCACTGATTATGTTGGCTTTTCATACAAGAAAAATATTGTTAAACATACTGCATTCATTTAATGAAAAGGTAGGAAAAACAATCCATGAGTGACGATAGATACAAGGTGAGGTAAGGCAAGGAAAAGTATAGGTGAATTCCCCTTAACTCTGATGGTCTTACATTCCCTTTTTTCCTTTCCATTTCTGTGATAAAACAAATGGAAAACACAGAAGCAATGAGAGCCATGGCTATAAGAAAACATTACATGATCTCATTCCTACTAATTCTATGATTCTTTTGCCAGACAATTCTCCTTTTCATTCCATTCTTCCAAAGTTTACAATTTTAGCAAATGCATCTAGACTGCCCTTGGATCTGTGAGCGTGGTGATGGCTGAAGAGTGCACAGTGGCATTCTGCAACCTGAAGAGCAGCTTATCCAACTGCAGTAATGAATTTTGTGTTGCGAAATGTAATCATGACCCTGAAGTTGATAAGTAAGTACCAATGGCATCTTCAGGAATTTGCTACCATTGGGTTCTGCACTGCATCTTAACTGAGTACAGCCCCTCCAGCGCTGTGCTGGGGGACTTGGACAGCTCTGCAGAGAGGAGAATGGCTCTTCCTGAGCTGCCAGTGCCATGTCAGGTAAGCCTGCAGCTGGCTTTGTGAATACCTAGCAGTTTTGCTCCTGACACAAGCAGTTCAACACCTGGAGTGTTTGCAAAGCACAGCCCTGCTCTGTGAGGACTGCGCTCCAAGGGACGCTTGTCTCAGTCACAGCCCGGCTGAGGTGTTCAGGTGGTGCAGGCACATTGGTGTCCCCACCGTGCCACCCCACGCCACTGTGCCCACCCTCAGTGACAGCACACGGTGTGGAGCACTCCTTGCCCAGTCACAGATGCCTCCCCCCTCCCTGCTGTTCCCAGTTCCACACTGGCTGAACTGGGAGCACCACAGTATTCCCATGGTGTTGGCTGTGTGCAGCATCCCCTTCCCCAGCTCATTAACGACACAGTGCATCCTATTACAAGCAAAACTTTAGATACTTTTATTTAGAATTTTAACAACATTAACCTTTTAATTACAAATTTAAATATTTTAACAGTAGTCATAACACAATACAATATTTTAAAACTTTTACATTGTTTTTAATAAAAAACAATAGGTCTGTCTCCACCTCCCAGAAAACAAACACAATACAGAGAGGAGGCTGCTGTGCCTGTACAGGTACAACAGTGGATGGAGGAGTGCTGTGTATGGACCATGAACCATTTACATTAACCTGGATGGTTTGGGAAAACAAACTCAACAGTTTCAGGTACAAATGGTTCAAATAATCACAGAGCAATATTGTTTAGCCTTGAAACAGCACAGTCCTCTAGAGGTTTCTTAGAGGGCCTCCTGCTTTAATACTGATATGGTGTGATTCAACTTAGCTTGGAGATTACCAAGATTTTCAGCATGAGGCCCCAGGGCTGCAGGAACAGGGCCTTTCCTATTTCAGGCAACTTAGGGACACAGCTGAGTTTTGAAACCTACGATACCTATGCCTGACACAGCCACAGCTCCTAATATTGTGTTATGGATATCCTTATTTGCCTTTTCATGTCAGTCACACATAAAACCCTGCCTTGCATTGGGTTCAGTTCCTGTTTGACTGCTCTCACATCTTCTTCCCCGAAGCCTAGGACCTTACTGTACACAACTACACATTGTGCAGATTAGCAGGCAGGAAGAGGCAGGTCTCTGCAGTAGAAGCATCATGTTGATATGCACAGGTAGAGTAAGAACAGGACAGGGATGAAAAGGATGGGAAATTAGAGAGAAACATACATACACACATTTGCCTCTCATGCTTGATCAAACCAGTTACAATCTCAATTTCAAACCAAGTCAGCTAAAGAAGTGGTTGGGATTAAGTCCACCACAGCATCTGCAGTAAATGGCACCTATTTCATCTTCATTCCAAGAAAATCATCAAATTTACAAGCACAATGAGCCTTTTAGAGCCGTGTGCCGTTTCATTTCAAACTCTCGGGGCAAACACTTTTACTCTGATAAATAGAATACTCTTAGTTCAAAAGTCAGATTTACAGGTCACAAGGTTCTTGTTTCCCTTCCTGAAACTTTTAAAAAATCAGGACCATAATAAAATATTTTCCAGTCCCTAAGCATTTTCAATATAAGATCTGAAAATCTCTACTAAGCTTCTAAAAGTCTTGTCTGCTGTGTTTTAGAGTTCTGTGGTGCAGACCATTGGACCACTGGACCATCCAACTAAATCCTCTCTGGCTTTACGTTTTAAAAATGGCTTTAATTGTTACCTTCTTTTAGTTACTGTTCATTTCTTTTCATACTCTTCACACAAAAGGAAGTTACATCTTACAGAGCTAGGTAGAAAATAGCTAAAAGAAGAGCTGTATAGATGCAAAGTAAAAGGAATGTAAGAAAATGATTAAAAAGGCAACTAAAACACACAAAATTCACATTATGTGGAGATCACAGCGTATTTGTACAAGCACATGTTCTTATACATAGAGAATTGGTGGTCATTGAGGGGCTTAGACCTTGGAGGCCAAATTTCACTTAATTAAACTAGCATAAATCAGGAGCAATTTTGCTGACAGTTAATCTCAGAGACAGCATTAATTCCTCCATATTTCCATTGGTAACTAAAAGCAAATTTATCCCTTTGTGATTTATTCAGAGATTGTGAGCAATGACAAAGACATTGCTGTAGATCAGATTATTTTCGAGTTCTTCACTTGGCATTAAGAAATAAGTCAGAAAGAGAAATAAAATTTCTACAAGCAAATGCATGAAAAAATAGTCTCGACAGTCCAACAGATGCTGTAACTCTGTCCCTTCTATCTGGCAGTCAGATCAATGTTCCTGCTCCTTACAAGGGCATTGCATCTCATCCTACAGTCTCTACAGTCAGGCTGTAGTTTGTGACTGGAGACAGAGTCTCAAAATCCACTTCTAGTGTTCAAAAGTTTGTCACTTTAACCTTTAAGTTTCCTCTCAATTTTCATCAAAACGGTCTCAGATCTTCATCCTGTGTCACTGGATCTTCTCTACAAACTTTCCCCCTTCTCTTTACTTACTGTTTAAAGACACGGAAGCTGCTGTGTACAATGACCATTTTTCAAGTTTTCTTCTATTACTGAATGATTTTTATGGACTCTATACTCAGGTATATTAGAGTTTTCATTTCCTTATTGGTTTCCAGTTTATAAATCTGAAACAGATAGACTCCTTAATGAAAAGGAAACCAGGAATAAAAGAGTTCCCTCCATTTACCCTTTAACCCAAGAAAGAGAAATGGATTTATTCTTACCTCTCATCTCGCCTTCCTCGGAAGCGTGCGTCCTCAGGATCCCGTGGGTATCTGTCATCTGAAGGTCTCCGTCCTTCCCAAGCACCAGGAGGCCCACGGTTGGAACCACCTCCTTCAAATTCCCTGTGATCAGGAGGAAAGGGAGGCCCAGGTCCACCTCGTCTCCACTTCTCATCTTGCAACGGTGGGCCTCCTCTCCCCTCGAACTCTCGTAATCGATGGCCAAATCTCTTATCTGGATGGAAATCATCGCGGAAGTCGTCCGGTCGATCAAAGTCATCGTGGAAATCGGGGTGAGGTCCCCGTCTGTCTGGCATTCCCCTGCTGTCCCTGCCATCACTCCAGTCCTGCCCCCCTCGGAACAGGCCCCTCTCTGGCCCGTGCTCGGGGCCGCCGCTGTTCTGGTCGTGCCGTCTGTCCGACAGTGGGCCCAGGTGATGGTTGGGTGGACCACGGGCATCACCTTGAGGGACAAGAAAATCATAGCAGGTTTTTGCAACATTTTCTAAATCACTTTAGGATGCTCTAGTTCATATGGTTCTAGAGAGCATAGGGAATACATTTCACATTAAACAGTATTTCTGGGAAAATTTTTCCTGTATATTCCAGCTCACGTCTGTGGAAGATTTTCTCTCAGCCAAGGCCCCTGCACTGTGCTCCAGCCATTTCTCTCTGGGTGCACTGCACTGGGACAGCCCCTCTTTGAGGAGACTGACTCACAGGAGAACAGACAAGATATTTAATTACCTTTATTAAGACCAGGTCCTTGGTTGTGAGGGCCCAGACGACCTTGTCCTCCTTGCTGCCCCAGGCCTGGTATCAGCGGAGGAGGACCTGGGTTCTGTCCATCCTGTGAGCATGTAAGAAGAAAAGCCATGTGAATGGCCATGTATGAGTAGTTAAAAAATTTTGTAAGAGTGCAAAATGATTTTGCAAAACAATTTCTTTCCATAAAATCTGCGTCTGCACAGGTTGTACAACAGGAACAGCTCACATTCCAATGGTTTCAGCCTCAGTTTTCAGACATTCACATCAGTAATGCTTCATCACTGAGAAACACCATTTTATAGGAAACAGCATTTCAAGTATTCACATTTTACCTGTTACAACCAAAGATGATAAAGCTCCTATTCTTCCTGAGTATGAATACTCTGTAAGAAAGTACTGAATTTACTGAGTATTCAATAGAAATATTCTATTCCTCTAGAGGAGGAAAATGTGTAAATTTGTTTGAAAAATATCAGGTACTGATTTATAGGCAGTTAAAGAGCTTCACAGACCAAAGACTTCATTTGGAAATGAACAAAAAAGAGAAACTATATATACAAAAATAAGTATCAAAAATGTTGGGATGGGGGACAACAACAGGACCACAGAGAACTTCTCTAAACCTCTGTAGGTTGTTAACATGGAAAGACATGAGTTTAATTTTTAACATGATGGCAAAGTTTGTTTTTCTTCATTTTAGGATTAAAAAAAAGTGCTAACCCGGGGCTAAACACCAAGAAACAAGTTAAGGGAGTTTTCAGCACTGACAGGTCTAAAGGCAGGAGCCACAGGCAGTTCCTTCCTCAAGCACAGGCAGTAGAGTGGGCAGAGATTTGTGTGCTTTATGTGATCCTAAAGACATAAATAAAGTATATAAGTGTCTCTTGGTGGTTATTTTTTTTTCTTTTTGGTCTGTTTTGTTTTTTTGTTCTGTTTTGGGGTTTTTTTTTGGTGATTTTTAAAGGATAAAATAATGCTTTTTAAATTCAGCTGCTGTCACAGATTCATGAAAGATTTCTACAGGTACCAAATTTACACTGGTTGGAAAACTCTTCAGATGATGGTCTGATTCTGCCTTTAAACAGCACAGGCCTGACAAAAACTCATCATTTGGGGTTTGTGCTTGACTGGAACTGAAAAGAGGCATGTACAGAATTGACACTGTAGCTATAAACTCCAACAATAAAAATATTAACTGGACAGAGCTGAAACCTGCAGGATTGCTATACAAAACCTTCTTATGCTGACATGACCAAAAAACCAGTTGTCCCCAAACCCTTGCTAGAAACCCCTAAACATGTAATTTTTTCCTAGACATATCTAGTATGCAAGATTTAGACTTGGCCTTCACATGGACTTGTTAAAACTTAAAAAGAAATACTTAAAGACCTGTAGTCCACCACACCACTGAGTCATAATTATACTGCTTAACTTCTCCATGAATCAAAGTTAAATAATTTTAATGCTCTAAATTTATTCTGGAGAAACACTACCTTTTTTTTTTTTTTCTCCTGGCTGCAGAGAAGCAGGAAGTTTGTTTATGCATTTTCCCCATCATATCTTGAAATATCATTTTAAATTAAAAATTTATATTCAACTGCAATGTAGGTAATAAACACAAGAAAGCACACAAATATGTACCACAAACATCATTTTTGCATTGAGTAATTTTGTAAGAATGTTGGAAAAATACGCAAAATAAAAGATCCTGCTTAATGCCCATTTAAAAAACCCCAGAAATCCCTAAAAATCTGTCAACATTCCATAGTGATGGAATGTTGACTTGAGTCCAGAAGAAATCCATGCTCTGACTAGGTAAGAGCCAGCTATCACAGTGATTCTGCTGTTCCTGACCAAAACCTTGATGGAGTTCCAGGATTTCCCATATATTTAGCAGATGCTTACTTAAAATAAATTTTATGGAACTTCTTCCATTTATGGAAGTGTTTAACCAAAGCAGCAGTTTTTAGTACTCAGTAAATAACTCTCTTTAGCAGAAACCTTGATTACAAACCATGCTTTGCCAAGTTGGGAACACAGAGCCCTAACTCTGCATTTTCATGGGATTTTTGTTTCAAAATTCCATTCTAGGCCTCAAACTGGGCTTGAAACTGGAAAATATGCAGAGCTCAGAAAGAGGTACTTTATTAAAAGCTGAAAATGGCCTTGTGCATCCCAGCAAATCTCTGCTTCCAGTGTACAGCCAGTGGTATCTTATATGGAGATTAACCTTTAAAATTACATAGAAATGTTCTGTATTAATGTCACAAGCCCTTGATAAAGCAGATATTCACACACTTCTGCTACTGAAAAGGAAGGTAAGTGATTTGTACAGGTTTACAGAAGAAAAAAGCCAAATCCAGAACACAAAACCAACTCAAGCCGATTGTTTAAAAACAAAATGACAGATGGGGTCTTTTTAAACAGGAACTACTGCTGTATTCATATTACAAAGAAGCAGAATGGAGCAAAACCTGACATTATGAATTTTAAAATACATTAGTTTTTAAAAGCCACTACCATAGTAAAGGTGGACAAGGAAGGAAGAATAGTCTAAAATACCTCACTATGTCCTTTATTTAGTATCTGTAGAGGTCTTTAAGATAGCAGTATTCATCAAAATAACCAGCCACCTGCCAGAAGCACCCTACTGAATTCCAAACAGTGTCTGTGGCAAGGGCAGACAAGGACAGCCCTCCACAAACATAGTCATTATTCTCAAAGAAAAACGAGTCTCCCTGGGATAGCAATAAGAAAGAACTCTGCTGGTTTAAGTTACATACTTGGGGAACCAACACTCGATTGTGTAGCTTGGATACTTTTGAAATCTCAGCAATAGCAGCACATTAACAGCCTTCTGGAGGGAATTATTGGATTATTGATTTGTAAGGAAAAAGTATTCAAATAAACCCACAACTTGTAGGCTACTCTGCTTCAATTTGAAAAGGAATCCCTGACCTAAAGCTCATTTGAATATTCAGTTCCTCGTTGTGATTGGTACTGGACTACACACTGAGTACTCCACATGTCTAAAGTTTAGACTGAAACTATTGAGTGCAGGTCTAAAAGAGGCAATTCTGGTTAAAAAACACCACGCTTTTTTTTCTTTTTTTTCAATTAAGTAGATTTTTTTTTCCCTTTCAAGATTCACCTAGAACCAAAGACAGTTGAGACAAAGTACAGAACTGGACCTATCAAGCTAGGAACTTATGAGAAGCAATAAGCACAGAGAGCTCTGTGTAATGTGTAGTAGAGCAGAAAATGCAAAGTGCTGTGTGTCCCTCTGTATTCCTCTGCACTTAAAGTGAACTGTTAAGTGCAACCAGACCTAAGCTGATTCCAAGTATGTCAGCATTTATGTTAAATTCATCCCATAGTTTGGATTAACTACTCTGGACAACTGAGAGTTGGCAATACCTTGCTTTAATTAATACATATGACTTTTCTTATGTTCAGTTTCTTTAAATTCGACTTTTATTAGTGCTATTAGTGCTTGTCTGCTCCCCAGGAATACCCCACTTAAGAAAGTTCAGTGTCTTTAAATAAAAAAGAAAAAAAAAAGAAAAAAAAAAAGACTTTCTCTTAAGGTTACATATTTTCATAGCAGACTGGTTTCTGTACTAGTATTCACAATAATCCCTTTTCCAGTTACCAGCCACAGAATCATGAAGTTTGGGTTGGAAGTGATCTTAAAGATCACCTATTTCCAATCCCCGTGCCACGTGCAGGGACACTTTCTGCTGTTTGCAAGCTACAGAACCCTTTTTATTATCACTTCACTTTTCCTGAGGCCTCAGTCCTGCAAGGAATACCCAATCTCCATTCTCCCAGCTGCTGCTGTGCATTCCTACAGCACATTTTTAAAACTCCCCTTGTTCCAAAGACCACCACGTACCTGATTGAACGGGGGCCGAGGCCCATCACCCAACAGAGGCGTTTTCTGCTGCTGGAAGGGCAGAGGGCCCTGGGAAGGGTGTGGCCCCCTCGAAGGGTTTGGCTGTCCCTGAGGTCCTTGCATGTTTCCTTGAGGCCCCACCAAAGAGCCTTGTGGAGGTCCCTGCTGGCCCTGGGGACCAGGTGGCCCACGCATTTCTTGTGGCGGTCCCAGCATTGAACCTTGAGGGGGGGGTCCCTGAAGGCCCCGCATCTCCTGGGGGCCATGTCCCAGTAAACCACTTTGCATATGAGGACCTCTCATTTCTTGTGGGTGACCCATCATCATCCCTTGTGGATTAGGTCCCTGGTTATCTCTGGGTCCTGGTGGACCCTGCATCCCTCTTGGATTAAGTCCCATCAAAGGCCCTTGAGATATAGGGCCCTGCATCCCTTGAGATCCTGGAGCTCCTTGCATGCCGTGAGGAAGAGGCCCTTGCATTCCTCGTGGACCAGGTGGTCCCTGCATTCCTTGACCTCCAGGAGGACCCTGGGGACCCAAGTGACCTTGTGGGCCAGGTGGGCCCTGTGGTCCTAAATGAGTCTGAGACCCAGGCAGGCCCTGTGGTCCCAAGTGTCCCTGTGGGCCAGCATTACCCTGTGGGCCTGGGGGCCCCATTGGCCCATGAGGGCCCGGATGTCTCTGCATTCCTTGATGTCCATGTAAATCCTGAGGCCGTGGCATTCCTTGTGGAGGCCCTTGGGGGCCTGGAGGTCCTTGTGGTCCCATGAACCCTTGTGGACCTCCACCTCCTTGGTGTAATGGACCTTGAGGTCCTATTTGTCCTTGGGGTCCTGGAGGTCTGAACTGTCCTTGTGGACCAGGAGGTCCCATCTGAGGCATATTCATTGGCATCTGCTGAGGTGGAAGGGGCTGCTGAAACCCTTGAGGCATCTGTGACATTGGGCCTTGCCCTGGGAAAGGCTGAGGTCCATGGAGAGATCCTCCTGGGGGCGGTGGCTGCACTTGCTCAGCTTGCTTTTGTGCAAGTCTCTCAATCTTCAGTTGCTGTCCAAAAAAAGAGACCCAGAAAATCAACTAAGCACAGAAGTATGTTACAACTAAAAATCAGAAGCAGACATCCCATTTTGCAGAAGTTCAAGACTGCTTTTCTTGTAATTAACAGAAATAACTAACTAAAGAGAAATTACTAACTGAAGAGACCTACACATAAGTACTGGGTAACTGAGAGATGTGAAACTGAGGGTTTCACACCATCACACATTAAGTGCCATATCCAGTTCATTTAGATTCCTTTTTGTAAAAAGGTGAAAAGAGCCAAACAGGTGAAACTGCCGCAGGAACTGCTTCACTTTTGGTGCTGAAGCCCAAATCTATCACAGAAAGGACTAAAGCCAACTTGTTAATAACTATGTTTCCACACATACCTCCAAGAGCTGTGGGTTTGTGTACTGAAGTGCTGCCATTTCCTGCTCAATCTCTGCCTGTGATTTCTTTTTCTCCTCCAGCTTAATATCCTCCTTTCTATCATTCAATGGCTCAGGTGGGGGAGGCAAAGGAACTTTATTTTGCATCCATGCCTATAAAGATTAGGAAACACAAGATTAATTCTGTAGAACAACATGTGTGCAACACATTTTTGCAGTGAGAAAGGATATGCTGAAACATTTTGTAGTACAGATACCTGAAAGTAAAAACAATGCTGAATAAAGCTTCTGTATCTAACAACTTCTTTCCAGGCACAGATACAGGATAGAAGGTATTTAACAAAATATTTTATGTTTAAATAGTAATTAAACTAGCTACTGTGGTAAACTGCACTGGAGAGCTGATACTGAAAATCCAAAACATTTCAAAAGACACACTTTTTGAAGTCGGGAAAATAACAGGGTGTTCTTCTTGCTGTGTATCAGGTACTTACTTGCTGAAACTGTGCTGGTATTGGTTTTGCATAGGGAACTTTTTTCTGTGGCACTTTCTTTTGGTCCTTTTGCATTACTTCCTCCATTCCCCAATCCAGTCCTGGGATTGTCATTTCAATGTCATTGGACTCATCTTTCCCTGTGGTACCAGGGAAACAAACAGTCAGAGCACTCGAGGCTTACTTTATTTTTTTCAGAGAGGTTTTCAGCTCATCCTTCTTTACATGGCAAATATGCACAACACAGAACTTTAGAAAAAAAGCATCTGTGCTCTCCAAGAATATGAAAAGAATGCAAAAGAAGTCGCAAAGTATCTGGATTGCTCAGGAGAATGCTTCCCCATAGCTATTACTTACCCATCTGCTCCTGCTCCATGGCTATTTTCAATTGTTCAGGTATTCCCATCCCAGGAATAACTGCCAGGCTGTTGGGCTCCAGGTCATCTAGAGAAAAAAAACAATAAGTATTTATACTTAGAAAATTTTCCTTTACATTACTATTTTATCCCTTTGGATTCTCACATGCTTTTACCATTAGTATTATGTTCCAATAGTAAATATATATTTTACAACTAGTAGGTCACACTTTAGTTTCATACATGAATTACAGGATATTAAAAGAACTGCATGTTCAGATTCATAAGTACACCCCAAAATGCCAGAAACCATGTCTTTTCAGGAAAGTTACATTTAGGGTAGAAGTTTAGAAAAAAAAATAATAATCCATAACCAGTCCCATTTTTGTTATAACAAATCTATATATTTTAAAACTTGAATTGCATTAAAGTGCTGCATTTTAATTCCCNCAAAAATCTGAAGAAACAGATGCAACTACAGGTGGCTGAGGCACCCCCTGAGCTGGGCAATCCTGAGCAGCCTAAAATTATTGAGATAAATCCTTAATGAGGGGAGTAAAGTTTAAAGGTTTTAGTAGAATTCAATAATTTGAAAGCTTTTCCCATTGCAGTTCAGGACTGTGGGAAGCCTTGAAGACAGATGAAGTTTCCAGGAAGAAAAGTAAACTGCAGATATTGCCAGAGGGTGAGCCAAACCTCCTTCCTGTGATTGCCAGGGCAGGTCTTACCTCCAGGAACTGTGGAAACAGAAGAGAACCCATTGTTGGAATGATGATCACTGATAACATGGAGAGTAAAATCATCCTTAGAAAAAGGTATTTTTGCCCAAGTGGTCCCCAGTGCTTCCTCACTTTACCCAGAAGAGTCACCTAATGACCTAGGCCTGTTCCTGACCCCAGTCCTCTTCCTTCCATATGGAGGAAAAGTGCCTTACCATATTCCACACCATCCTCTGACATCCCAGGCAGAAGGTTCAAGTTGTAACGATCTCGCATTTTATCTCCAGGCCGATTTCTAGTCCAAAACTTGCTGTCAAAAGGAAGTTATATGATCTCATTAAAGGGTCAAGAGCTTAACAACTTTTAATCTAATTAGTTCCTTGATTTTTAGTATATTACCTTGATTATATAAAGATTCAACTCCTACTAAATCAAGTTCAGCTCTAGATCTGAACACAGGGTATGAGCTTCAAGCAGAAAATAAAAAACCCAACAAGTAACCTTAATGAATTACATAATTACAAGTTAGAAGATACTTCAAAGTGTAATGGGTGTAAGTATAAGGCATCAACATCAGATCCTGAAAAAAAAAATTTCTAGTCCATTCCAAAACCTTCTTGCTCAAGTATACTCTCCATATACACTAAATATACACACGCCCCCACAAAAATTTACTGCATTTATAAAATGCACTATGTTTATAGCATGTCCAACCTAAAACCACACACTACAGCCTCCCAAGCATGTCTGCAGTGTGAAAAGACATGAGCAGCAGATGATCAGCAGGAAAAATTGCTGTGGAGGTAGGAGTCTTTATTCAGCAAGAAACTACAAGGATTCTTGTTTTAAACATTTCTTCAGTGGATCTAAAAGCTGCCACAAATCAAAATTGTAATATTTGTTAAAAGAGGTCAGACTCTACCTTGTAATGTAAAATGTCAGTGCTTCCTATTAACATAAGCTGCATCTCTGCTTTGACCACTGTTAGTGTAACAGAACCATCCCAATCTATTTATTCACTGATGCCAACCACTGCTGTAGTTTCTAAAAGTAAATACATTCCCTCAGACCTTCTCTTTAAAGTCTTGGAATTACCTGGTGTGATCATTTGAGCCCGAACAGAGAATGTGTCCGAGGGGATGCCACGCCAGACTCCAGATCATTCCTTCGTGGGCCATTTCCATTCCACCAACCTCCTTCTCAACCCTGATGCATAAAAAACAAATAAAAATTAATCATACATAGCTGAATATCTCCTACAGCTACAGTAGAAAACTTCTGCTATTCAGTTATTGTTCATCCTCCATCCCATATTTTGTCAAATTTAAGCTTCTGTCATTTTTCTATTGGGTGAACGGATTGTTCCCAGTGGTTTTAACAGGCAGTTCAGTAATGCAGGGTTTTTTAATTGTACATTTAAAACCAAAATAATTACAGCACCTCAGAAGAAGCTTTAAGAAACTAGGAGTTTCAACCATTCACCACCAACTAAACATGTCTGCTTTTGTGCAAGCAATTGTATCCTTTAAAGCACATTTCTACAGGAAAACTTGTTCATAAATGAAGCACATTAACAAATGCCTCAGGTACATAGAAAAACTATTACCAGAAATATGCAGGTTAAATATGGAGCCAAAGGGGAAAAGAGGTATTTTGTGTTTAGTCTAACAGCTTGCACATCTGACCAACATCTTTCCAACGTGCTGATGGAAATGCCACATACCCAACATGCCAGAACAACAAGGACCCATCAGATCCTCCACTGGCAAACAGCCCTTCGTGAACAGGATGCCAGGCCACAGCTGAAACACACAGCAAGCCACCATCAGAAGGTATAATACTAGAATTTCCAATGAATGGAAATAATTTTAATTTTTAATCCAAGCTGAATAATAACCATCTACATACTGAAACAAATTCTGACCTGTGGCCTCTTTCTTATGACCCCTGAAGACCTGAAGTTCTTCTTTCAGGTTCCGGATGTCGAAGAGCTTACAGAGATGGTCACGAGAAGCTGTCAGCAGCCAGTTGCCATTGAGATTCAGTTTCACCTCCATCACTGTGTTTTTATGAGCATGTCTGCAAGCAGAGAGAAACAGAAACAAATTGTTTGTCCTGAAACTGATTTCTCAGACACAGATAAAAAGGTATCATTTGCCAGTCACAAATATTCAGGTCAATAACAAGGCAGTTCAGGCTACTAAAGCAGAACACTGGGACTTTCTGTGCAAAGGCCCTATGCTTTGATCCTGGTCTTTTGTACTGCAGAGCAACTGGCAGCACTCACTGCCACAGTATCCAGTTACTGTGCATGTTTCTACTGCTGCGTAAGAAAAGTTTCATCAGATGAAACATCTCATTTGTTTTTCCATATCTCAGTCTGAATGAGAACTGTGTGACTAGACTGTCTGTGCACAAGGACAAAGTAAATCTAAAGAATGAATACTAAACTCTCAATTTTCCAGGTACAGACTTGTCTTCATTTAACCTCTAGATTTTCTGGCACAGCTAAAGCACTAGCTTTATGTTTGAAGCAACTGTGTAGGCTGAAAAGTTGTGAGGAAAAGAGTTAAGAAGGGAACAAAGAAAAAACTGTTCTATAAAGTTAGCTTATATTTGAGCAAATCAAAAGTCCGTGGGTAAGAACTTACAGTGTGGCAAGGCTCTGGCCAGTCTTTGGATCCCAGAACTTAATGGGCTGTTGGCTATCTTTACTTCCTGAAACAACTAATCCCTTTGTTGGATGCCAGTCAACACATTTCACATCTGCTCCATGGCCTGTTAAGAAGAAAAGAATTGCCCATTCTGAGATTTCACAGACACTGAAAAGACACTGACAAATTACATGGTGCACACCTTCTAACTAATGTAAAACTGAATGAAAAACATCACAGAGCACAGGTTACAAAACATAAACTAAATAAAATCTCTTTCAAGTTATTTAGCTTGCCTTCCTTCCCACTAATTAATGGGAGAATTTTCTCCTCAGATTATCCCCTTAAATCAAGCTCACTGGAAAAATGTTATAAGATGTTGCCGTTTAAACTGGTACTTTTCCTTAGCCTTTGGCCCGAAAAAATTTCACAATATTTTAAATGTAACACTGATGGAGCATTTATATGGAGGTGGTGAGGTAAAATGACTCTGTGACACTTCACTTTCAGTGAAAAACTGTAGAAATATAAAGCAAATACCTGTTTGTTCATATCCTATCAGTACTACCCTTTTGCTGTCCTGTCAGAAAATAAGCAAATAAATCTGAAAACTAAATTAGTATGTGATGAAAAGAAACCTTTCGAGATGTGATTTCTTATCAGTTTACAGGGATTCAGGTTTTTCCAATGCTTAAGAATTAGCAAAGAAAAACCTTTGTGATATAATTTCCTTTTAAATTCACTGACCTTGAAAGAGAATCAGTGCTGTTCAGATGAGCTAAAATCCATGCAAAAAAAAAAAAAAAAAAAAAAAAAAGCCTGTTCCTGCTGCATGACAAAATGAGGTTTCTCAGGTTAACTATAGGAATTCAGAAAACAATTATTTCTTTCTCCAATCTCTCTCACACCAGCCCAGTTCAAAGGAGGGCCAACAGTAATAGTCCATCCCAGAAAATGAGGCAGCATGCAGTAACTGAAGAAAAAAGCAATTTGAGAAAGGAGGGTCTGCCTGCAACACAGGCACTGAAGTCATAAATGGCATGGAAGAAATGGGAGCACATTCCAGGAAAGACTAAAGATTCCCATCAAGTCAGACAGCTCCCACACACACTGCTTTGCTACCCAGTGGAACATGTAAGTTTAAGCAGCACAAACTGCCTTAATACTGATCTCACTTTGACAAGACATTAAAAATAAGTATCAGTTGAAATTTTCCTGAGGCCACAGAAAAATCAAATTAGAATTGATGCCTTTATGAGCCCTGAAATCACAAGTCAAAGATTAAAAGGATAAAAGCAATTGCTGTTTATTGAAGGATCCTTCAGGTGCACTTATGGCAAAATGCACAGCAGAATGCACATGTGATAGAGGGCTATGACACTCTTATGGGTTTAGCAAATTGGCATAACTGACAAGAATCCCCAGTTAGAAGTACAGTTCATGAAGTGATTCCCCTCCTTGGTTCAGCCTCCTACTGAAGCCTCCCCCCTTTCTCCTAGCCCCACATTATGTTTACATACAAAGGGAAGTAGAAGAATGGCCTTGGTTTACTGAAGAATTGAGATTAGAATGGGGTTCCAGGAATGTGTCTGTCCAACAAAGTACTGGAAAAGTACTGAATACCAGCTAAGCAACTATGTAACTATACAAAAATACTTTACAGAGCTACAAATATATGAAAAATATATAAAAGCAAGAATATTTCTGCATCAGATTAAGCAATATACTTGTATCTTAAAATAGAAGCAAATTGATAACACAGAGAGCACACTCTTGAGTGCAACTTTCCTCCTCTCTGGAGGAAAGGACAGACAGGGAAGAGGTTCCTGACCAAAGAAAAAATTAATCCAGCCTTGGTAAGTATATGGGAGCAACTTTAAGAACTGATTGACAATATAGATGAAGGAACCAACTCCTCCCCAGGCATAGCAGGCAGAACTGTCTTTGGAACATGCAGGGTTTCAGGGAAGAGCAAGATCCTCAAGTTGCCAAGCCCATCAATGTGCTCTGCTGGTCTGGGCTACCAAGAGAGAGGCACTCTGAGATGTAGTGTTTCCTTTCTCTCTGGCTTTTCTAATGCAGAAAGAAGTGACAGGCACTGACTGTTTGCATTTGCTCTGACTAAATCTCTCAACTAAAACATGTAGCTGAATGCTGAACAAATCCTGCTTCCCAGAGTTTATTTGGAAGCAACAATTGAGCCAGGTGTAAGGGAAAAAGTGCTCCTCTTCCACAGTGGAGGGGAATCCATACCTGCAAATTTCCAGCTAAGGATATTCTGTAGGTAGCTGCTATCAGGCAGGCCCCAGGGAAAGACAGGAGATTTTAATTCAAGGCCCATATAGAAAAACACTCCATTACAGTTAATACTTGGTTGAACTGTATGAAAATGAGTTCAGACTAGATATGAAATAATCAAAGCCCAGCAAACCTATAAAAAGCCCTACCTGCATGGACTGGAATGACATTGGCATTGATGCTCCTGAAATAAAGACAATTATCAATGGAAAAGCCCAGGGAAACATAGGGCTAACTCTGCTTGATGGAAAAGATTGCAACCAGAAAACAAATGATGCTGGTGAAAGGCCATCTCTGGGTGAGAGCCCATCCTGTGCAAGGCCCTGCTTTAGGCTCTTCTTGAGTTAAGCCAGCCCAAATACAAATATGTACCCTGAGAAAAAGAAGGTTTAGAATGGGCAATCTATAACAGAGCAATTGAAGCACCCACCCTGTTAAAAGTTTTCCAAAGGGAGAGGCAGTGACAGGGCTGATGGGCTCTGAGAGCCAGGTTTGAGAGTCACTCCAGAGCACAGAGGCAGGAGAAGATGCCAGGACACTCAGAACTTGTAACCAGGGCAGGTAAACCATTGGGTACTTATCAAAAGGTTTTTGGCTATCAGCACATTAATACTGTCCATAGGGATCAGAAGAAACTTAGAATATTTGAAAATCATTATAATCTTGGAATGATTCAACAGATAACTGGCATTTCCTGCAGAAAGCATTCTTTCAACCAGAGTACTCTGGATTATGGCAACAGAGGGGAAAACTGGGAGCCTCCTTTGTAATCTAACCAGTGATGTATCCTGTCCTCAACAGAGCCATCTCAGCCAAAGCTCTGCAGAAATGGGATCTTCACACACTTAGCTTTAGGTCCCTAATGTAATTAAGCTTTCTCAAGAGAAAATAAATTTTTCTCTACAACTATGCTTTAAATAAACTAATCCCAAGGGATGAACTAACTCAGAACATTTACATAACCAAAAAACCTCAATAGCATCATCTAATCAGACCTTTCCTAACTTCTTTTAAAATTGAAGCAATTGACATTTTTTATTGCTTTTCCTTCTTTCTGCTGGAAGATGTGCACACTATTATCTGTAATGAGACACATGATGTAGAAAATACATTTAAAATACCATTCCAGAGAAAAAGCCACCTCACAGGTTTTATTTCACAGTTGTTTTCAGTTCTTAGTGTTGGGAATCAGCCTCTCCTCTGGTACAAAACCCCCTTGTCCCCAAATGCCACGCTGAGAAAACCTTAATTCATGCAAATCTCTGCAGTTTACATTCCTGTTTGCTGACAACAGCTTTTGCTCAGTAATTTCAACAGTCACACACAGGGTGAGAATTCCTCTCTGAACAACTCCTGTTTCTTTGCACAGACCTTATTATCAATTCCCTGTCTTATAGGGATGCTTTATGGATAAATGAATTAAAATGTGTGAATTGTGTAGGAGTAGTGGCAGTGGAAGGCCCATAAACCAACTCAAATGAAAGATAGAAGGCAAAGATTTTTGAGAAACTCAACTAATTTAAAATCATGAATTAATGCCTGAGTATAAACCCATATACTAACACTTGTTGGTTTTACTCACTACAACTTTTTCCAACCATTAAAAAATTTGCAGAAAAACAAAGGCAGGCATATGTAGCACCCTTAAAAAGCTCAGATACATAACTAGTGCCCTACTATTACCTTTCACATTCATAATAAATGTTTTGAGTGCCCTTAATCACAATCCTCTTAATTAAAATACTGATTGTTAGTACTTCTAGCCAATTTCTTTGAAGGGTTGTTCTTTAAAAGATTCCGAACAGAAATCCTGGCTAGTGAAAGATATGACAAGCTATAATGTGTAACAGTATTTGATGAAATCAAGTGTGTCAGAAGTCTGAAAAAGTACACATAAAATAAGAATATGATTTTTTTTTCTCCTCCTCACACTATTTTTTGCATTTATGACTTTCTGAATATAGCTTAGAGTGTAAAAAAGTTGGTTTGAATCACTGTCTCTACACTACAATCTGTAAGTAATCCATATATTTGATAACACAACTGTGTATAGCAATTATAGATATATCAGGTTTATTGCTGTGGCATAACATTTCCCTTTATATTCTTTCCCCATGGGATGTGCCCCATTCCAAATGCACATAAATTCAAAAGAGAATTTTATAGATGGTGTTAGAAGATTTCTGGATTCTTCTCAGCAATTATGTGAGTGTATATACACGTATTAAGATGCCAGTCTTAAGGCATCTTTACAAAGAAAATTATATTTATAACTATTTATATTTTGAAGAACTAACAATCATTTGTCTGCAATGATCCTCTTTCTCATTTAGAATTCTGTTTGTTTGGATGTATTTTTTTTAAGACATGTGGTTCTCTTATGCTGCTCTAAATGGGGAGTAAACAACATGGCCTGGTCAGATTGAAACATTTTTGTCACCACACACTGACATTCACCTGCCTGTACTCTGTGTCCCCAAAACAACACCACACCTCTCAAAGAGCAGGGCCTTTGCACAGGATTATTTTCAAGTGATCTGCAAAGGAGCATTAGGTCTTACAACAACCAAGCTAAGGTTCTCCATCCCCAAAAAACAGAGGGCAAGGAAGAAGGGACAGGAAAGAGACCTGCAAGTCAAAGATAATGGAAACAACCATGTTAGCAGAAAGGAATTCTAAGTTTTCTACATAATTCCCTTAGAATTTACTATTTGCTTCCAGCTTACTAGGCAACTTGGATTATTCTGTCTGTTCCACTTTTATGAAAGGCTTTTAGAATGTTACCTGACAGTTACCCACTCCCCAGCAACCCCCTGCTTCCACCTACAGCTCATTTAGGAACTGAATCCCTCACACCTTAAAGGAACCTGGGTATTGCCTTGGTCCCACTGATCAGGTCAGCAGTAAGGGTTGGTTTTTATTTAATTCCAGTAATTTAGTGTTCTTTGTCCTATCAAGTTATGTGAACTGTCCTCATCCAAGAGGTGTTTTAGGAGCTCTTGCACTTCCTCTTCTCCTCTCCAAGAATGAATCCCATAGAAACCGTCCCCCTATAGATAAACAGCCAGCTTGTGCTTTTTAGCATAATGTGGGAGGTTGGTGCATAATAAATTAAGGGAAAAGCTCCTCTCAGTCTTCACTAGATTAAGAATAATGCCTCCCACCATATTTTCAGACTTTTGTACCACAAACACAAGTTTTACTGACCTTTGTTTGCTCAGTCTTTCTCTAGCTCTCTTCTAGTTTATTAAACTTGTTATTTAGAGAAACAGCAGAGACTCCTAGTTTTAATCTACCTACAGGGGATGTCTTTAGATCCTTAGTATTCCACTAATTCAGCAACAGAATGGGACATAATTCATCTTTGTTTAAAAATTTACAAATAATTTTCTTTTTTTACACTTCTATAATCATAATTTCTTCCCAGACAAAAGCTCTTGTAACAGGACAGTTTATCATCTGTGCAATCAGGAGGTTAACAAACAATAATAATCACTAAACACTAATGAAGAAACAGGTGTGGATAAACAAATTACTTTTCCCAAGATTACCCAGAACAGGTAATCAGTGTTTCCATAAATGAGTTTAGAATTTGTATGTGCTAATCACAAACTTACATCAATCAATGAACAGTCTGAATTCTAAAAAATCCTAGTGAACTGGCAAAAGAAGTTTAAATTTAATGTTAAATGTGTGTTTGCACAGCTTGGTAATGGTAAATGCACTGTACAGAATAATGAATAAAAATTGTAATATTACATGTAATTACTAGTAAAGGCAAGGAGCAATCTGAATTCTTTGTATCTGTGGAAATTCAATGACAGCATCTTCTCTAAGGGTTTTTAGCTATGCACATGTTAAACTTAGAGGGATTCTTTAAATTCTTCAATTCACTGAAGCTGAGCAACTCCCAAAGCTGAAATGAATTGTTTTGAACAGAATCAAAAATCACACAGCTGAAGATGCTTCCTGGTTTAGATCTGTGGTGTCAGGTCCATGTTTGTTAATTAACTGAGTATGTTCATGCTAGAGTCTACAAACACTCTAAAGATACCTTTCCTTTTAGACATGTTTTCTTTTTTCTAACTCCTGAATTTATTTTTGAGTGTTATCACTACCTACAACTAATCAGGTTATTTATGCTATAAAACACATCAGGACAAAACAAATCTGACTGAGACCAGCATCTGTAACCTGTCAAGAGCTGTTTAACATTCTCTTTGTGATAACAAAAAAAAAATCAGTTAAATATGCATGTTTCATAATTTTTAATCATAAGACACAGTTAAGTCATATCTAGATTGACTATAGATAATTATCAGCACTAAGTTATTTTAGTATATAAAAATATTACTAAAATGTCACTAATTTTGCTTAATCAGCATCCAGATATTTTAACTTACCACCAATTTTATGTACTTAATCCCCTATTTATATCATTAAGAGCAGCTCTGCCACAGAGAGATCACCTATGTGATGATGCTTCAGAGGCAGCACAATGCTTTACTGCAATACAGCAGACATTATTTCTCTTTAAAAAGTCATTACTAATCTTCAAAAAAAAGCCATCAGAAAGCTGAGAGCTAGCTCATGAGAAATGACAGGGAAAAAAGGGCAGAAAGTGTCAAAAGAGAAGATACACCACATTAAAACTTCCAACACCTTCTTATTCTAAATAGAAATGCGAGTGCTTAGCAGTGATGCAGCTGAATTCAAGGACAAAGACAGGTTTTCCTCACAATTAAATTATTTATGAAACACAGACTGGAAGCTACTTTGCACTCAGGCACAGTTATCTACTAAAATTCTCACTGCATACTATCTATGATTTCTTTGCATGTGCTTATCAGAGAACTAAAAGGGAGGTTTTTTTAACTGCAAAAGGTGGAACAGTTTGGGATTTTTTTTGCTGGTTACATTACCTGAAAAGTAGCTGGGACTAGATGTTCTTTTCTGTTAAAAAATTAGCCAGCCTACTTTGAAAGCAGCAACACACTTGCTTTTCATTGACAGAAAATATTTATTTAGAAGGGCATTTACATTTAATGATAAGAAAAATATTGTACAAGAAACATTAAAAATGAACAACAATTGTTAAGAAAAACTCTCATGCTTCATAACATTAACAGCTGACAGGAGCCAAACCCCCACTCCCTCAGTAAAAGTGTCCCACAGTTTTCTGCTGCTTTTTTTCTGGCACCTTCCTTTCAAGCACCTGGCATTAGTCACTGATCTGACAAAGCTTGTACTGCCTCTCTAAGGAGTGTTGAGTGTCTGGAGCCACCAGACAGCACTGAGCTCACCTAACACAGCACAGAACAGAACAGGGGAAAATAGAACAGGGACAAGCAGAGCTGTGTCCAAGAGTGGAACAACTTGTGGTCCTTTGAGGCAAGAAAAAGCATGAACTTAACAGATGAGAAATTCAATGATTTTGTCAATCATGATTCTGCAGTTTCCATGGCTTTGTGGCTTTCTATCTGGGTACTGAATTAAATTGCTGGGCAGTATATTATTTTGTAAAAATGGACCCAAAGATTTTCACATTTAAATGTTCCCAGTCAAGTCGTCCAAACACGAACCAAACGAGTGTTTTGGAGTCTGCCTATAGCCTGTACCATCAACTTAAAAAAAGCCAAACCAGAATAAATGAATTTAATTAGAGTATCAAATAATATGAAGCCTCAAAGTGACAGTTTATGTCAAAGTAACTACTGAACAGTCAGAACATACGCTTGTATTTAATGAATAAAGAACAAAATGGAGCACAAGTTAAAAACTTCCAGGAACTGATGTGATTTTAAGATGAACTGAACCTGGAGTAGCTTCAGTGGGGTTTTCTAAACACAAACTAAGAAACTAGTTCTGGTCACTAAATACTGACAGTGGTGACTTGGTGTGGTCACTTGCTGCCAACAGGGAGCCAAAATCCCCAGCATTTCCACCAGCACACTTCTGTCAAGCCCTTGCCTGTCACACCTTTGTGACACCCATTACAAAGCCAAAGTTTGATGGTTTTACTGAAATTACAGTAAGTAATGCAAAGAAAAAATGTCAAAACCACAGCATCAGTTCAGATGTATTTTTAAATTAACTCAAAGCTAATAAAGAAACTTTGGTGCATCCTAAAATTCAGCCTGGCAATTTAGTTAATGGAGGGGAAAGGAAGGAAATCAGGGCTGACACTGTAGAGTTTGGTACCTCCTTGCCTCTGCCTCTGCATAGACCATAATTTCAGTCAAGGTTCTAGGTGGTAAGGTCAGAATTCTTAGCTCCCAGCTCCAGGAAGAGAACAAAGACTTCCAGAAAAGCTAACAGTGATCATTCATAATAATTTCCAGTAATTATTTCCTTTAACATCCTGCTGGATGTTCATTTGAGTTCTGCTGGTGATTATGGCTGTTGCCAGAGAAAAGAACAGCCCAAATACCTAGTTTAGAGGTTAATCCAAGTTTCAAACCCCTGTGTGACCACATGATCAGAGACTACTCTCAGCAAGCTGCTAAAAACTAAGAAAGTATTTGGGGATCTCAGTAAAAGAAGTTACAAGAAGTCTTTTATATAACTTGATACAGCCTTACTGCCAAGGGAATCCAGAATCTTTTAATAAAAATACCCAACACAGAGGGACTACCAAGATCTATCAACCAACTTTTTATTCTTTAACTGGAAGAATTGCTTTCTGTTTCTTTTCATGGTTAAGATGACAGGGCAGCTTCCTACCTTTTTAACATCCCTTTGAGAGAAGTACTATCAACTGTCAGTCAAGTAAATTACTTTTAAAGACAGCCATGATCATCTGGCCAGACCCACATGAACATGTGTGCAGCCACGTGCTCACTTTAGGGGACAGCAATTTTGCAGGAAAGCTATTTTTCTGCTTGCCAACCAAAAAATACATGTAAGCTATTTCTGACAGTTTACCATTACAAAACATCTCTTAATTATGAGCCCATTATCATTTCAAGCAAAGAAATACTGAGTTTAGGTACACAAAAGCTGGGAAAACTATTTTCTTGGTTCTGGGGCAACACTCTCATGACTGACAACACTCTCAGCAGTACGTGAGCAGCAGCAGGCCTGGGGTGAGGTGAGTGGGCTGACACAAAGATTATCAAACTTTATATACACTGCAGAAAAAGATTTGTGTCAGTCAATAACCCATTTAGCAGTGTAAAATATCCAAGAGGGGATAGAAAGATAAAAGCCATTCAACTTGCTCTTAGCATTTTGCAACGCCACCAAGGCTGAGCAAACTGGGAAGCAGCAGGTCTACTGAAATAAAACTGCTGGCAGAAAGCAGAGCACTGAGTTACAAAGCACTGCTCTTTCTGAGCACACAGAATTCTCATCTCAGCCAATTTTCAAGCAACTGAAATACGAAAGGGCTGAAATATTGTGGGGACAGAAATCCACCCAATGAGCAGAATACCATGAACTGAAACAGAAAAAATCTGGCATGTAATTATCACATGTAGTATCACACTTACTATACAGTTGTGTCTAATTTAGTTGTGACCTTGGGGCTAATGAGGAAAAACACAACAAAATTGAAGAAAGAAAAATCTCAGTGAAAAAGTGTAATTGAAATGCAGGAGACAAACAATGATTTGGATGAGAAATCCTTCATTTGAAATTTTGAGCAGCAGAGATGAGCTCAAGCGAGAGACAGAAACAAGGAATGTTTTCACAGTCTTACTTCAAATTTCTGCACCATCAGTGCTCTTATTTCCTTTTATTATCCTGACTTTCCTATATCGCCCCCACACTCCCAGTCCTCTTTCTTGCCACCTAATAGTTCTGAAATTTAAGAAAATATCTTCCTCTTTCAGATTTAAAAATAATACTGCAGTTTCCAATTAAGTAGAGAAATGCAAATACTTTTTATTTCTGTTTCAATTCTAAAAACAGGTCCCTTATTGAACAACTGTTTAGCAGTGTGGCCGTACAAATGTCTATGAAGCTCTCTAAAATTCTGTGTATCATTTTAAATTTTACAAGCACATGAATGGATCCAAAATAAAGCTCTTCACATGTGACTGAACAGAGAGACAGGGAAAAATACGGTGTTCAAAACTTACCAGGGATTTTGTGCAATAAAACCTAACAAAGAAAGGGAGATATGTCAACAGGAAGAAATGGGATAAAACAATCCAAATAATACTTAGGTAACTCAGATATATCAAAAGGAGGGGGAAAAGGTATGGAGACCATGTAAAGATAACATAAATGGTTATGAGAAGAAAGGCAAAGGGGGCCATCACCAGTTTAAGTGGGTTTCCAAACAAAAGTGCTGGCAACAATTTGTGGAAAATCCTGTTCTCAGATTCACTTCCTAACTCACATGCAGATGTGAACAAAACAAGAGAGATGAGATTTTTAAAGTGCAGGGGAAAAAAAATGCTGCTACTACTTCTTAATGTAAAAAAANACAACATATTAAGAGACAGTTCTTTCAAGACCAGGACAGAGGATACAGGAATCAAACACATCCCACCACATCAGGTTAGGGATACACCAAATACTACTTGGAACCCTGTGCTTTTGAAAATCACTGCCAGTTAAGATTTTTTTCACTGCTGACTTCAAAGGAGTAAAAAACATCAGCCAAGAATATTGTTTCCCTCTGTGATGCAGGTTATAACTGAATTTGTATTTGAATCTACAGGGACATGTACTCAGCAGCATGTTGCAAATTTCCAAAATAAGATAAAGAAATGATGCAGAATTTGGCAGGAAAGAATCCTAAAAGCCTACTGCAACTGTAACTGCAGTGTTATGTTCTCATGAAGTAACCAGAACCTCCACAGGAAAAAATGTTGATTAGAACAGGAATATCACTCCTCAGAAGCAGAAAAATATTAAATTTCAATGCCACACCAACAGCTCCTGGCTGTTACTGCACACCCCTCCATGTTAGTACCAGACACATTGTCTAATATTTCAAAATGAAAATTTTCCAATTAGATAAACAGAAACTCTGTTGCTCAAAAATCTTACACTCAGAGGAAAAAGAAGTTAATCTGAAGTACTTTTTGAACTCTGTTGTAGAGTTTTAAAAAAACCTTCAAAAAATTGATAAAAAATTCTAGACAATATATCGAGCCAAAATTCTAGAGAATACATAAAAAGTCAAATGACATGGACAAAAGAATCCAAGACAGAGAATGTCCATCTATTTGTAAGAGCACACAGAACAAAAAAAAAGAAGTTTGACCATCTCTTCAACAGCACTGGAGAAAAAAGGAAACTTTTCAGTTTTTCTGAAACAATGACCTTGCCTGCAGAATTTTAACTCAGTCTCCTTCGATATGGGATGAACACAATAGCAGGAATATAATACCAGAGATTTGAATTGTCACCATTCTGGAAGTGCAAGTTGAAAATATTAACAGGTTATCTATGGAGTAAGATAGATAGATAGTTCCCCCCAGATTGTGGAGCATTTCTTATACAAAAACAGCACCACAAAAGATACCTGCTAAACTTCAAATTATCTGCAGCTGTGTGAAAAACGTGGCTCAAACCACCAAAAAGAGAACACCAACTATATTATCAATTTAAAATTAAAGGCAAAAGAGAGTAAGTGTTTACTGGGATGATGTGATTCAGAAAGAAGCTTTTTGCTAAGGAATCTTTAAGTTTCTCTCAGTGCTTTCTGTAGCAGCTTTTAAAATTTTTAATCTTACACACACCAAAGGAAAGAAAATACAAAGTATCTTTCCAGTCTCAGAAATGTACACAACAGTTCCCATAACCACAATGAACTGGGACCATATATGAACTCCAGAGACAGGAAACAGCCCCAAAAAAATTGCATACATTTGGAAAATAACAGGCAGAATGAAGGAAGTAGGTTAAGGACAAAAATAATGAGGGGGAAGTCATGGTGAATAAAAGGCTGCTCTCCTGGCTTGGAGTGGAACTGATCTGTGCTCTTCAAATAAAACACCTTTTACAGTGCTGTGTGTGATGTGTGTAGCTAAGCTGAGGAATGTGAAAATGCAGGATTTATCTTCTAGGAAGTTGGACTTTAGCAATCTTCTGTAAAATAAAATTACTGATTGAGTGAATCAGTGCTGTGGGGGAGGCAGTAAAGTCACTTCTTCATGTGCACAGATAAATTTCCATACATAGTCTCATAAGCATAGACCAAAGAAAGATGACTCTCACAAGAGAAGATGATATAATTTCTGTTGAAGAAAGAGTAGGTAAGAGCATGTCATTGCTAGTGAAGTAATCTGCTGAGGAAACTGGGAAAAACCCAATATATTTGTTGGCAAAATGATGCAAAGTAACAGTACTGCCGAATTTAAATTTTGATTTTTAATATTTCTGTTAACACAGCAACCCTGTATTGGGGAGTAAAGTACATTTTTAACCTTAAAAAGTTAACAAAAAAAAAAAAAAAGAAGCTTTAACAGGTATAATCCCATGTCAAGAGTTTATTTTCAGTGCAAATAGAATAAAATACAGTTATTGTTTTAATACACAGAATACACCTTCATCAGGCTGGTCTCTGTTTTTGGAATACACACTCCCATGTGAATTATCTGCTGCTAGCAAGGTGCAGTTTTACAAGAGTCAATGTGCCATGAATGTGACCAGCAACAAGCTCTACACTGGGGAGAGGAACAGCAGGCTGGGGACACCTGGCTCTGGAAACAGGAGCTTCACCTGCTGGAGACTGGGCTTGGAGCACTCCAGCAGCAGCAGAGCCCTGACCTCCTCGAGGCAGCACCAGAGAAGGTGCCCTTGGGTCAATGCCCCTCTCACAGAAAGATTTAGTTCTGCATTCTGCATGACACACATTCCATGGCAAGGCAGCAGCAAAATATTCCTGCCATCGAGTACAAATGAGTAAACCTTTACAGAAGTTATTGTTATATTAAAGTTATATAGCCTTATTATCTGTCAAGTGGTTTTAGGAAGCCTTTTCTGCTACTGTATGAATGAAACTATTTTCTTTGGGTTTTTTTTTCTTTTTTTTTTTTGAGGGGGATAGATTTTCAGCATTATTAGTGCAACTTATCATTTTCCACTACCAGGTAATTTGTTTAGCCTGATTGGAACTAGAGTTATGACAAAACATCTGGTGAGCAGAACACATCACCTGAACCAGCTGGGTGACCACTGCCAGCCCTGCAGATGGCCAGTCCAAGAGCCATGGACTGTAACAAACTGAAAAATTAATTACCTCTTCACTCCTAAGCTCTAGTCCTTTCTGTGCAAGGACTGCAAAAAGTAGATATATCAGGAAAAACATTCTGATACTCTTTGTGTCTAATAAGTGCAACAATAATTTCTAAGATTTTTAATTTGGCACTTTAAGTCACATTAAATTCTAATTTAAATTTTTTAATTCCCCACATTGTTCCCTTTCATACACCAATAACGAACTATGCTTGAGATACTTGTGATAATTGCTGCTAAGTATTTCTCAGGAGAAGTGTCTCATGCCTATTCCTTACCGGCAAAACAAGTTGAAGCAAGTAAACTTGCTTGCAAAGTCAATTATTCCATGTTACAAAAAAGTTTAAAAAAACCTAATTCAAATACCAACATTCTGTTGGAACAGAGGTCATTAATTTGGTAAATAAATATTGTGCAATGGGTTAAAAACAACTCCAGCAATACCTAGTAGGTGACTTTTATGGAATAAACCCACATTACTTAAAACCTTCTTTGAATTTCAGTCAATTAAGTAGTTTGCTACACCTGTGGAAATGATGATACCTGAAATGACAGAGTTGTGCAACAAATAATGCAGCTTTAACCATTGTGCAAAACACAGATTAATTGCCAGTATTTCTAGCCAAGCTTACTAGGAACAGACATCCTCATGGTGAAATTGCAGATTGAAACACCCACAGTAAGTGCTCTTAGGGAGAAAGGCTGGATAATCCTTGAAGAATTCCGTGATGCAGGGAAAAGAAAATGGCAGGGGGAGAGCATCAGGCAGCGTGTGCAAAGGCTCAGAGCAAGCAGGGTGTGTTTTCCAGCCAGGAAGGGGTGGCTGCATCCCTCCAAACACAGATGGCAGGAGTGCACCTGCTATTTAAAGCCTCTACCACTCCAGTTTCTATAATGTGACCACAGGAATTCTAAAGTTTAATACAAGCACTAAAATTCCTGAGTGCATTTTTAGAAAAGCCCTGTTTAAAGCTGCCAGCAATGCAATATGTACTGCAAAAATGACATCTCTTAACTTGCTTGTGTAGGTGATTGGAATGATCTTTTTTTCTCCATTCCTTTAGAAGCAAGGGATACTCCTGACAAACTAGGAGCAGTGTGAAACAAAGAACCTACCTTTGCCCAAAGAACTCCAAAAAATAATTGCAGAGTAATTAAATGTAATAAAAGAACTGTCTCATTGAATTTAGCTTTTTACATTCGTAATTGTAACACCATGTGCTCACTTGTAATTCTCTGGAGAAGAGGGGCTTCCAAAAGGAGAATGGCAATTAAGAGAAATCCATTCATCAATATTATCAATATTCCTAAGGGCTAAATTTAGCAAAGCAGCCAAGAGAATTATTCTTTTGAGAGTGTATGTATTGCTGAAGTCATTTGAAGTAGTTGAATTCCTGCTAGGGAAACAATAAAGAGTTGTCATTGCCTGAAGATTTAAGGGCATAAAGCAAGGTCTGCAGGGAGAAGGCATCTTATTATCCAACTACATCAGCTGACCTAAAATAAACCAGTTTCTGCATCCTTAAGAAGAGGTGGTGTAGCCTTTAAAAAAAACCCAAAACTAAACAACAAAACCCTACTCTTATTTTCTCACTGTATCAGCTGGTCTAATTAAAAACATTATTTCTACCTATGAATTATGCATGGGTAAGAAAGAACAGAAGGCAGACAAAGGAGTCTTCTTCACCAGGCACAAACAGCAAGCAGTAACACCCAGCACTCTATCAAGCTGCAGACTCAGTTAATCCTTAGAAAACAGAGAGGTCTTGCTAAAAATTGGAAGTATCTATGCTACATAAAAATATGCTTTATAGCCGTCCAGATTGTCTTTTCCATGTGCAACTGTACCTTCTTCTTGATTAATTACAATTCAAATGGGGGAATTTTGTCTACAAGTTTTGAAATGTGTGGTTACTCCTTTCCAAACTCAGTTGTAGTAACAACACCAAAACAAATCTGGCCTGAACTTTTCATGTTTAAAGACAAAACAACTTCTAAAATTTATTTTTCTTAACTTTAAGGTAACTTCAGTCTCAAAATAATATTTAGTAATGTGCAGTCTTCTGTTACAATGCTTAAACTCAGAAATTAAATAATTTTACTTTAGACAGTCAGTCAAGACCTGGAACAGGTGTGGGCATGAACAGGGAAATATACTCTGGAGATCAGCTCTTACTTGAAAGAAAAAGAAGAAAAAAGATTGTTTAACATCCATTTCACCTGGATGTAAAAGCTTATTTTTGTAATCACAGCAGGTCTACTTACAGAGTCTTTGGAGAACTTGGGAATGTGATCTAGAGAAATGCACCTTCAGGAACACTGAAGCACACAGACAAACCTAGGCTGCCCTGGTTCAGGGAGTAAAGCACCTACCTAAATCACTTTTTTTCTTCTTATTTATTCTTTTAAAGCAAACACTTTCCATTTAATTGTGCATAAGCTTTAGAGCTTTACAACACAATCTGCTCACTCTTTTTCAAGACTGCATCATTTTGAAACATGAAAGAAAGCAGCGAATACTATTAAGGGGATAAAACCTGCCTCTGGGACCATTATAGATGTTTATATAAAAATTATATATGCAAATATATTGGTTTACCTCACTACATAATCAGCAGGAGCTTCAAAGATGCTGACAGCACATTATCACACCTTCCATCTTATTTACAGCCAAGTTTTAATGCTTGTAGGACAGAGGAAGTTCTGAAACTTCAGTGATGATTATGTCTAACACACTATTAGTCATTAGGGAATGATCAAACATTTATCATCTCTAAAAAAAAAATCCACTAAACGTGAAACCTTTCCAATCCAAAGTGTGCATTTCCTCAAGCATGTTAAAAGTTGCCAGAAAAATGAACTAAAAAAAAATAAAGAGTTTCTGATTGTCTTTTCAAGATCAGTTCCTTATGTCATATATGCTGGTGGACAGCTGAATTCTACATCAGTAGGATTTTTACTGGCTTTGGCAAAACAGGGGAATTCAGTCTAATTCAGTATCCCAAAACCACTGGGTAAGTCAGGCTGGAAGAAATCTTAGAAGTCTCTTGTTCAATCTGCTGCTTAAAGCTATGAAGTCAGACCAGGTAACTCAGATTGATCCAGGTTTGGTCTGAAAACCTCCAAGGATAGAGACTCCACAAGCCCTAGAATTAAGCAAAGCTCTCACACTCTTCTACTGCCCTAGTAAGAGAACAGCTGAAAAAAAAAAATACCCTGAACATGAGATCATCTCTGCAGTGAAAATGGCCTTTTAATTGTGTTTTCCACTGGATTAGGAAAGGAAATAAAACATATTCTTTTTTAGAACTTTTAACTTTACTATAACACATATTTTTACAGTGGCAATGTATCTGGAAGATCAAATGAGTTTGAGCTCATTTGGACTTCTGGGGATTGCAATTAAACTTGTAGTTAAATGGGAAATTACATATGAATACCACCCCTACATCAATTTGTGCTACATATCTCCAAATATTAAAAAATGGTGAAAATTTCCTTTTCAAAGGAAAATGTTTTAGTCTATCAACCATCTTGGGACAAGTGCCTCCCACAGAAAGTTGGAGGATGGGGGGGGAATATCAGCTCTTCACTGAATCCAAATCTGTCAGCATACACAGAGCTGTGTGTGTTTTTTACTAAAGGGCATTTTTCTTTAAGGTAACATATTCCTCAGCTTTTTTTGAATGAAAATTTGAAGTTTACTCTCTAAGATCTCAGTGACTTGGTAGAAGCACCTGTTTCAGTCCTGTTATAGTTAACTTCCAATTTTTCAGGTCAGGCTCATATTTATATATAGCGAGTTCCCTTTAAAAACTAATTTTGGTGAGCAGAAAGTTTCAAACAAAATTTCTATAAATGGTCAAAAACAGATAAAGATTACCTGTCTCCAGTGACAATATATGTCAAATACTTGCAATTCTTGTCTACACCAGCAAATTAAACTGCAATGATATAACTACATCTCTATGTGGCTGCAGTTACATCTGGAATAGCTCTCTCTAAATATCTACAGTGGGGCAAATCAATGCATACACAATATGACAAATATTAAGAAAATATTGTATATATAGATATAAAAAAGCTAGCTGATGCATTGAACTGGATGGCTTGTGTAATGTATCAAAACAATGTCTTGCAGAACTAGAAATATCAGATGCTTCCACTGAGTTAATAATTACAAGTAGTAATCTAAACTGTCTGGGATAGAAGAGTGGTTAAACTGTATCTGTGAAACTTTTTGTAAGATAAATATATTTCATGCAGTTTTAGATTTCTCTTGTATAGTTATACGTGTCATGCTGACAGGTGTGCTTTGAAGGAGACACTTAACAGCTCTAAGACTACTGAATTTAAAAAAAAAAGCCCCATTAAAATCCTTCCCTTTATAAATAAAAATGAATATATGAACATACAAAAATTTTACAGCTGTTACTTGAGCTGCAAGACACATTTATACCTTCAACAGCAAAAACCAAAATGTCTTCCCTTAAGAAGTGTTTTGTTTTCAACAAAAAGCCTTATCTGTGAGTAGCAAAACTAAGTGACAATTTGTATTTTCACTGTGAGATAAGGGTCAGTCCACTGGAAAGTTCTGGCACTGAAGCTGGAAAATAAGCTTGCATGCTTAATCTACTCAGCCACCTTCTGCAGAAGCATACACATGTACCTTGGTCATATTTCCAACTGAAATGAACCAGAGCTAACCTTAGATCTGAGGAGTAATTTTAGATACTCCCATTTTAGAACTGTAAACTGACAAAACTTAAGAAAAAAAAAAGTCCACATTGCTTCACAAGGACTACTAAACAAGATAATGAATTTTAGTCAGGTGGTAGATAGCTTTTCCTAGGTACAGTCAGAATGATGGCATCTCTCCCTCACTAAAACAGCACCAAGGTGGGCAGTGACCACGTGAGCTTTAACAAGGGCAAGTGCTGGGTTCTGTACCTGGGATGGGGCAACCCTGGCTGTGTGTATGGACTGGGGAAGGAGAGGCTGGAGAGCAGCTGAGGAAAGGGAGCTAAGGGTCCTGATAGATGGCAAGTTCAATGAATCAGTGGTGTCCTGGCAGCCAGGAGGGTCAGCCATGCCCTAGGGAGCATCAGGCCCAGCATGGCCAGCTGGGCAAGGCAGGGGATTGTCCCACTCTGCTCTGACCTGGGGTGGCCTCACCTCGAGTGCTGGGGGCAGCTTCAGGAAACACAAGGTAAAAAAGACATTAAGTTTTAGACAGAGTTCAGAGGAGGCCATGAGGACTGTGAAAGGTCTGGAGGGGAAACCATATGAGGAGCAGCTGAGGATATTTGATTTGTTCAGCCTGGAAGAGACTGAGGAGAACTCATTGCAGTCCACAGCTTCCTTGTGAGGGGAAGCAGAGGAGCAGACACTGATTTCTTCACTCTTGTGACCAGTGACAAGACCCAGGGGATCAGCTAGAGCTGAGTCAGGAGAGGAATTGGATACCAGGAAAAAGTTTTTCACCCAGAGGATGGCTGAGCAGTGCAGGGAAGTGGTCACAGCACCAAGATGACAGAGCTCAAGAAGGGCTTGGACAATACTCTCAGGCTCACGATGTGAATCCTGGGGATGACCAGGACTAAAGAGTTGGACCCCATGATCCTTGTGGGTCTCTTCCATCTCAGCATGTTCTATGATTCCCTCCATGTTCATCTTTGGAACAAATATAGAGCATGTTCCTAACTCTACTCCAACTCATCAACTTGAGTCTCTACAAGCCATGACACAGAACACAGAATACATAGGATATTAGGGGTACTATTACTACACAGAACAGCACAGATACACTCTTGGCACATTCTACACTGTCCACTTGTGTCCACATCTGTCACTGAGCCATAAAACCCCTGCCTCTCCAGTGGCTGATCCAGTAACTGAGGTTGCCCCAAATTATTCACAAAATGCCCGGAGTGTGACTTGCAAAGTTCCACCACACCTCATTCTCACCTCACAGTTAACAGCTTTTCTCAATCCTTACATGAGCTGTTGTTTGTTTTTTCATATTGACACAGCCTCCACACTTTTCTCACATTTTCTATGCTTATTATTTCCAGCCACCTCTTACACAGATTTATTCAGGACTTTTATTTATCCCTTTTTTCCTGTTCTGCTATATAATCCCATTTTAGCATACTCCCCAGTTTACATTTTGACTGTGTCTCCATAAAAAAGCAACATATCAGGAGCAGGATCAGCTTTCTCCTGAGAAAGTTAATGCCAGGCAATTATGGAAGATATGAAAAAAAAGCAACTGTATTTTAGGGAAAACATCTGCAAGCTCTCTCCCCATCTCCCAGGGTCTGGCTAGGAACATGTAATCTCAAGTATGAGAACTGGGATACCATTCATATCATAAAACTTGATGCCAAGTGTCTCACTACTAAACCTAGAATAGCACTCAGAAATGTAAAAATAACAGGAAATAATCTAAGTGTGTAGAACAGAAATGATGCAAAGAAAATATCAAATACTTGCAAAGTTTATGCTTACCTAGATGCACAAAGGCTTTTAGTACAGTAACTGCAGGATATAAATAGAGAAAAGTTAAATAAGTAAAAAAGAGTTTTGTTTGACCCATACAAGTGGCATCAAGAAGACTGCTAGGAAAGTTGCTAAGGACTGACGTGGATTATTTTCAGCAAGGAGCTGTGTTTTTCTGTTTTTTGAGGACTTCCATCACTTATTCTAAAAAGAACTTTATTTTATCTGTGCTCTCTGAGGAAATGGTATGGCAAAAGAGTCCATTAAAAATCTAATTAATGAAGTGTCCAATTCTGAGTATTTATCCACATAAGACTTTATCAGAGATGAGTTACTAACACAACTGGATTAAGGCTAATTTCAGATAATTTTTGAGAACTTTTGCTATGAGAAATACTGGTGAGATACCTGGAGGTCACCATCCTCTATGGTACCCAGACTGCCTCCTTTTCAACAACCACACTTGTGCTGAGAAAGGAAGACTGGTAACACCTTAGCATCAGCATTAAAATGCTTCTGTAATTTAGGATTTTATCATTAGTATCAATGCAATCTGCTTAGATAATGTTTTTCTTCCTTCATAATCATGAGTAGGGCTGAAGGACAAAATTCACAGCTGCACCAGAGGCTCTCACTGCAGCTGGATCCTGACCCCTACACAGAGAATTGTGCCCTATTATTTTTAATTCCATGTGAAGTCACAACTGATGGAAAGAAAGTTCGAATCCCTCAAGTACTTAAAATTAACAGCCCGTAAAAATGGTTTCACCTGGTTCAGTATTTCTCTCCCCCTTGCAATCGTCAGGCACACAAAAGGAAGCAGAGGCAAGAAATCCTAAGGATGCACAGAACTTATGGAGCCACCCTGTATTTCAGCAGCATTGAGAGCTGGCTGTTCAGGAAAACACTAGGGTTTCTTAATATTACCCCAAGCTTAACAGAATAGATGGTTTACAAATATTAGTGTAAGATTTGCCCTTGGACACAATGTGAATGATTAAACAACTTTCAGCTTCAGGACAATTAAGGGATAAAAGTATTTCCAAGTTGCATCCGAAACAATCTGCTTCTTGCACAGTGTCTCTTCATTCTTGTCTCATGAAAAGCCTCGACAGAAGTGTGCAGTATAACTTTTTTATAGCCTAGTGCTGTGGTTCATGTCTTGTGATCTCTTTTACCCATTCCTTGAGAATTCTACGTATTTCTTATAATTTCTCAGGATTTTCAAAACACTGGTTCTAGATAAGAATCAAAACTCTAAGACTTAGTATGCTGTATGCTACTCACAAATGAACTACAATTTTTAGGCATACCAGGTGCAACCAGCTCCAAGAGCAGTCTTCAATATCCTCTAATTCTCCTGGAATTGTTTTAGGAAGCAGAGCAAAAGCCTGAAGCTATCACCTTATTATCATCTTTTACCCACAGAAACCAGGCACCCCAAACTAGCAGATAAACCCCAAATTTTTTGTTAAACCCAGAATACTTCACAAATAGAAAGCTGATGTTAAGTCAATACAGCAGGTAGTTTCTCAACTCTCAGATGGGTTTTTACTTTTAGCACATATATAAGGATATATGTATTGGATATTTCAATAAAGCCTACCTATAATAAAATTTCCTATGCAGAGAAAAACAATGCACTTTAGCCTTGAAAGTCATTATTGGGAATAACACTGTTACTAGATGACACTTGAACACTTTCTAGTAGCCTCAAGCAAGAAACTGGATTCTTCCCATCTAATGTAGGTTACACCCACCATCCTAACAAGCACCAATGACTGAGATTAGTACAAGCTCAGGAAAGGGTAGAAGTAGTCACACTCCCAGTCCTTGGTGCTACTTAACTCTGAACAAACTCTGAAGGGAAATATATATTGTGTGATACCTTCCACTTACGAAGCAGGAAATCGTATACAATATTTGTAACTTTTAATCTCACAAAGGCAGAGATATTTCCACATGAGAGGAGAAGAGTGAATGAGACTATGAAAAGCCCACATGAACAAAAAATCAGAAGGAGCAGCAGCAGGATTACTGGCATGACAAGAGCAGCAGAACTACAGGGCTTCTGCATCACAGATTGTGCAAGTGATCCCAACTGTCTGTGTAGGCAAAAAAAACCTCTCACAGATTCACTAGCAACAGAAATTCCTTAACATTCCTTGTGCCTAATGAAAAGCAGAGCCATTTGCAGCTGTTGCTCAACTGATTTAGCTGCAACATCTCTCTTCCCCAGCTCCAGCTCAGCTTTGGCAACAAAGACTAGCAAAGATCACCTGCAACACAAGCTGGCAAACAAAAAAATCCACAAAGAGGAGACTGAACTGGTACAATACCAGCAGTCCAGAACAGTTCACCTTTTTAAGTTCAAAAATTCAAGGACTTGTCTTCTAGATTGATATGGTTGGTGCCACTATCAGCCAGGTCTCATCTCATCCTGAGCTTCTGTTCTGAGTAAAAACCTTCTAATATTCAAGTAGGGGTGCATCAGTTGTGTGATACCTTCCATTTAGGAAGCAGGAAATTGTATAAATATTTGTAACTTTTGATCTCACACAGGCAGAGACATTTCTAATGGGAGAAGTGAACAAGACTATGAAGAGCCCAGCAGACTAAAAGATGTTTCAAATATACTTGAAATCCCAACAGTCTAAAGAAGCAATCCCCACAAAAAAACCCTGAGGGTTTAAACAGTAGGTTTCCTTACTAGAAACACGGTATTGACATTCATGCAGTTCTGGAATTTGCTGGGTTTTCTTTCTCTGCTGAGACACGGAAAACAAAAGAAAAACCTCATGTAAGAGTAATAAATTTGGAAACTGCAATGTTAGGATTTTTTCCCTTTAAATTATCCAATGTAGAGTTCAATTATATTCCAAGAAAAGGGAACAGTTTTAGAAGCTACTTGCTTCAAGGCTGAGAGCTAGATAATAATGTCTAAAAGTGAGGGACAAAGCTGAAGATGCAGTTCTGGTCCTCAGGTTCCTTTTACGTATGGAACTCATGTCTAATTTAAGCACAAGATTTGCTACTTGACTGAGGAAAAAACTCTGAAGAGACCCTTTCCTTTCAGGCAGAAAGTGCAGAGAATGCAAACTATACAATAGATTCAAACATCTTAACAGACTTCATGGTGCATTATTTGTTATGAAGTTCGAGAAATGGAAGAGAAGGAAGGAATAAATTCCTCAGTGTAGGAACACTTTTACAGAACCTGTGAGCAGATGAAAAGTCTGTTTACCCCAACTGCTGTGACTTTGCAGGCACAAACACATGTGTTATTTTGTAGGTGAAAGTGTTAAATATTAGATTTTGTTACAAAATGCACATTTCAAATCCAGGCAGAATGCAATGAAATCTTGATTGCTTTTAAATGTCTGAATTAGGCTAAGACAAATGTTTTGTCAAGTCCACCACGTTGGCTGAAAGATCATTTAGTGTATTACCCTATTTTAAAGACAGAAAAACTTATCTACAAAGTATTTTAAAAAGCATGGGTTATACCATCCTTCCCAAAAGACCTCTTTAAGGAAAGCAACATTTGAAATCCTGGGAATACAGACTTTAGGATGAAAACATTACAGTCCTACCAAGCACTCATTTCTACTGGATTCTGGGTGACTGTGAAAGGAAGGAGAAGGCAGGACAGGGGAACTGAGAAATCCCAAATCTATTTGTAGCCTCCTAGCTCACAATGCCATGCTGGGAATAATTAAGGAATTATGTGTTTATTAATGACCTACCTAAAATATTCTCAGGGATGCATCAGCACAGACACACTACCCAGAAGGTCACTGTCCCCAGTAAAAATCAGCAATAGCATTAATCTCTCATATAAATAAAGGGACATGAAGGTTGTACTGCATACAGTCTTTCACTAGATGCTTTTAGCATTAAAAGACATCTGTGTGTATGTTCTTAAAGAAATGTTCCCAGCATTAACTTCATTGCAAAAGTTAAAATAAAAGACCTGAGAGTGTTTTATTGGAAATGCCTTTCAGAGGAACAGATTATTATCATGAAAATAAAATGTTGCTATACTATCACCCATTTTCCTTGTCTTATTTTAAAAAGAACATTTTTTTTAACATCAGTAAAGTTCCTGCATATGTATTTTACTAAGTGCACTAAACTGTGGATACAGTTAAAAAGTGTATCTCATGCAGCCCATGTATCCATAGCTTAAACTACTGGAAAAATGCCTGGCCTATTACAGACAGCTGAAAGAACTGCAGGGAAACCTTAAGAATTCATCTTACGTAATTTATCACTTCCATTGCTTTTCCAATATTCTTCAGAAGGTAGAATTGTTGCTTCAGGTCACTTTTATGGGAACCATTTCAATAAGTATTAGGAATAAATATCACTTTGCTCCAGTGCAAGCAAAAGCACCTTCAATCAGTTTATGGAATTCTGTCTTTTTTATATCAGCAAAGCTTATCCCAGTAACTTTCATGCTCTCTACAGAATTGCTTTAAAAGCATTTCTTACCATTAGAATCTTCCAATCTGTTTTTTAAAATATGTTCCTTAATTTGTTGTTGAAAATCACTAAGAATAACAATATATTGACATATTATCCCTGTGAATGCTAATCTTTTTTATTAATACATCTGACTGTAAACTGATAGTTACATTTGAATTTTCTAATTCAGTGTGACCACGTGAAGAACACCTTAACACGTGAAGTGAAGCTCTGGACCTAAAGGACATTGTAGAACTCCTTCAACTTCACAGCACTAATATTACCCAGAATAGCTGTATGTGTGAAAGCAGGAAATAAAAATAATTTCCTAGCATAGTATTTGATCTAAATAATGTACATAAAATCCTTTTGACATAGTGGCACCCAAATTTTAATTTACAGATCACTAACTGGATGACACTGGCCTGAGTAGTTACCCAATTGGAAGTATTACAGGTCACACTTGTAACTATGTACAAGCAGAATATACATGGAGAAGCCAAAACCTGAAGATCAGTATCCTAAAGCCATAAGTGCTAACCTCCAAATAACAGAATGAAAGCTTATATTTCCTACCTAGAAAATTACATTACCCATCAGCTCTTTCAAATAACTCTTCTGACCATATTTAAAACCAGTCCTAGAGACCAAAGCCAAATTCAGCCTGTATGTTTGCAGGGAAATCCTCCCAACAATCAGGGGTTTGAGTATTAATTTGCTTGGTTGTGGGGGATTCTTTTTGCTGTTCTTTGGGCTTATGTTGAGGTTTGGTGTTTTTTGGGGTTTTTTTGCCTATCTGACAGTAGAAACAAGGAATAATCTGCCTGTTCAATTTTATCCAAATATGTTAATGTTTTCAAACCACTTCCAACTTACACAAAAGGTGAAGTGTATTGTGGGTAGATGATGTAAATAGAAGCAAATGTATTCTTTATAGAACTATGTGCAAACTAAAGATTGAATATTGAGATGTATAAACTGTAAGAAACTATAGGATAGTTCTATCTGAGGTCTAGTCACAATCAAATGTTAACATACACAAGGGTAACAGAAGAAAATGTAGTGCAAGTTCTGTTCTCTATAGCCTAAATTAAATGCTTTTCTCCTACTTTACACAGAACACTGAAAGAACGTAGAAGTGGAGGGATTTTTATAGCCTTGACAACTCTGCATGGAGGCAACCCCTGTTTCCTCCACATGGTTAGTACATACCTGGAGGAGGGTACAGAATATGTTTAGGGCAGAATGATTTTTTTTGTAAAGCATCAAGCAGAACAGTCCCAAATCTGTTTGAGACCTTCCAGACTAACAGGTGCAAATTATATAACCCAGATACTTGTTTGCCAGGTCCTGCAAAGAACACACCTACCACAATGTCTATGGACACATGCTGTTTAAATATCATCCCTGCAATAATGCTGAAGCTCAATGTCTTTGCAAAGTAGTGGTGTTTAAAAGTAACGTGCTTGTAAAACAAGAGGAGAGCTTAAGAGTCAAAAGAAGCAGGGAGAGCTCTACTTTGTAAAATATGGAATGCAGGTCCAAGCTGGAGGCATGATTTAAAAAAAAAAATTCCTTAATTTAGGAAAGCACTGAACAAGCTCACACACCTAGAACTGAAAGCCCATGTTTTTATTACATACCTTCCCTGCAGATTACCTGCAAATCTACAACCCTCAGTCTCACAGCAGCCTTTTAATACATTCTCTTATTGAATTATGTACCTTGGACATCTCTGCAAAAAAGGAACAGCTGTCAGAAGCTACTGTTACTGCTCATTAGGATTGCAGCAAGAGAAGGAGAGAGGCTCAAGAAGGCCAATGGAAAGGCACCAGAATTTAGTGTACACCGATGTTGGACAGAAACTTTAACCATATCTAGGATTATATGCCTGTGCTATAAATTATGTGATCAAAATTTACCTGTTTTCTCTACCTAAATACTCTCTTCCTCTTAAGGAATGAGAAATAACTACCTTGCCTTTGGAGAAATCAGAATGAAAGGTACACCTGCGAAAAGAATGGAATTCTCTGTATGAAGATGCATGTTCTGAAAGAACAGTGGTCACAAAGATTAAGCTTTGGAGAAATTTATTTCTGCTCCAGAAACAGCTGTTTCTACCTAATTAGGAGCAGTAAAATGTCCTCCTATCCACCTCCATTGTTTAAAGCTTCAGTGGAGAGTAAACAGTGTAATGCCATTGTGAACTGCAGCCTCTCTGAATACAGAGCACCTAAAGCAGCAGCCAAACAAAAACTTGTTTGGAGCATTAAGACAAAAATTGTAGACAAGCTGATACTTCTGTATGGTGAACACCTAGTTAAAAAAAAAAAAAAAAAGGTTTTCCCCCTCTTGAAATACCCCAATCAGTACTTTTGGTACACATACCTCGAAGAATTCTCTCCTCATGGCAACGTAGAAAGTCCCAGATTCTAACAGTGCCGTCGTCAGAGCATGTAGCAAATTTATTATCCGTGGGTGAGAAACTGTTACATGAAGACACACAGCAGGGGAAAGAAGTCAGCATTTAACAGATTATCTATGCTTCTCAGACAGGGCAAAATTATACTGTAATGTGTTATACACTGAAGGAGGCATTTGAACATAGGCACTTCTAAGTGAATACAGTGCCTGCCAAACGGCACTTCACCACAAGACATGAATTTAGCATAGGATTATTATTGCATTGCAGTCCCCTGTCAAATGAGGAAAAAAAAATCTGTCATTTATTCTTAGCACCTTCCTATCTGTGACTGCACACAGTAGTGCTTTCTCTGCAGGATGAGAAGCAACATCAATATGGTTTGGTAACTGTCACCCTAGATTTTCATGTTTGATAATACCATAAGAAAGTAACACTGCGTAGAAGCACAGGAGAACAGTTCTTAGGAAAAAACTCCTCTTCAGTCACAGGTGCTTTGCAGCAGAGAAGCAAAAAATAAGGGAAAGCTGGTTACAGGAAAATGCTACTTGGTTTAACTGCTGGGAAAAAAAAGCAACTATACAAAACAAACATACCACTTATAAGAGCAATTTGGAAACACTCCCTCTTATTACACCCCACCAACAGCATGAAAAGAATCCTACAGACAGGTAAGCAGCTTCCAGATTCAGCAATTAACATTGATTGATCAAAGTCACTGGAAAAGCAAGGAGTTATTTAACCATGTGAATAGGGCCAGAACATCTCCAACAACTGACAGGCACTCAACTTTCCTTCTGGTGCAGTGAAAGATCATGAGAGAGCCCTTGTGAAATCCTAGATCTTTGTCATCAAGAAAGGGCCTAAAGCAGTAGAGAAATTCAGTGCATGGCCATCATAGTCAGACAGTAACTGCATCCAAAGTAAGCACTTCTCATAACCAAACTCTGGCAGAAAATGCTGCACCCTACCAAGAAAAATGGTGACTTTAGTAGAAAGTGAGTTTGTGGCAGTGAACCTTTATCACCAAGGGCCAACACCTGAACCCAAAGAAACACTGTTTTAGCACCATTTGGGATCTGCAGCTTCTCTTCAGGCTTACTTTAAAAACATTTACTAAAAATTATATGCAGGTTTGCTCTAGAAACACCCTTCGTTTCATTCTTACTGATAAGTATCACTTTAGATTTGATTTTTATATAGACATTTGCACAACTGAGGCATCAACACTGAACCAAGAGAATATCCTACAATCTTCTTTTCAATGGCTTTCTTACAGTTTCAAGCTTGAAGAACCCATTCAGTATTAACATTAGACTTCTGTATGTGGCAGTCTGCGTGGGTATTTAGTATTACTGGAAGTCTTGGCTTCACCAAGCCAAGCAGTTCTTCACTTTATTTAGTGTTTTATTATTTTGTGAGAACTATGCAGGTGTTTTATTTCTGAAGGCTTTATATTTTATTCAGTTAGATTATTAAAGACTGAATTCTTTATTTGGAATGAAATTGTTGTCTTACACAGTGCGTATAAAAAGGAATAACTGATACACATCGTCACCATATAAAAATGAAAAGAATACCAGTGCAAAATGCGGCAGACAAATACATCTCTAACATATTGCAGAGGCGGATACTGGGACAACACTAATTCAGAAAGGTGCCAGCAAAACGGTGAGAATGTGGAAACAAAAGGAAATATTGTGTTTATGTGGTGCAGGAAGTTTCCCAGAATCTGACAGAACCCATGCATTTCTGCACCCAGAATACACTTAGAGAACAGTCTAATCATGGCAATAGGTACTACAGAAAATGGTATATTGTGTATAAACCTGGCCTCTCTAATCGCCTCCTTATGTGCCTGGAACATCTTGACGTTGTTCATGTTGGACTGCCAGTATTTCACATATCCCCCGTGGTCTGCTGTCAGCATCCACATATCATTGTGTGACCAAGTCATAGCCCTTACAGGGCTGTCGTGAGCCTGCAAATTCAGAAACAGAACTTCTAGCAAACACATTCAAATACTGTCTGATCCACACAAACACTGAAGTTACTTAAGTTCCAACTTAACAGCTGCAATGAGGAAGTGAGAACAGCGATGGTCTAATTACATTCAAGATGTTGGGGGGAGAAAATCCCTTACTCTGTGTACAATGGTCTTCTAAATAATGAAGAGTATTTGCACTTTGTTTCCGAAGTGTTTACTATTGCAAATACTCATAGTACATTCTTGAGAACAGTTAATACAGCAGATGGAGGTGGAATGAGAAGCATTACGTGAATTGCCTGCGGCCATAGTCTGACATATGATCAGAGCACAATAAAAGACCTCTAAGGCTCCCATCACCACTCAGACCACAGACCCATGATGAACAGGGTGAAGATGTGTTCCTAAAACATGCTCCAAGACCTCAAGGAAATACAAAGAAATCTTGACAGATTACTTTACCTGCAATATTGTTTCAAAATTGAAAGTCAGTCCATTCCATAAAGTGAACTCCCCACTAGATGCACCAGTGACCAAGCGTCTCCCCTCAGGAGTCCACTGCAAAAGAAACATTTAACTAAACTGTGAAAATATAACATTCAAATATTTCTTCACAATTCTCCAAATAAATCATGAGGTTCTTCAGGGACTCTGTGGAAATGGAAGCAACTAAATGACTTTCTAGAGGATGTGAGAAGGCAAAAATGCAGAACTGTGCCAGAGGACTTTTGACTCCTGTAACAACAGGACAAAGCCCACTGTAAAAAAAATGAAAAACTCTAGTTGTAAAGAAGAAACAGCTTACTGGCACCAGTGTATTTCTAGCACACAATAACAATAATACTAAACAATACTTCTGACATCATGAAGAAGTTGTTAAAAGCTGCTATGAGACTCATACAGCACAGAGACCAAATTTCCTTTGAGTCAAGATGTATCAGCTCTCTGAAATGTAATAAGGAAGGCAGGAATTGCACCTCAAACTGTGAGAGTAAGAACTCTTGTGTACTCAAGACCTTGCAGTTTATTTTCCTAAACTCTCCAAAGAAAGACTGGACACAGAAGAGCCCATACATTCCACATGCTAGTTTTATTTACAGATGCTTTAACTGCCATCTTGTTTCTTTGTTCAGTTAAGAATCAGTCTAATTTAAATTAAGACAACACAACTAAGTAATTCCAACACTGTACTCACCCTGACAACAAACACTGGGCATTTCACTTTATTAGTAGATGTCCGAACAAATTTTGTTGTCACAGCATTCATTGGGTTGTTCAGCATTCCTATAGGAGGGACCAACTGTAAAAGAAGAAAGAAAATATTTACTAATGACATTTAAATCAGAAACTTCAAGAAAAGCACACATTCTAAACACATTTCTGGAAAACCAAGGTTGTCATTTGCAGGGATATTTCCAGAAGTAAGTTGGTAGAAATGTTTCAAAGTCTGCATGATTTAACAACTCAAACATCCAGAAACAGCATCTTCAAGAGGAGCTTTGCCACCTCAGTGCATTATGAAAGTTCTTATGCACAGAGATTAAAATCCTGTCCAACTTTAAGGTCCCTTCATGGACAGGGATTCCAACAGAACAAAATAACATAGAGTGAAGATATCCTTCATAGTTTTGAGACTTTTTGCAGACACAATCTCAGCTGACATGCAGAATGCTTCCTATTTTCTGGACAAGTTTTATCTGCACAACTTCATCAGTAAAGCAGGAAATTTTACTTACATCATTATAATACCCTGCATCAGGCTGGATCGCTCGCATATCTCGTTGGTCTCTCTGCCATACTCTATTCTGGAAAGAGGAAAACAACTCCTAGTTCGTAATAGTGTACTTCATTGTTAAATAACAGAAAATAAGAAACACATGGAGATCCTATTTGGGAAATTATAGAGTGCTCTAAAGATTTTGGAATGAACTGTATTAAGAATTTGGACTCAGGAGAAGGAACATGTGGAATTTATAATTATACTCTGTAAGCAGAAGAGTCAGGAATGTTTAAAGTGTGAATTTCATCAGATTGAAGCAACTCCTTTGGAAGTGAAGCTCAACACCAGGAAAGCAGCAGTCCTGTGTAACAGGGAGCATTACTGTGGCACAGACAGTGGCACTCTGCTGCCCAGTGTCAAAGCTTTATATTCAGGACAAGGATTTACACCGTTAGCAGCTGTGCTGATAAACTCCACATGAAATCCACACAGCAACATGAGTTCCAAAGAGACCTCCTACAGTGCAAGCATAAAGAAATTGCTTGCAAATGGCTGAAACTCAGAAGACCAAGGGATAACAATGTCTTCAATTAGTTAAATTCTGTGAGTTGTCAAACAACATCTTTTCAAAAACACTTCTTATTAATTTAGAATTAAATTACTTGTTTTCGGTTTGTGCCACAGACCCTACCGATTTGGATCTGTGCACATACTGGAAACAAGTTACAATTCTAGGTAAAACATTCCCAGCACATACCACTACAATTTACTACAACTTCTTAAGCCAAGAGCAAATTACACATTTTTCTTGGTTGGTTTTTTTTTTTTCTAGAACCACATTAAATTAAATCACTAGTAGTGAAGCCAGCAGATGAAGAACAAGGTTTTTTTAAATATGTTGTTACTGTTTTAATGGACCGAATTTTGAGGGTGCTTACTCCTGCCACAGTAAAAACATCCTGGACTTGTAAAATTGTTTTTTAGAATAGTCCACTACTAATAGAATCTCTTCTGGGGCATTCCTAAAATGTAAGAATGTGTTTAAATTGTTTGATGTTCGAAGAGCTCTTAGAAGATAATGGATTAGTTATTAAGAAAACCTTCTAACACCTATAAGCTATAATCACACACAGGCCATAGCAAATGGAATTAATTTCATCACATTTTTGCAACGTTGCTGTTCCAGCTGCAACAATGCCAGTATTTAGATTTCACTCCTCTAGGGTAATATCCAGTAGAGTAAATCTTGGATGAGAAAATTGTATTTCCTAAGAAAGTAATGCCATTCCATCAGGTGAACTAAATAGGCATTTTTACAGAAATGGTTCCTCAATAAAACTTAACATTTCATTTTTTCTCTATTTCTTAACTGTATAGAAATGACTTTCAGAGGCCACACTACAAGTTGAAGAGCTATCTAGTAAAATGATGAGAAAACATTTTTAGTACTCTAATTTTGGAGGGAGAGGGATAATGGTTCATCTTCCATTTTGGAAAATTTCTATTTCAAAACAAAAATAAGAACAACTATGTTATTTATAATGAGTTTTTATGAAAAGTCAGAACAGTACACAAGATACTCAACCGCACGCCAACTTGGAATTTCAAGACAAAGCGCAGAAGTTGGTATTTACACAAAATACACAAAACATGCAGTTTTATTGCCAACACTCAACCTCCCTTTTTATTCCAAATCTATCAAATATAGAAGCATTTGTAATTTTGCTGGAAAACACAGCAGCAGATCTCCCGGTATTTCCACACCACGGAAACACACGGTGTATTTCCGTACACCACGCTGTAACGGAAACTGAAAAAGCACAACCCCAAATTTCAGGAAGGAAAAAAAGATTTGCGGACAAAATCAGAGAATGAATTTACTGACCTCCAGATATTTAATGACAGAGGGATTGTAGTCTATGGTTTTCCTGTTGACAGCTTTCCTCATGCGTTTCCCATCGAAGGTGAGCTGCTGCATCGCCTGCTGCTGCGCGAAGTCCGGCCTCTTGTAGAAGAGCTGCCGCGGCGCCTGGTGCTGGAAGCGGGGCATGTGGAAGAAGCGCGGCGGGGAGCCGATTTCTGTGGCCATGGCTGCGTCCTGCTGAGAGGCTGCCAAAGGTGAAACACACAGAATAATGATAAAAATCCCACTTCAGCATCTCTCCTAATTTAAGTGTATAAGGATGATTAACGGCTTTAAAAATTATTGTTTCTTGGAAAAAAAAAAAAAATTTGCAGATTGCTCTGGGTAATTATTTTTCCTTTGTGCCATGTTAACACAAACGTCAAAGCAGTTATAGTTTTGTTCTGTATCAAGAGGAATTCTGTATTGAAAGACATCGCTACTAATTTTGCGTTACCATCCCTAAATTGAAAATGGGGAGGGAAAGAATGTCCTCAGTAAACCAGTACAAATAAATGCAAATAAGGGCAAGATCCTTAAACAGAGGATATTTCAGATTCAGTATAAAAAACAGCAAATACCACATTAATAATAAATTAATTTAACTATTAAAAGAGAAAAGCTTTTCAAATGTTGACTCAACATCTTATTCTACGACTTAAAAATAAAATTACACTCCTTTCACACAACTTCTTCTAAATGGATCACAACACCACCTTCTACCTGGAGGTATACTTTCAATTCTGTTACTGCAAAATAAATGAATTATGTCTTCAACATGGTTTAGCAAATAAATCTAATACTCACTGAGAACGTTAAGAAAATGTGAGGGGCAGGGAGAAAATTTCAACATTCAGAGTTTTTCTGATATAGGAAAATGAGTGTAAAACACAAATTTTCAGTCTAAGAAATCCTTAAATGATGAGATCCCAGCAAGTCCTTCAGAGCTGAAAACTACACAGTCTTTAAAGTATATGCTAACTTCAGACTAAGCACTGACCAGTGAAAGCTCAAACTTCTTTTTGAACACTCTCCACCACATCCTGAAATCACTTTGGAAAACATTTTAACCAAAAGAAACTGGCACTGTCATTACAGGAATTCAAAATAGCCTAGAAACTCTCCTTTGCACAAAGGGTTAAGTGTTTACACAAAAGTGAAGTGCATATAATAAAAGGAAATACCAGATTTCTTTAAAAAAATGTTACATGATTGGCTTGTAAATTCACAAATGTACTTTCCTAAGTAGTGAAAATACTCATATCCTCAATCTGAAAGAGCTAAAAAGTTGATTCGCTGCCAATTTTAAAATTTTATCTCACTTTTTTGGATCCAAACAGTTCAAAAACGCTTCCATTTTTAAGTAGCAAAATAAGATAGAAATGTTAGATATAAGAAGCTGTTTAAAAGCAGTGCAGAGTTTGATTCTTTTTAAGATGTTCTTTCTAATCCCTAGGAGCAGGCTTTGTCCTTTAAATAAATATCAGGCAGTTTGTTGGTACAGAGCAGTGAACAGCTCTGCAAACTCAGGACTTACACACCCTTTTCATGGTAAAAAAGTGTGACAGCCATCTACAGAACAAACTACCTCCAGCACCCAGCTCCTCAAACAGCTCCCACACTAGAGCCATCACAACTATTCTCCATTCAAAAGGCCAAACTAAACCAGCACATTTCCTTAAATAAGGGAAGGAAATTTAACACCTTTGGGCAGGTGTAGCATCTTATCAGACCAACTTGGTAACTGGAATGAATTGGGGGGGAGGGGGAGGAGGGGGAACAGAGAACAGCTTTTAAAAAACAAACTTTCACCTGGTGGCTGGAAGGCTCATTTGCCTGAAAGTTGCCCCATTCCAGCCACAATCAGACCCCCCATGTGTCTGATTCTCTCCAAACACTCCCACTCCAGACCATCACTGGAACACCCAGCTACTACAACATTAAGGTTGGCTGAACCAAGGTATCCAAACTTTCTCATCCAGGAATTATTTCAAGTCCCCCTAACACCATCTTGAATTCTCTTACAACTTGGCACGAGGTATCAAACTGTTGCAAAGAAGGTTTCAAGTGTTAAATAGCAAAGGTAAAATTTTATTCTTGGGGGTTTATATCAAAAAAGAGAAAGTGGCTTCTTCAAACAAGCAGAACAAGCTGGTATTAAACAAGTCCATTAAGTCTCCTAAATGTAGTTATTCCGTAGTCAGAGAAGGAAAAAACCTAACAAAAACAAACATATAATCAAAAAACCCCCACAAAACCCAGCAACACACCACAAGAAGACCCAGAAACCGAGATCAAATTCCCAGTACTACTCTTTCTTTGACAGTTCCTTAGACCCATCAGTGCTCTAAACCAGAGGGAAGAAGATATTTTTTCAAAACCACGCAACTCTACTCTCTAACAGGCAATGCAAAAATAAATGTCAAGAACTGAGACCAAGAATGTGGACAAAGACATATGCTGGGGCTTCCAAAAAAAATTGATCAGCTATATGTGCAAAAAAAGATTACATAAAAATCTCTTTTTAGGGGAACACTGCAAAGCAACAGGTTAATACTTTATTTTCATGTTCCAGGAAAAAAATAAATTTGCCAAATAAATTTTCTGCATTACTATCATCGGTAAATAAAGTATTAATTATGATATGGGTCAATTTAGATTGCAATGGTTTTAGGTGAGTCCAACCAGTGTCCAGCTTAAATAAGCATAAACAACCTTCACTTAAGGTGCAATCCATAGCAGCAAAAATTAGGACCAAAGGCATAAACACACTCATGACATCTCCTCATGCCTACAGACCCTTCCACACTCACCATTATGACAAGACATAAGTGACACCACAACTACAACAACATGACAGGGGAGATGACACAGGATCAGAAAAATGAAGCATTTTATTCTGTTTCTTCAACTTTTGAGATCAATGCCTCTATCAGGAAAAGCCTTCTACCTGCATTTACAAACTCTGCAAAAAGTATTGTTTATCCAGCTGCTTAGGACCATTTTCTTTTAATAATTGCTTCTAATATTATGTTTTATCCCCATAATACCCTCATCATGTCATGTATGACAAGTATACGACCTATGAATAGATATATAAAAAAATGTGTGCACAAACATGTACATGAGTGCATATACACACCAAGTGAAGCTTCCAGACAAAGCAGCTTTAGAAAGAAATGGTTTTGGCACACAATTATCAAATGAAACTAGAGCATTTTTTTCTCCAAGACTACAGACAGATAAATATACCCATTTAATGCTTAAGTTATCACTATCCTACTTAGTCTTTTGTTGGGACAAACCAAAGCCTCAACAAACTCTGGACGCAAAAAGTCCAACTGTCAATAGTTGTCTCTGAGAAAACATCTCTCTATATTTTTTGTGTATTAAGAAATCTATAAGCACATCTGAATAAACACACCTGTTCTGAAAACCATATCAATCAAATCCAATTCAATGTTATTCCTTTTCCTCTTTTACAGACTATCAACACTTAATATCTGCTTCCAAAAGATCTGCCTTTCTTTTGTCCTTTGGGAGAATGTGCATCTCTGCTCTGGAGACCAGCAGTGGATCCTGCCATGGCTTCTCCTTCCTGAGACAAGCTCTTTCTTGGTCTCATTCAGCCTCTTCCCTTTAAAGGGAATCCTACCTCTTCCCAGTGCAAAAGAATTATGTGAAAGGATATATTCCAGACATAAGTGTTCAAATTTTTGCCATCTTCAGCAACCATGTTTTAGAAAATAAAAAAACCATTTTTCTATTACACAGATGCACAGCCAGCCATCCTGGTTAAAGATTGGGAAGAGTGACAGACAAGTTCTTGAAATCATAAAATTTTCAGGCAGGGGGTTACACAGAAAAAAGGATTCTTCATTTCTGCAAACCATTTAAGTAAACTGTCTTCCAAATATTTTAAACTAAATTTTTATTTTAGAACAGATTTTAGACAGATTAAGCTGTTTACTTAGAATATAATGGTATCTTTCCCACTGATAATGAGAGAAGATTGGTGTACTAATAAGGAATATAAAATCAGTTAAAAAATTAGATTCAATAATGAAGTGCAAAGTTGCCCAACTTTTTAGTCAAAACCAGACCTGTAACAGTAAAAAAAAACCAACTGCGTAATGTTCTTGACCTCTGAGTATTTAAAAGTCTTATTCCCACTTCTGAATTACATAAAGGCACTGCAGCATGCATTTTTGTGCATTTTTATGCATATCTCAAAAACTTTTCTACAAGGCATGCAGATGTGAGTACAGAAGTTTAAACTTAAAACCAAAACTATTCTTACAATTTGAGAGGCTCCTTAATTATCTACAGGTGCTAGAGGTCCATAATACAGCAAATCCACAAACTGAAGGCAAAAATACTGACCTGTGTTATACAACACTGCTATTATGCAACATCCCCATTCTCTGCAGCAAGCTGTGCTCCCAACCACTCTCTATTGTATTCTATTTGGGAACCAAACTTTCCTAGAAATGGGGTTTAAATTCTGACCATGCAAATCAAGGGAAAGAATTTAGCAGCTTTGCCCATTCCAGTCATTGTGGTCCACTAAAAAATGTAAAAAATAAAATTAAAATCTCATTCTTCATTAAAATTGCAGAAACATACTTAAATTAATAATTATCTAAGTCACAATAAACTACTCTGCCCAAAAGGTTCACAGATCTGTTCTTATTTGGAAATACTCCAAAGCTTTTTGTTTTATGCACAGTCCACAATCTACTACACTGGCATGATCAAAAATCTAAAATGCAGAAGCAATTTTTTCCACTCTAACTTCAGTTCTGTACTTTCACAATGCCTAGTTTCACCACAAAGTTCAAACCTTTGGACTTTCAACAGAAGCCAAACATACACACACTGTATGGAGTCTAAAAGGACAGAACAGGCAACATGGCAAAATAGGATTATGTCAATGCAGTTTTGGATTCAAAGGGTTCATTCCCTGAAGGAAAAAGAGTGCTGATATTTAATTGACAAAAAAGGGCCTACACCTTTAAGTTACACATAAAAACACACAATGTTCAAGAACTTCTGAAACAGTAGAGCAAACTTACAGACCAATGGAGCTGTCTGAAATGCCAAGGGAGAACACCTTCAAACAGCCATTCTGAAAGTCCCAGTCACAGCCTGGGGGACAAGCTCCAGCAGTTGAGCCTGCTTAGCTGCATCTAAATTACACATACTTTAACACTTCCTTTGAATTTTGGATTTCTAGCACTCAACAAATACCTAATAATCAAATCACAAACGTTCCTTATTTTATGCTCAAGCTGAACCATTGACTCATTCCAAAGCAGACATATTTACAGGAGATTATGTGCTTACATATATTATAAAAACCCTCAAAATACTTTTGTTCACAGGACTCAGACAGCTCCTGCTTTACCTCTCGGGCTACAGTAAAGAAAACTGTTTTCATGAATGTAACAGCCCGGAATCATCACCTTGCTGCACCTCACAAAAGCAACTTCTGTTCTGCTAAAGTTTCTTGAGCTGTACTTCAAAACAAACATGGAAGCAACCACAGGCAGCACTGAGGATAAGACAGATTGCACTTCAGCTAGAAGATAGACAGGATTTGGTTTGCTGCCATGATTTTACTATTACCAGTTGGATATCTTGGTTTTACCTTAAAGGTTACTTAAATTTTTTTTTTTTAATAAAACATTTTTCCTCCTGCTAAACTTCCCAGATACCCTTTTATCTCAATTCCTGCTTAGTATTTATCAAGATTTGCATTACAACTCAAACTGTCTTTTACTGTGAGTTGCTGTGATAACAGCAATTCATCTTAACTAGCTGAAGGCTCACAGCTTGGTTTTCATGCTGAAGTGATTGCTGATGCTGCCTTACCTTGGAGCTGCGACTTTGTCAGGAAACAAAACTTAAGGACTGATGTTTAAATCACGTAAATATGCCATGAAAAATATTAAAAAAATAACATCCTAAATATCAAGACACTCTTCAGCTGGTTATAATATCAAAACTTGGTGAACAAAAAAGTCATAGCTGAATCTGTGTGAGGTGCTCCTCCCAGTTTCATTCCCTTTGCAGTTGGCCTTCCTTGTGAGGAGAACATATTGCTGTTTCCTATTCCCTTGGCATCGACTGAAGCTCCCAGGTTCTCTTGTGTGAGCCTGCTGTGCAGTCAATCATTCTGCAGCTTGTGCAAATCCATGAGGCTCTGCCTGCCCATGGAGAACTCTGCAGGTGTCTTTGCTGATTTCCAGGTGCTCCCTGAGACCCATTCCCCAAGTCCCTCTTGACTCAAGTACTGCTGTTATGTGCATAATGGGATGGACAGGGACACCCAGAGAGGAGGAGCAAGAGTGACATGCAATTCTCCAAAAAAAATCTTCAGAGGACTTTATTATCAGTGGGAGGGAAAAGGACTACAAGGACTAAGGCAGTTTGTAGGGCAAAACTTCAGTAGGGAAACACAGAAAACTGTCTTTGCTTCAGGAACAACTGAATGAATTTCGGATGATTAAGAAAACAAAGTTCATATAATCTAGCAACTGTTTGATTCTCTTCATTCCCACTATGGAATAGAAACATTCATTTTAATATACTAAACCCCGTTGAGTATCTGAGACCCTAAGAGTTGCAAATTCAATGCTGACAAGACAACAAAGCCTTTTTGGTAAAATTTGGGAATGAGTAAGAGTTGTAACTTGTTACAAAGATTTACTTTTCACAACCTTTATCTGTTAAATGATTACCAAACATATCCAGAACTCTTGCAACATTTGCTTTTTGCATAGAAGAGAAGTTGCAAACATCAACAGAGTCAAGAAAATCTTTACTTTATGACCCCAGGAATGCTCACTCCCTGCCCCTCTCTCCCTCTTTAATGTTACTCAGGCCCATCATCTGACAAAGCAATGCTGTTTGCCATAGCAGTTTCGGGGCCAAATAAAGGCAGAAGAGTGTTTTAAGTTTCTATAATTATACAACTGAAGTCTGGAATGGGTAGCAGGGGGCAGGATGATAGTGCTATCATGTGTGATCATGTGAAAAAATGTGCCTTTATATGAAAAGTGTAAGAAGGTTAAAAAACAAAAAAAAAATCCAACTAAAAGCAATGTTTTTCAGCAGTTATTAACTGTATTTCGAAGATATTTTTTCTACTTCTCTCTCTAAGAAGAGATTTTATACTTCAGTACAAAACTCCACGATAAAGTAACTTTTTATTTTGCTGCATATTTTAATGGTAAAATCCTTTCACCACCCATGTCCATACCCTAACTTGCATCCAGGGGTGGAGACTTTGTGCAACAGAGTCCTCATCTTCTGGGCACCTCAAGGTTATTTACACAGCTTACATACTCAGTGTAAGGAAAAAAGAGATTAAACAACTGTACATCCACACTGCACAATAAATGGCCTATAACACACTGCCCTACAATATTTTCCTCACAATATCCAAGAAGAATTTTTGAGGGATTTTTTATGCTCTTTTCATACAAAGACGTAGCAGATGCACACATACTTATCCAAGACAGAAGTTTGTTACCTGCCCCAACAGCAGAGTAGCTAAATTAGCAACTATGTTTATAGCAAAATATGCAAATTAGTAGCTACAGTTGTTATGCCTTAACTTAGCTAATAAAGTGACATCCTTAAGCAAAAGTAGTGGAATTGAAGCAAACAACTCAAACCTTATTGAACCACACAGTGTTGCTAAACAAGACTTATGAACCCTGCTAATTTTCAGTGCTCCCCATTTTTGACTTACTGTTGAAGCCAAGGAGTTAAAAACAAAAAAACTCCCCAACAAATCTAATCAAACACCTGCTAAATTAAGGAAATAGTCAAAGAAAACAGCACTTCTAAAACTGTTTTGATCTAATAAAGTTCTGGCTGAATATTATTTATGTGAAGATCCTCAGAACTGTAAATTCTCACTATCTGCTTCAGTTTGGATTTGAAAGTCTAGCATATATACAAACTATTGTTTTGCCATAGTTTGGTGTGGAAGATTAATGCATAATCCCCGTTTGCTAGTGGTTAGGCTAGAAACTGTTAAATCCCATGAGGAAAAAATTTACAATAGGAAAAAACAAACAGTGTTGTTTATTGTAGTTTCAAGCTCCCAGTGTATAAAATTATAAATATCTCTTGAACAGTCTTAAATTTTGTCAGAAGTTTTCACCTATATTCAAACACAACCAACCTAGATACTTCTTCTATAACAAGCAACTTTCAATACTGGAACACTTTCTAAACTGATGGGTAATGTACACACATCTCATACAACTGAAAATGAATTAGAAATAGACTTTCCTTTAACTGGAAGCACAGATCCAGTTTTTTTCCCAGGAATATGTTTTCTGATCTTTGCTTGTGGATTATGAACCACACAAATGCCTGTATACAGTCCTGAATACTTATGTATGTTTGTATAGATATATATACACTCACTGCTAAAAGACCACTTTTAAGTTCTTTAGTAAACAGCCTTTGCTTTTACCATTTAGTAGGGTTCAATAAAAGCATGTGATCATCTTCTGTATCAATACATTTCTCACTAAAGTCAAGCTCACACAAAGCCTTTCAAGGACAAAGAGTTCAGTGTCAGATTCTCCCTAAATACAAGAAGAGCCAAGCTCCCCATGAGAACGACAATTCAGCAGAACAGCACATCACCAGAGAGCTTCAGTTTTGAAAGCTGGAATTCTCCAAAAGTCTAAAACCCCTTGGCATTTCTTTCCTACTTCATATCTCCTGCCTCAAGAATATCAGCACTTTTTCCCATCAAAAGCAGCATTTTCATCACCAGTTCTAAGTCAGTATTTTCATCTTACTACACAGAAAGCTTAGCAACTGGGGTTTATTATATTAGCCAGGAGCCTACAAAAATATTACTAGAAATAGCTACTTCATTTATTAAGTTTAGATCTGCTAAGGAGACAAAATATTAGCATCCATCCACAGAAAAAGATTGCAAAATATGGTTTGATGACTGATTCTAGTCTGACTTTAGGTCCTAACTCTGTAATTGAGAAACAGTGCAAATATTGCAGAATGAACGTAGCACATCAACACTCGTTCAGTCTGCACTCCTCCTCCTGCAATCCTGTGCAATCCCCAATTTTTTCTGGTGATATGATGTAACATTTCACCAGTCTCTGCAAAGAGGTGCAAGGGTTTGCTTACAAACACAGCCCAATAGGAAGAAATTTCCAAAGGGGATTTTTACTGGGATGGGGGAAGGAGGACAAGGGTAGAGTCACTGCTGCTTGTTGTGACCACACAATTTAAATGCAGCAATAGCTACTGAGGGAACTTCAAAACTGAATTACTGAGATTACCCAAATTCAAACTAAAACTGCTGAGGCCAAAACCAAAGCAGCCCTGGCTTGACTCCAGCTGTGTGTTCCCTCCCATGACCCCTCCTTCAAGCCAACATGAACATCTGATGACCACACAGAACATGGACCTGAGAAACTGCTCTGTGTTATGAGACCATTTTTGCTACCATTGGTCAAACTCAGAGCAGCCTGTCAGGCACTACTGAGTTCCAGGGAATCACTCCACTGACCCAGGAGGAAAACCAAAGGATCAGAAGCAGGGGAAGTGACCACTTGGCAATGCTCTCCCAGATTAGAGGACTGCACAGGTCCACAGCCTTCAGGCGTAAATCCAGCACTTCCATCAGCTGGAGCTGTGCCACTCATAACCAGCTCCAAGTGCAGCTCCTCTCAAACCCAAAACTGCAGGGAGTAATCCAATACCCACAGTAAAATACAAGTCACTGTGCTGCCAAAACTGCACCATGAATACAAAACTACACCAAACCCAAAAAATACTACAGACTCCTTGATATCCAGCCTCTGGCCTCTCTTTCAAAAAAAAAGACAAATTAACATATTCTTTTACATCATGTTTTCTTGGGATTTGGGATAATGATTTAAAAAAAATTCTCAAATGCTTAAACCACAGAAACATGGATTAATTCATGTACTCATGTGCTCATATTGAATTGTACAAAACATTATCATAAAAAACTGATCAGTACCAACAAATCTATAATTCTAGTGGCAAAACTGCTTTTGGCCTATCCTGCCACACTGCTGAACTTCATGGCCCTCACTTTTAGATACACAGGTGAGTGACCAAGAGCCACCAAAATTCCAAGCTTCACGACCAACTGCTTTGAATTAGAACCTGGTACTGCAGACATGACCATAATTTAAGGGATGTGGTTTCAGAAGAGCTGATCTGTCAGATCAGAACAGTACATGCTGCATTTCAACATGCTCACCATTCCCCAGTGCACCCAAAGGCAGTGCTATGGCAGAGACAGGTATTTGCCATCACCTCCTCTTTTCCCCCTCACTGGTTCCAGAACTCAGAACACACAGGCTAAAACAGAAAAGTGAGCCAGATTAAATATATTTTTGCTCTCCTGTACAGCCACCTGCACCACTGCATCAACTTGGGTACCAAAAGTGGATAGGCAGAAGAATACTATGATTGCAATTATTTAGAAGGACCAAAAATTCTAGGTTAAATAAAATTTACAGCCACACTGGTAATATTTTCAAAGCTTTGAAAGTTAATAGAATTTTTTTTTGAACCAACATACTTCATTATACTGAAGACTAATTAAATAGCACAAAGAGCTCATATGACATGTTATTGTTGACCACATCAAAATCAACTAACAAAGTGAACAGAAAATTGGAAATGTTCAGATTTAACAACAGCATATGGAAAAAAATCCTACCTAAAGGAAAAACTAAATTGAAGATAAACTCCTAACTCTTTTTCAGATAGAAAAAAAAATGAACCAGGGTTACTTGATGCAATAAATAAGAGAGCAAGAAATGTTTTCATTTGTGTCTAAAGAACGTGAAAAATTGGTCACACTTTTTAATATTCTATATCTGTATGTGTAAGAACACTTGCATGTAATTTTTTGAAACAACACAAGCTTTATGAGGGTTAGACAACAGCGATGTTCAATACTGTTGAGCATGTCTTCGAGTAGTGAGAGAAAATGTGATATAAGCCACAATTAGTGGAAGTGCTTAGAACAGAACCCCCAGCCTTGGTGCAGAGGTAGAGCAGGAACAGGACCAGTCACCTGAGTTTCACAGCACTGGTAACTTGGTCTCCAGCACCCCTCCACACACAGAGTGTGCTGTGCAGATGGAGACCCTGCTCACTGCACAGCCCTGAGCAGGACCTGCAATCACTGCAAGCACTCTGCCTCGAGAGCAAACCTGTCAGCAGAACTCCTATTGCCACAGCAGAGGAACCTCCAGCTTGCTGCTTTCCTGCTAAATATACACTTCATAGCCCACTTCAAGTTTCACAACAGCATGACTGGTACACCCAGCCTCAATGTGGAGAGCAGGTTAAACCAGAAGTAACATTATGAAATGCTGAGTAGCTTTTTTAAATAGTAGTGAACAAGAACAGATTGCTGGGAAGTTTAGCACCATTTGGAAAATAGGGGACCACGGATGCTCCACACTGAAGTAAAATTAGTAGCAAGACAAATCAAAACCAGCTAGCTATCAAAAACTCTACTTCTCTGCTCTTACCTTCAAGTATTTTCTATGATAAGAAGCAAAACCCAAGGTTATCTGAAAGTTTTAATTTTTTGAAAGACCCTTAGCACATCTCCTCCCCACCATCAAGCTCTAACAATGTTCAGTTTCTGTATTAACTACACCAACCAGGCCTGCATATCTGTATTTTTACTTTCAGTAACAAAACAATACAATACCAGGAATGTAAATATGGCAAACAAAAAACAAATTTTGTAAAACTGACAAACACACTTCAGATAGCTTCCAGCTTGTTTTTACAAGTAGTTTTCTAAATCATAACCTCTATCTGAGCAAGGCCAAAATAATTTTCATTTCCAGTGCTACTGGACCAGCTCTTGAAACTCCCTAGAAACCTGGCTAGCAGATGCACAAAAGAAATATTTTGCACAGAATCATCCCAGTACAAAGTAAAACTGCATTCCTGCCATGTGGCTACTCAGCCTCATGTCTTCTCCATGACTGGTTTTTCAGGTGAGTCCGAAGACTCATCTGTTAGGGATAGGAAGAAAATAGGAAACTTCTTATCCCCTTCTCAAGGTCTCTGCTGCAGCAGCAGAAAGCATTTCTAGGACCTCTATCTCAAGCACAGTTTAGGATTATTAGGCTTTTACTTCCTGTGATATCACAAACACAAAACTGATGAGAAATTTTCAAATCCAACAGTCCAAAGAGTCTAATATTTACTGCTCCAAGGGTTCAATGGAAGATCAACAAGTTGGGCAACAGAGAAAGGCTGTCACTGTTTGTAATGACTGACACTTAAGTCAAAAGGTTTTAGCAGCTCTAGGAGTAGCTACTCACACCTAACATTCTCTGCAACTCTAAGGTTTTTCTCTCCCCCAATCTTTCAATACCTTCATCTGTTTTCAGTATCTACATTTTCAGATCTTCTCACCAGAACTATTACAACACAACTGAACAAGAACCAGACTCCTGAAACACGACTGATAATTATATGCTTTCAGAGTAAGGTGATGGCAGAATATTGCAGCACATCACTGAGAAGCAAATGTCAGTTTACTTGAGAAAGAACTTAGGAGCAGGGAATTCTGAAATATTTTATCACAGTACTTTCTGCATACTACAAACTCTCTGATATGCAATATTGCCTCTCTTAAAGGAAGGACAGAGCAGTCTGAGTTAAGCAAAAAAGAATAAACACATGCTGCAAGAAGGATGAGGGACTACTGCCTACAAAGAACAAGAGATTCCCAAACAGTGCCCACAAACTGCAAGCAAGGATACAATGAGGCACAAGATTTTTAGAGCACAGAACTACTTACCTATGACAATTCTGTCAGACAAACAAATGTGTTCAAACAACTGCTGATAGTAAAAAAGACTGTATTTGAGACCACACAACTATCTACTCATAACAAAGAACCTAACAGCAGGAGAGAAATTACATACACCTCTAAGAAGGCAGGAATTTTAATGAGTTCTCTCCAAGGGAAAAACGCTGAGCTATTTTTTTCAAGCTGAACAGGTCCCCTAGGTTTGCTTCCCATGCACAGGATGATGAGTCTCAGTCAGTGGAACGTGACACCACATGATCATCAACCCCTCCACCAAGCCAGCACAAGCAAGTGCGTGCTGCACAGGGCTGTGTGCACTTTCATTGCAGGGAACATATTCTAAAAACAGTGTTGTTGTACAGCATTATACAGGGCAAAACGTGAGCCACAGCCCTCTCAGGATCTGTAAGAAAAGCAAAGATAATGGTCCCCCATCCTTTGACCAATGTTTATTAGTCCTACAGAACTAAGACCGTTCTTTACTGGCAAAGGCAGTTATCTCACTTGGCATCTGAGTAGCTTAAATACTAACCAGTCTGTGGCTTTTTCTCCTCTCTCCTTAATACACAGAGAACTACCCTTATAAAGGACTACACAAGTAGAAAACTCGAGGTATCTAACACAAGTATCTGGCCCGTACTGGCTTCCAGCCTTATCTTCAAGCAGCCACAACCACTCAGACCCAAGGCGGAAATAAGAATAATATTAAAAAATAATAAAAATAAAAGAAGAAGAAATAAGCAAAATTAAGAGACTCAGCCGAAGCCACCAACAGACACCTGTGCAGTAAAGGAGACAGGGGCCCTGCTGTCCGCTTCCAGGCCTGGTCCTCGAGCACATCCCCACCACGGGGCCCAGCCGCGGAGCTGGGCCCCAGCTCGGCTCACGCCGCACTCCAGGGCGCCCTGGCCCGGGGAACCCCTGTTCCCGCCGGCGGCCCCCGCCCTGTCCCGGCCGCGCCGCTCCAGGGCCGCGGCCTAAAGATGGCGGAGGCGGCCGCGCTTCCCCGGCTGCTCACCCGCCTCGCCCAACACTGAGCCGCACTCACCGCCCAGCCAGCCTCTCGTACCGGGACTCTGCGCCCCACCGACACCTCACTGCCCGCCTCCTCCTCCTCCTTCTTCTCCTCCTCCTCCTGGCCCCGGCAAACTCCGCCGCCGCCTCACGACCCGCGGCCGCCCGCCATCTTCCCTCCGCCTCCCCNCGAGCCCGCCCGGCCGGCGCAGTAATTACAGAGCTGCGCGCATGCGCAGAGCAGCCAGCTAGGACCGTCCTGTGTGTGGTGGGGGAGAAGGGGCGCCGAAGGTCCCTCAGGGCCCCCGGGCCGGGCGGCTCCAGTGCTCACCAAAAGGGGCACTGCCGGCGGCCTGGCCGGTAACTGCTTCCGGGCTCAGCCGTGTGTGTTCTCTCCGAACGGCCAGGCACACAGTCCGCCTAGTGTGGCTCCCAGAAATAGCTCTGGAATGGGCTGCCCAGTGAGGTGGCGGAGTCACCGCGTTTAAGGAAGGATTGGAGGTGGCACTCAGTGCCGTGGTGGTCTTTGCTCAAAGGTTGGACTTGATCTCAGAGGTCTTTTCAAAACCTAGCTGATTTCGTGATTCCCTTCTCTTCTGTCCTCCTTACCGGGCTTCAAAACACAAGCAAAACCTACCAATCTCAAGGCTTGTAATAATGCATTTGTATAGGATAGTGGAAATCTCCCGAGATCATTTACAGATCACTAGATCTGTTACACTCCTTGCTAGTCCTAAGAGTGCTTACAAAGGCATCATCAAGTAGTAACGTGGGAGTCTAAAGGGGTGCAAAATAGCTTTTTTCCCCTTAATCACAATTAGTTGTGATTAAGACCTGTGTATTGAGATGAAAATGTCTTAAAGCTTTTTGAACAGAAACATTTTACAGAGCAAGCCAGGTTCAGCAGGAGCAGCTACTGGGAAGCATATGCTGTATCAAAAGGGAACACTAAGCTTTATAAAATAGATTCACCACCTTGTTTTTTTCTTCTTTAGTTATAATTATTCTGACCCTGTTAAAGCTCCTGTGGTCACTTACAAATGCATGTGTGGTTTATAGGCCACTGGCACACAGACAAATCTATTTGTGGTAATGTGCTCCAGGTGAGGTGAGCCCAAAGTTGTCACACATCAGTACAGCCTCTCAGCACAGCAGCAACATTACATTTCTAGTAAGATCTGAAATATTTTATGTCTCTCTCTTTTGCAAGATCAGTGAAACTACTGATTATCATCACAAATAGTGTCTTAACACATCTGTCTGCCTCTTTGTCCCAATGTCCCCCCCTGCCAAATTTTCCTTCTTTCAGGAGTGGTGGTAAAATTACAAGACTTGAAAGAACTGGTTTAAGAAGTTTATCCTAACCAAAAGAACATGCCTTTCAGCTAAGAGCTAACAATTTGTGAATCTCCCAGCAGCTGAGCTGTGGTAACACTGAGTGTGTGACTCCCACAGGCTGCACCAGGAGCCAGCCCTCCACTGTGTCACATTATTTATGGTTTGGTTCCATCTCAGAATTAGGGCAGTTAGCAACCTACTTAAGGAGTCCATCCTTCCAGGGGTGGATACCTGGCTGTGTTAACATCAAAATTATTTGGTTTCTTCACCTTTTTCTTTTCTGTAACAGGATACAGATTGGGTGTCTGCCATCACTTGGCACAGAACATGTCTGTCCTAAACTGTACTTGGGTTATTACACTCTTGGAGTCCCCAGATCTCCAGGATCTATTTATTAAAAAGGTCCTCATTAACAAAATCGTAATATGTACTTAAGGTTTATAAACCACACAACTTTAATTAAAAATATCTTTTAATTTACACTAAACAATAATAGAAAAATATTGAAGCTGTAAAAATTCACTGTCCCGATCAAACAATAAAACAAACAAACAAAAATCACCACAGAAATTGATGCTGCCCATCAATGAACCTTCTGAGAACCAAGAAAAAGTTTCCCCATCCTGTAGAAGTTCCTAAAAAACACGGAATCACATCTATATTTCTGCTAAAAACCAAAACGTTGAAAATTTCCAAACTGGGTGGAGGGATTAGGGAAGAAACAAATATTTGAGCCACTGGGAGGCCTTTCAGGTTCTTTGCTCTCACAGTACAGCGGGTCCTTGCCAACACAGACGTGGGCCAAACCAAAAGGACAATGCTGATCTCCAGTCTGAATGCACAACACAGTACTGGAGCATTCTGCATCCACAACTACCCTCGCTCAGCTGGGAGCAGGACTGATCCAGAGGGCTGAGAAACAGCCCAAGTCCTCAGGTTTTTCTTCTCAGGTAAAGGGGCTGAGGGTTAACCTTAATACTGGAAGCTGCGTTTGGTCTGAATGTCATCGAGAATCTGCTGTAATTCTTCATCTTCAAACCGGCCCTCCAGGCTGCAAGGTAAGAGCAATAAGGAGACATTAAACATTTCAGAAATCATCTCTCCTCCTTGATTCATTTCAGTCATAACTCTCTCCTGTCAGTCTCAACACACTCTAGTCCCTATGCAATGCTGCTTCTTTACATGACAGAACTCCATTCTTCCCAGAACCTTCTGCTGATTAATTTCAAGATGTGTTTTCAAAAAAGGCCAGGCAAGTGTAAGCAGACCTCGAAATGAAGTCCATGTAGCTGCATGCTCATGACTCAGTCCGTTCTTGCTATGAAATCTTAACATAAAATCATGGAATGGTTTGGGTTAGAAGGGACCTTGAAGATCATTTCATTCCAATACCCTGCCATGGATAGGGACACCTTGCACTAGACCAGGTTGCTCTGAGCCCCTTCCAGCCTGGCCTAGAACACTCCCAGGGATGGGACAGCCACAGATTCTCTGGACAATTGTGCCAGGGCCTCACCACTCTCACAGGGAAGAATTTCTTCCTAGTATCTGATCTAAATCTACTCTCAGTTTGAAGCCATTCTCTCATGCTGTCACTGCTCTTGTAAAAAGCCTCTCTCCATCTTTCTTGTTGGCTCTTTCCAGGTACAGGGAGACCACAATTAAGTTATCCCAAAGCCTTCTCTTATATAATGACAAGTAAGAAAGAAACAGTAATTCAGATGAATGTTTCATTCCCTCCTCTATCTCAGGCCATGAGGTAACCAATCAAGATATGAAGAAGCTACTGCCCTTGCCTACATTATCCACAAAACAGTTCATTTGCTCCAACAGAAAAAAACTCCAAGGAATACAAACACAGCCAGCTAAAACCTCAATTTAAGAGGTTCAAACTTGATCCAATGAAAGCTCTTAGAAGCACATTAGGGATATGTACAAAGTGTGCTGCTGTAAGATCAGTGGGTAGGGGAAGAAAGACCAAGACCAAATGTTCTTCCATCAATGGAGCTGGATTGAAGAGAGAGCACCTGGGCATGGCTGGCTTTAGGTCACAGGGAAATATACAGCAGTCTTGTACAATATGTAAGTGCTTACCTAGGAATCAGAGCTTTTGCTTCCTCAGCTGTCTCAGGACACAGGTTAGCCAAACACGCCAATTCAAACTTATGGAGCTTCTTCTGGAGCAGTAAACTGTAAGGAAAGACAACAATTTGATGAAATTACAAGATAGAAATATAAAGGGGCTTAAACTGAAGCAAATGTTTATCTTTTGGCACACTGCTTTTGGCACTGAATTTTTTTCAGGAGAAAAGACTCATTACATAAATGCATAGAGGGGAAAAAATCCTATTTGATAACTCCACTTCCCCTGACTTATTCTGCAAAGTCTAGAAATTCCTCCCATTTAATGCAGTCAGCTGTCACTAAAATACTGAAAACAAAGCAGTTCGGAAGGCTTGACCTGGACAAAGTATAACCCTCCATCAAGAACTTGATTCATTAGAAAGACAAGACTTGGAATTAAAGAACAAATCATGCAACACCCCTAAAATGCACTTTCATACAGCAGCCTCAATATTAGGGATCCAGCTCTCTAACGCAGTGTTTGTTACACCCCGGTTTTGCCGCTGACCTGCGCACGCTGGCGATGGTTTCACGGTTTTTGAAGCGGCTGAAGCGTGCTGTGTAGTTCAGGGTTTTCATGAAGACTTCTGAGAGCTCCTGCTCATCCTCGGCGCTCTCGTTCTGCTGCTTGCGATGCTCAAGCAGCATGTGCACCTCCGAGTTCAGCAGGGTTTCTGCAGTTTCAAATTCTGCAGCCCGGTGAGAGAACGACAGCATGAAAAAAGGTGGAACGTGATTGAAAAAGGGAATTGCACAAGTTTTGTATGTAATTTGGCTCTGGGTAATGAAGAAGTCAAAATGTGGTTCCATGGCAGATGTGTGAGCCCTTTCACCAACGACTCGGCAGCTTTTCATACTGAAAATGCTGGTAAAAATGACACCTCAAGTGACAGTCCAAGGTGTTTGTCTTTTTGACTATGTATTTTACACTTGCAGTTCTAACATTCAGATTTTTTCATATTTGTGCAGTATGTTTTCTTCAGCCGATTCTGGCAGAAGTAATGCATGACTTGCTATAGCAAAAAATATTTAGAACTCTAAAACTTCACAAAATTCAGAAGCGATGCCACAGTCTTCAAAAGTCTCTGAGCTCTTGAGGTAAATGTGAATGCTACTGAATGTTTTTAAAAAGGCTTCATTTACTTGAAAAGTTGAAATTTTATTATCAGAAAAAAAAAACATTTTAACCAATCTTAACCAATCACACCCCCCCACTTTTACCCAACTTTGAATTCATTCATCATCACTATAACCACTATATGTATTCCAACAACAAGAAGGTCTTTCAACATCAGCAGTACAAGCTGGTCAAAGCAACAGGGTCAGAGGCTGCATCCCAGAGTGCCTGACAGCCCTGTTTTATACAAAGCAGATACAGGGACTGCTAGAAAGGGGCTGGCAGCTCTTATTTTGCATTGAGCAGTAAATTAGCTTGGGCTAAAAATGAGATTTTAGCACTAAAAAATACAAAAAACAGTCTTTCAGAACTTCCCTATTGTTCATAACTCAAAAATGCAGCAATACAGCACAGTGTCCATTTTTTTACCCCCCCCCCCTTTTTTTTTCCCCAGGGTGGCTCTGAGGTGTAAATACATTTCTAGAATTTATACTGAATTAACTGTCTGGAAAAAAAAAATACACAGACGGTAAACGTCCATAGTTACCAACTCTGGATCTGGAGAGCTGATTTCCTAACTGCAGCAGTATTTTTTTTTTTAAATACTGTACACACATGTAGCGGCCCACATAAGAACCGCCATATCCTAGCAGCCACGAGGTCCTTAAATATATACAAATCATTTATTATCCTGATTTTTAACACTCGGGGCTTAGCAACTGGTGGAGGGGTCGGGTCGTTGTGCAGCTCTGCGGTCCACGGAGCCGCTGGGCGAGGCTCGTACCCTCACAGGCGGCCGCTGCCGGCCTCCAAACCACCACCCGGACCCCCGGCCTTTCGCCATCCCCGCTCGCACCTTTGGGGAAGACGAGCTGCGAGGCGTCCTCCTCCACGTCTGCCGTCCGCGGGTCGCTGCCGCCCGCCGCCATCACCGGAAAGCCGCGGCGGAAAGGGCGGCCCTGCCTCATGGGAGGGCGGGCGGCTCTCCGGAACGGGGCGGGAAGGGCTCTGCCCCCCGTGAGGGGAGGGAACGGCTCTGTCCCGGCTGAGGGGCGGGAAGGGCACTGCCCCCCGTGAGGGGAGGGAACGGCTCTGTCCCGGCTGAGGGGCGGGAAGGGCTCTGCCCCCCGTGAGGGGAGGGAACGGCTCTGTCCCGGCTGAGGGGCGGGGAGGGCTCTGCCCCCCGTGAGGGGAGGAAACGGCTCTGCCTCGGGTGTGGGTAGAGGGTGGCTCCATTCCGTGTGAGGGGAGGGAACGGCTCTACCCATGAGGGCCTAAGTTTCTGCCCCGTGTGAGGGCTGAGGGGACGGCTGCTTCTCCCTCTCTCTAGAGGGCGGGGGGGCCGGTTCTACCCTGGGCACTGCTGAGGATAAAAGAGCTCGGTTGCCGCTGTGGGGCACTGAGGGGAAACAGCGCGAGCAGCGGGCCTGAGTGCTCTCCCAACAAACCAGCCCTCAGAGGTGTGTTTAAGCTCGCTTAGTAATTAGCTCCTTTTAGACCGGAAAGCAGTGGAGTGCTGAACGTTGTATGTATGAACAGAGGGCAAAATCGCTGTGCCAGACCAAGACTCTGCAAGTCCAAAACAGGAGGATGTAGCCAGGTGGGGCTCGGCCTCTTTCCGCAGGCCACAAGCGACAGGACGAGAGGGCACGGTACTAAGCTGCGCCAGGGGAAGGTTAAGTTGAACATCACGAAGAATTTCTTCACAGAAAGGGTGATTAGACATTGGGGTGGGCTGCCCAGGGAGGTGGTGGAGTCACCGCCCCTGGAGGTGTTAAAGGAAAGATTGGAGGTGGCACTCAGTGCCATGGTCTTGTTGCAATAGTGATTTTCACTCAAAGGTTGGACTCGATGATCTCAGAGGTCTTTTCCAACCTAATGGATTCTGTGATCATGAACCCAAAGTCTTAAAAGGCACGAACCAGGGCCCGAGAGCAGGAGTGTGGGAACACGGAAGGAAACAGTACTCGTCTTTCACATGAGCAAACTCTTCTGCTCTGTCCTTTAGGAAATAACTAAAGAGCTCAAAACTGTGCTGGTGCCCCTCAGCAGACTGCACAGCAGCATCTGTTTGCCCAGGAGCACCTGAGGGCACCGAGGCATTGGATGCATCCTCACACCAGTGGATGAGGCAGCTACAACCAGCTCCATTTCACTACCAGAACATCCTCCAGCTGGACAGCAAACCCCAACCTTAGGAAAACTGTGACTGTGCCAGGATTTCTGTCGAGCTCACTGTGATTAATAGAACTCGGTCTGTAAGGAAGGCATATTGGTATCGTAAATAACACACTTCATAAGGAAGGTTAATTTTCAGACAATCCAGAAGCAATTTACAGCCCCCTAAAAGTCATAGGCAGGCTGAAAATGAAGATAGTTCTCCCAATGCTGCCAGCAAAATAACTTACGGAGCAGTGTTTTCCCTAGAGCTCACATGTAAGTGCCTAACCAGCCTAAGACTCTTAAAGTAATCATCTTATCAGCCCTTACTATGTCATCCTATGCCCTTAAAGAAAGACAAAAATAGGCTGTTGAAGGATTTATGATGAAACCACTCCTGTTCTTACAAACATGTATCTGTGCCTAGGTGAATAGTTTCCTGCATGATGGGAAAAGGAATGAGTTAAAAATGAACTAGAAGAATATGAAGAGATCAAATAATAGGTTTTTAATATTTGTTATCTGGATAATGAGCATAGCAGAGAAACTGATTGGAAAGTAATTTTCTAAGTGATACAAGCAGAAAGACATTCAGGAAGATGGAATGGAAATATCTTGGGGAACATCTGGCAAATTAAACAATTTCAATTAGGCTTACAAGAAAACAAGGAAATCCATGCCAGATTGAGGAGAGAAGCATTCAAAATCACTTGGAATCCTGATGACTTCTCAAATAACCTGTCAACTCAGAACATCAGGATTCTCAGAGCAGTAGGTAGCTCACAGAGGTTTAAGTTATTAATTTCCCTTTTTGTTTTCCTCCAAGGATCCATTCTACTTAAGCATACAAAGCCAAGATTCTAAAGCTACAGTTAAAGAGGCTATCATGAAAGATTAGTTTATTATCACTGATGCTTTTGGTTAAGGTCTTGAGCAAAATAAAAACGTTCCTGAATGGAAGCTGCTCTCCCCCGCCCCCTATTTTTTTTAAGAATTAAACAAATAAACTTATAAACCCCACAGTAAATATTGTTCAGCTGCTGCAACAAACCAAATGTAGCAGAGCACCTGACCTTTTGTTATTTTTAAAATGCACTGGCTTGTTCCTCACTAATAAAGACTGTTTTGGCATTTATCAACAAAATATGCTTAGAAAAGTAAGGTGAGATGGATTAAAATAAAGTGACTGACTAAAAGAACTTTCAGGCACCTTTACTGGTGACATCCTAAAATAAACCAATTGAAAGAATACTTGGCGAAATGTAATTTATCATGAACAAAGTCTCTAATATTCCATATTCCAGGGCAAAAAGCTTTGATCCCTGCTGGAGACATGGTATTGAGCAGCAGATTGTTAGACAGACCTATCATGGTAATTTCTATGTTGCCACAGTTCAAACACAGATCCTGTAACAACTACTTGCACCTACACAGACCTTACAAAATGCTCAGCTAAATACCTCCATCTAATCAAATGTAGGAACAACTAACAGCAAGGATATTCTATGATTAGCATAAACCTGTTTTGCAATATGCTTTCCTTCTAGTTCATCAGCAGAAGGAATGTGAATTTCCTAGGGTTTTTTTAAAGCTTTCTAACAGCAATTATGTGTAAATAAATTTTCTGTGGAGTGCCAGTGTGATAGGAGTAGATCCTTGTGGAGATAACCACCCATTGAGAGCACCGTGTGCCACAGGAGCCAGCACTGCATAAGACATAACTGATTTTCATCTGTGTACCTAAAGTAAAACTCTTCAGATTCAGGTTTTCACACCTTTATTTTTACTCCATTTAAATTATATATCCAAAACTATGATGGATGAACCTGTATGAGCAAAGTAAAGTTATATTAATATCCAGTAATAAAGTCATAGTAAGATTCTGAATGTAAAACCACATGATCTGTTCAGTTTTTAAATACATATTTGACATTATCAACTGGTTGTATAATACATCATATATGCCAGAATTAATCTGATTGTAAGAGCAGTCTACCTGACCATAGAAAAAGTATGGTACAATAATCTGGATATTGTTCAATTTGTAGTATTATATACGTGTTTTAAAGAACACTGTAACAATACTCTTCTGTGCTTGCTCTGTTCTGTGAATGATCATCAGACATTCACAAGTCATCTTTTCCCAGCCTGTGGCAAAATCATCTCAGGAACTTTCTTATCATATTGCTCCATGTACTATCAGTGTACATATTAATTTATTGAGTTGCATAGGAAAGTGTTCTGTTTTTCATTTTTATCTTCAAGATAAAAATGGCATTTCTCAATCCCAGATTAAAAAAAAAATATTTTTTGTGGTTAAAAAAAATGCCAAAGTATTCATTCTCTAAAGTAACCTCTAGAAGTTTCTGCTAATCTTTCTGTAATTTGGTTCTGGAAAGAAGCAAGTGCTAAATGACTAATTCATTTTGTTTCTTATTTCAAACAGAAGTAACAACAGAAGAGGCTGTTTCCAGGAGAATTATCCTGGTTTATATTTAGCCTGGATTGACCTATTTCACTGTGCAGTCATATGCACACCCTTCTACCTGGCCTCATCCTCCCTGGGAGCTGCTGAGTGTTCCTGTGGTCACAGAAAAGAACCTCTGGTGAAAGACACCAGACAAAGATTTTATGTCTGATTCAAGAGGAAACCAAAAAAAATCAAGTAAGGAAAAGCATACAACACTAAAATACACAGATTAAGTCACTGTATTCCTGCCAACAAAGCTGAAAGAATATACTTGATAACTCCCCTGGGCACATGAGAGCAGTGGATGGTAGGGATATGGGTAACTTCAGAATTCACAAGGAAATTCAACTGGAATTCACCTGGAAATCACGTTAGTCACAGCATCTGCCTCACATTGCCTAAGGGACTGACTTTCCAGCCTTCCTAGTACCAGCACCCAAAAATAGGTTTTAGCTTTGTAGTTGCACTGAGATAAATGAGCTTCTCAGGCATATTTAAGTCAAAACTACCCTCCCCCTTGGTTTGGATTGTGGTTTTTTGGGGTCTTATGACTGTTTCTTGACATCCAGGGCTGCTCTTCCCAAGAGCCACAGGCAGAAAATGCAGCATCTCTAACTGTACAGCTGCCATAGATAAGAAGTTATCAATTATCTGAAAATGTATGGAAAAAACCATGCAAGCCAGAGATACAATTCAACACTATCCTACAATTCAGTTAATCCTGTCTCAGTGCAAACATTAAAATAGTAAGAATCTAGAAAGATGGGTGTTTTATTCCTCTGAAATAAGATTTTTAGATCACCTGAAGACTACAGCCCTGAAGTACAGACAATTTGTTCTCAGTTCATTTTAAAAGACAAGAACCCAAAAGAACAATTTTGAGTTTCAGAAAGATTTACAGTACTCTGTATGTATGTGCTTTATATATTTCACCATCATGACAACTGATAGAAAAGTTCTTGCCAAGTAAACATTACTTCAGGATACAAAGACACTGCTATGCCATTATTAATGAAATGTATTTAATATTTGGTTTTAATTTTCCTACTATTTTCCCTTTCTTTCTTCTAGTGAGCCTGTTTGATTATTGCTGTGTTTCCAGACAGCTGGAATCTCCCTGGTTTTGAATATGTGGTGTAATTTACAGGTTGGCTATTCATACCTGTAATATATTGTTTGTCTTTCTAGTTGAGAACAATTTCATCTTATCCCCCATAAAGGCTGTGAGAACTCATATAAAGAGGACAGTACAAATAATCTTTATCCATTATGATTTATTCTCTACAATACTTCATTAGAGGATAGAGTTCAATTATTTACACTCAGAAATTATTATATAGGTAGGAGGCAACCAAGTGTAATATAAAGAATTGGTCTGACGTCTCTGCACTGTAGGTCAAAAGAGGTCTCCTGCTTTAAGGAAATAAATTAACCAAAAAACCCCCAACAAAACAACATGTAGTTTCTGAATACAAACAGAAAACAGCACTAATAGTCAGTGAAGACTGCAGAGGTTTGTTAATGTACTATGAAAACAAATTATTCTGTGCAAAGGTTAAAATGAACTCTTAGATTTCCTTACAGATTTTTTTTGTTCTGATAAATTGTAGATATGTGATATTTTGACCATATAACATTCCCAAACTGAAATGGCTTCAGTTGAGATTGACTGCTGAACATGAAAAAAAAATAATTAAGAACCTCACAGTGGAAACATTTCAACACTGACAGACTCCAGTGATCAAAGACATTCTCCTGTAGTTACTGTAAAACAAAGACATTTCATCATTGCAGTGAGATTATTTACCAGTTGTGGTTGTCATGAGAATAAGCCCTTCTAGACCAAAAGGCACTTGCTTCTAAGGATGAGTTAATCCAGATCAAACCAGGTAACAGAACTACTCCAGGAGGAGTAGTTCTATCCAGCTGTCCCAGCCAAGCAACCACAGAGAAAATCTCAGATCAGTTGGCCACTGATTTTGGTTGTCTCCATCTTGAAGCAATTCAAACTACAATTTGTGCCTAGTTCACCTCTTTCATCCTTATGCATAGCTGCCATGTAATGATCTAGAAATGGGATTATTTCCTGAGACCACCTGTCCTTGTCATACATTTCTCTGAGCTGACTTAGCTATTGACACAGTTTGCAACTGATTTTATAGCTGGCCCCTTATAGGACTAAAGCTGAGGGCCTGTTCCTTAGGCAGCAGACCAGTGTTTCTGGTCTGCCAGGTTCTCTTCTCACTGCAACAAGACAAGAACACAGTACATATTGAGAGGCATTTATGTTTTGTTTGTTTGTTTGTTTTTTTAAACAGACTGAGTGGGGAAATAGAAGTGGGAGAGGATAAGACTTCCCCAGTCCCAAACTATCTGTCCCACTTCAGGCTTAAACCAACCAAGTTACTCAATCCTAAAATTCTGTTCTTTAAAAAAATGACAACTAACCCTCCCCACCCCACCCTTAAGTCATCCCCTAGTCAAAGAAACTGAAATCAGGAAAACACTATACACTGTTGAAGACACAGAACAGGGCAAACATCTGAAAAAGAAACAGTATAGTTGAAACTTTTGGCACTGTATGCCTGCATGACCAGTCTCACCGAGCGTGCTCAGGGGTGAAGTTTTAGCACCATTTTTTTGCCTTTTTTTAAACCTTTTAGAAATTAAATTCTAACATAGAACACTTGAACAGTAATGAGTGTAGCCCTATGTATCATACTGTTTGACAGCTGAAAGGTGAGTGGTATGCCTGGAGCTGACCCCACCCTCCCCCATCACTACACGGCACCTGGGGGAGTAATTACAAACTGGAGTGGTTTGTAACGAGACTCATTTATTCTCAGCAGCAGGAAGTCATGAAACAATCCTTTCATCGTCAATTGCTTTTCAACAACATCACAAGGGAAAAGTGGCAATTTGTAGGAATGACCCAGTATGGAAGGAAAGCTGGGTCAATATTGCACCGTTATCCAGAGGAATGTCCCTCCCATTTCTCTCCTCCAGCAGAACTTACACCAACACGAAGCAAAACGGCACAAATTGTGCCTCGCTTCCTTAGGACCAGGAGCAGCACCCTGCAGCTCTCAGCTTCCTACCAGCCCTATTCCCACGGAATAATTTCAGGCTTCCAACACCAGCCAATTACAACACACGGGCAGGCTCTAAAGATGTGTGCAACCAAACAGCCATGACTCTCCTAGGCACTTGTATTTTCTTCCCCAGTCATTACTGACCCTCCAGAACCTTGGAAAACCAACCAAACAAAACCACCCCAAATTATATTCTGAAGTCCAGTTATCTCATTGAAAGAGTGTCATAATTTAGAGTTTATGGCACCCCTCAATGATGCTGCAGAATAACAACTGGTAACTTCCTTTCAGAGGAGAGTATTCCTTGTGATTATCAACCATGGGAGAAGAAATACAGAATGCACATGAGTTTCATGCAGTTTGGGTAATACAGATTTCCCCACTCACTGCCTGGATGTGGCAATGACTAAGCTGAAAGTCTCACCAGCAAAACTACCCAGCACCATTCCACAGGCCTGGAATAAACTGGAAAACTCACAGCCCCTAAGAGCAGTAGTCATAGCAGTGAAAGTGGCTGTCCTATGAAAAGGAAGGTCCCCAAGACTGTTAGCTTAAATGCAACAAATTTCAGTCACTGCTCTCACTTGTATGACTACAGTCAGTGCTCTGCAAACCCTTCCCCAGCCCTAATCCTATCTCTTACAAATATTTGGAAACAAAACTTGGCTGTAAAAAAGACTGTCCAGGGACACTCGAGTATCTTTTCCTCTGTGTACACAGCACGTGCTGTGTAGCTCTCTAACAGGCAAAACAGCATTGTATTTCATAGCAGGCTTCATCACCAAGAATCCAACCTACCAGGGATCTGAGCCTTAAAGCCTTCAAGGGTTTATTTAAATAATGGATTAATTTTTCACATGTTTTCTGTCCATGAGGATGGGGTGCTATCCAGGTGTTCAACCCTCCCCAATATTATGATGTCCGCCTGTGATGCGTGGGGACTGCAATCAGCTCTCAGTACACAACAGATACCAGAGGTTAAAAAAAATTAAAAAGAACCTAAAAAATGTTTTGCTGGACTCCGTTGCCCAGGCTGCCAGGCAAATGCTCCTACTTGATCTGGGGGGCTTCCATAATAAACAACTCAAGTTTCCAGAGTGTCAGTAACACCCAGGAACAGATCAGTCCGAAGCAGCACTTTCACTCCTAAAGGTCTTCTGCACCTCACGACAGTTCGTAGGCATGGAGCCCCAATCCAAGTGAACCCTCGCTCGGAGGGAAGGCTGAGATAAGGCTTGGGCCCCTGAAGTCCTGTCACGCTCTCCTCCTCCCCCCAGGTCAGTGGGAAGGCAGACTTGGCAACGGAAGCTAGCATCATAAAATGGTGCAGTAATAGAAGTAACTGGACCAGGAAGAGGAGGCGTCTGCCCCGATGATGTCATAGCCATTGGCAGCAACTGGGGAGTGGGACTGGTCATGCAGCCGTGTGTCAGGAGTAATGATTGTAGAGGGGAGGGGCATGAAGGGTGCCATTCTGGAAACAATGCTGGCGGGAGGCCATGTACTCTGCATAACTGATTGTCACCTTCTCACTGCGGTACCTGCGGGAACAGGCAGAAAAATAACGTCACACCACGCAGTATGGAGGGACTGGACAGAAAAACATTCACCCCAGACCCCCCTTTAGCTCACAGCCAATGATGACCAAAAGGAACCCACTAGTATGAATAACCTATCAGAGCTTGGATTAGCTCCAGTGTCCTGAAAGATGAGCCCTAATCAAGGTGATCATAATTAAAGGGATGCTTGAAGTAGCACACAGGAAATAAATGATCAATTTGTATTCTTTTTTATCCACGTGTAATGGACAAAAATGGCATGAAAATTTTGCTGGAAGAAGATTCAACTACAGTGATTAAATAATCAGTAATTCACTGTTGTTTACTTTTGTGGTTATCTCCACATTTGAAAAGGTAGTGAGAAAAATGGAGAGGTGGGTAAAGAGAGGTTATTATATATATACATATACATTATATATTATAATAATTAATATTATATTTAGATTATTATNTTATAGCAGATAAATTACTCAGCCCACGTGTTCCAATCAGAATTCACAAAACTGGACTTTTCCAAGTTCTTCCAAACAGCCAGCTACAAAGTTGCTGAGTTGCACCAAGACCACATTATGTGAGATTTTAATGAAAACCTTCATCCTGTCATCTCTTGTTTAAGAAAACCCTGCACACCCACCTCATTTCTCTAGAGGTAAAGAATGACCTGATAAATTAGTGCCAGAAAGTCCCAATTTTTACTAACATAAAGAGGGCAGAAACCAATAAGACAGCTGGGGGTATAGAAAAGCAAGCAAACTCTGAAAACCAGCCAAATTTGAGTGTGGATTGGTTTTAAGACAGCTGTCACCTGTGAAGAGCTACAGAATTCACAGATGAGCACACTGAGAAAAGGAAGTTCATTGAAAAGATACCCAAAAAAATCAGCCTTTTAACTCTCAAAGCTTCTTCTTCTGATCTTTCACATAGATGGTAGTATTAAAACCAGTGACACTTCTCTTAGAAAAATCCCACATGGACCAAACATATTGTGCTTAATTCCATGTGCATTATATGCCTAACACGTGCATTTGTGATTTGATCTTTCACACTACATCTCCTCTGGAAGAGGCATAAAGTCTTACATCAAACACAAATATTTTAAATCACACAGAAAACACAATAAAGTAAAATTAAAAGACAACAAATACATCTACTTGCCTGGTAAGTTTAATTGTTTTCCTAAAATCATTGGTAATGGGAGCCTTAAAGCCACCTTTCCTGAGTAAGGAGTCTATGGTCTGGATCTGATCCCAGTCTATTGAAAAATAGAAGCAAGGCAAATTTTTAAATATAAAAAATATTTCAAAAACACAAGAGATGTTTTAAAAGGACTCTAGAAAAACAAACAACAGGAAATTCTGAGTTTTAGAAACCCTAGTGTTGAACTGGACATATATGGCCTGATGCACACTATCTGCACATGCCTACCCCTTTACACTCATATTGGAGCTGATCTATGAAACAGTAATTCCATTTTCCATTCCATGTCTTCTTATAAAGGTCTGTGCCTTGCTATTGTTGCAGGGACCCCGTATTTTTCCATCATGTGCCACTTAGCTCCCTTGAAAATAAGATAATACTTAGCTCTTTACACAGAGAAATTGGGATTGATGCTCTAGTGATAGCACAGTGCACTGCTATGTGAGAGAGCAGAGTTAAAATTCCTACCTCAGTCTTTTGCCCCAGAGCCAGGAGGATGCAGCCTCTCCACTCTGCTAGGTGGAGGAAAGGAGGCGGCAATATTTTGAGCAGTTACCATGGTGCCCACTACTCTATTTGAGAGGGAAGTGTGCTCCAGAGGGGCTGTGTTTTTAGCCCTCCTCTGGAGGATGCTACTTTAGTAAGAATGAGGAGGAAAGTGACTCTCCTGTTGGTGCTGTGCAGCGTGCAGTTATCCTAGTTGGTGGGAGAAACATAGAAGAGGAAAGATGCAATGCTGAATGAGGCTGGAAGATCCATACTTTGAGATCCTCTATTTCTTCAGCCCTAAAACATTCTGACACTAAGATACAGCTGTGCAAAGATATGGGATGAGAGAAAGGCCAGACAAAAAACCAGCAGCAACTCTATCAGGTGTCAGCTGTCAGGATTAAGCCTGGTGGTTCCATGGCACCACTATGAGGACAGCATTGTACTCCAAGCCCCAAATGGACAGATTTGTAACCCAATTCTGTGACACAATGTGTTGACATGTTTGGCTGCCATCTCAAACCCACCTTGTTCCTTAGCAACCTCAGGTAAATACGTGGCTGTGCGTTTGACACCTTTCTCATTGATGAACTCTATTCTGATCCCATGGATTCCAACCTATAGATGGAAATGAACAGCCAGATAAGAGGTGTTTGCTAGCACTGAGCCCATGACTGAGTTGTCATTCCCACAATGCTGTGCATCTCTCTCTCTCTCTCTCTGGACAGTTTGGCTTTTGCCTGGATAAGGTCATTGTGGGGTCTTCCCCACTCTGTGCTCTTGCCAGGCAGGTCTCACAAGGAGCTCTCTTAGCCACCCTTCCCAGACAAGCCTCACCACTGTCCCTGCCACTTCTCCTGAGCTAAATCTTGTCAGTTTTCCATCTCTTGTGTCACGCAAGAGAGACAAAATCTCTGCACACAATAATGATGCCTAAAATTACCCTACTATAAAGTCCATATATACATTCTTCTTGAATGAAATACACTTCCATGAACAAGGTCCTAAAAACCACTCATACCTTTGGACTTAACTACTTTTTATTTCCAGTTTGTATCCACACCATCAAAATACTTTTCAGGGTTTTATACATGTATTTACACCCATCTCCTATTGGGCCAAGTCCATGAACCACTTTCATGTTTCTTTTATTCCCATTCAGATCCCCCCCAACCAAAAGCACACTGCTAGGCCATCCTCTTCCTTCCTCCTAGTTTTCCAGCCCCAGTGTCTTCTATCCCCATTCACCCCTGTAATGAAGGAGATACATCACCATGTACTAACCCGAACCCGAATGGAACGAGAGAGTGATGCAGAGTTCCAAATGCACCTGTTCTCACCTCCCAGTCCAGGTAGTCACTGGCATCCTCAAAGTTAGTGAGGAGGGAGACAGAGCAGAAGAGTTTGGGCAGCTCCTCGCGGGTCAGGGGGGGAAATCGGCTGTCCTTAAGTGCACTAAAGGGAAGAGAAGATATAGCACCCAATACAAGCACCAAATTAAAGTGTCAGATGCTCAATTATTCCCCTTTTGATTATGCCTGCATGAAACATGTTTCTCTGCTACTGCAGAGAAAGTGATTTGCATCTCTCCCTAATCTAATGAACTGTAATACCAGTGGCAAGCTTCCTGATGCTGTCCAATGCCTACTGCAGGCAGAGAGAAATTATGTGCTACAGATGTCAAAACCGTTAGTATGCAAGAAAGATTTGACAGTAGCCTTAAAATGTCAACTGCAATTCTTTTTTGGCAAAGATGTTCCATTAAATCCTGATACACCACCTCACTATAACTATCACACACTCAGAATTATTTAATTATGAAGTCTATTACATTGAACTGTGTCGATCCAACATCCCTAACCTTGAATCCTTACAGATCTTCAGTAAATAAATTAATTTCATATTTATTTCATTTTTGATTCAACAGTTACCTGGTTAATGTGTATTCCCTGAGTCCTGAGTGAAGATTCATGGCTGAGAAGGTCCCGATGCAGCCACGAAGCCGCTTGTCTCGCCCCGTCTTCCACGTCACAAAGAGTGGACTGAAAAGGCAAAAAAAAGAGAAACCCTTCAGCCTCTACAGATATTTGGTTGTTAAGGGGACACAACCAAGGTGTGAAAGAGCCACATGCCTTTGCTTTCTCTCCCTCCAGTAAAGCCCAGCAGGCAGGTTTGCTCACCTGCTATCTGGCAAGAACAAAACTTCATGGCCACACCCCGCCACATGCAAAGCCCAGCACTTCCCTCCACCTGTTCAGCACACTCCCTCCTCTCCAGCAGTACTCTGGAATTCCTCCACAAACACCTTCCTGCCCAGACTCTGTGCTGTCTTCTAATGACTGAAATGGTCATTTGATCCCACTAATTACCTGTCAGTATTGGCCTCACTTTGTAACATCCACTAGTTTCCAGCACAGCTCATATAAAAATTAATATAGATGATGCAAATTAGTTCTTTATGGTACCATTTCTATAAATCAGATTTGCAATGAAAGCTTTTCTTTTTTTCTTTTTAAGGAATAAAAGAGAAGTCCAGATTATTTTTTTCTCCCTGTTATTTCCATGAGGATCTGATTTCTGGGTCCATCCCTAAGGCTCAAGCAGTTTATGTCCACATCTTCTGCTTACCTTGTATTTAATTTATATTTGTACACATTCTCTCCTGTTGAATGCATACCTAAAACACTATTGTTCCTACTCAAACATCACCAGGATTTCCACTTTCCTGTCCACCATCCTGAATTTACAGGTAATAACAGTAGATTCTCAAACTCAGCAGTCTCATTTCAAGCTGTTAAACTACAACTCATGATTCGACCTTAAAGAATAACAAGTTCAGAATAATAGAGCTCTATGAAGATATAAACAGGTAAATAAGACTGTGAACAAAAATACAAAAAAATTAACTTCTACAGAAGTGAGTGAAGTTGCAAAGAGCTGCAGAGAGAAACACTAAAAGAACAGTGGTGGCTGCAGTTCTACAAGAATGTCCAAACATCTGCAAAATTCTGTAAGGCATCACAAAAAAACTGATAATGCTAACCTAGGTATAAAAACAGTATCAGTGATTCTGTGACTTTTTCAGAGTAGAGAGTACTGAATACAAGACATCAGTCTGTGGATTTGTACTCAAGTTGAAGTAATATGATAGAATATGATTTTCTGAGATTAAAAAAACATTGACAGGAGTTTTGAGCCATCAAGACTGATTCGACAAGGGAGCTCAGACACTTTACTCAAACTCTTGAAGCTCTTGTAAGCAATGTACCTCTGCAGCAAATCTTACCAAAAATACTCACATATTCTGTTCAGATAACTAAACCAGCATGGAGTGTGGATGATTTCTCAAGCACAGCAACAGAACTTCTCATGTCTGAGTAGTGAGAACATAATTTCAACTGTAGTAATAAATCAATGCCCAGTGATGTTCCTCAGAGCAACAATGGAATTAAATCCACCACAGCATAAATCCATCATTCAGGATCTTGTTACCAGCTGTGACCAACTGCATAAGTACTGCCCAAAAGGGCAATTAGCCCTTGAGTGATAATTGTGAAGGACTTTGCCCACAGAGGAAGTGGAAATGTCCTTCCACACCCAGCAACAACCTTCTGGTTGGCTTGACCAAAACAGAGGATTTACTGTTCTGGTTTTCCAATTACACTTCAAGGCACTTGCAGGATATCATTCCTCTACATTTTCATCTAGCTATCATATGCTGAAAGAGCAAACAGAAAAAGAGTGTAAGAAAATACAGTAGAAAACTTAAAAAAAAAAGGATACTAAACTTACACAGGAGATCTCTGAGAAACACTACTGTCACAAGTTCAGTGGAAATTTACCTTAATCTAATAAAAATTTTGAAAGTACTGCTCAGTTCATGTGACACTCACCCCAAAGAAAAAAAGGCAAGGGAGAACACAAAAACCATCAGTCACAGAATACAAATCTCGCTAAATTCCCCTTCATTTCAAACTGCAGGTTCACATTTTCAATTTACCTCTTTCCCCTTCCAAAGGGAAAAAAAATCCCACACCCATCTTTGCACTGAGCTGCAACACAGATTTATGCATCTATAATAGAAGAGATATTATCAGAGAGGAGAGGATAATTGCATTCAGAAGGCTGTATATTTTAAAATACCTTAAAGCACATTTAAAACCATTTTTCATTGTGGTCAGAACAACTGAGGCACAAATAGAGATATGACTCTGTACACATAGATAAAATTTCACTATTTCCACTGCAGAGAAGATGATGTTTCTGTCTCTGAAGAATAAATGCACTCAGCAAATTGCAGGTGCAGCTGACAATAAGCCCATTGTTCCAGGGCCCCTCCTTGAAAAGTGTTATTTCCCAGATGTACTGAGAAAAGTCACAACAATCTTTTGTCCATGTTCACCCAAGAGCATTTACTGGTACTTTGAAGCCATATCCTCAGCGGGTTATACCAACTGTTTCTTCCTCAGCCACAACATCTCACTTTATATGTGTTTGATGAGGGTTTTTAGGTTGAGAGGGGAATTTCAGCAACTAAAAATTAGCTTCATCAATTCCAACTACAAAGAGAATTTTAAACTAGAAAAATACAGTTTATTCATATCAGGGTTTAGCTTGTACTAGAGAAAAACCTGTTACAGAACAGATTTTATGATGCATTTATCTTATTATTTGTCTTGCATGGCAACTAGAAACTTCCATTGTATAGTTTTAGCCTCAGTTTGTAATACCTACTATTAAAAAATCAGACTGAAGTAAAAAAGTGGGAAAAGTAACCAATTAACTAATTGCATAGGTTCCAAATTGTAGTTATTTGCAGTAACCTGAATAGTAAAGGGGATATTTCCTTCCTTTGCCAAGTTAATTCAGACATAACTACAACTCTTGCAATGCCACCATCTCTCCATTGATCTGTGACCACCACTGCTAACACTGGAATAAGGGAACTTTATTTCACAGGTATCTACCAGCTCCATAATTCCCATCAAGAGCGTTGTCCATGTGCACTTCCCCTCAGGCTGGTGACTGAAATTCATGGTGGTTTTCAAGTCATAACCCTGTAACTTGCATGTTACTACACTGTTTATTCTTTACTTTAAGGTTCAGCACTAGTTTAAGAACAGGCTGTACCTCTTTCTATTTAATCAACAGTCTCTTCTCTGTCTGTCCAGAGAGACTTCTGGTATCAAGCTTTGTTTTGTCCAAAGATCATTACATTCACATTAATTATGTCACAAAAGGCCACTATGCAAATTATTTCTGTGTCTTCACTTTGCTTACTCTTGTATTTGATAACATTTGGCTTGAAGTTCATTACAAGGCTGTCTCAAGTGGGACAGTTCATCCTTGTGTGCTGCTCTCCAAGAGGGCAAACCCCATGCTTTTCCCTGGGGTACATCCAACTATTTCCTGGAAGCAACAGCATAAATGCTGAAACACCAGAAAATCCAGGTAAGCATTTGCTGACAGGGGAAGAGAAGGGAAGGGCTGGTTATGCTTTGTTGGTGTGCTGATCTAAAAGACCTGTAATTATGAGCACAGAAATAACCAGTGAACAATTTTTAACTTTTCCAATCTGGGCATAAAATTCAACCAGCTGCTATTCCCCAAAGGACATCCTTTTTGAAACTAGTCCACAGAAAAAGCAACAAAATCCAGCCAGAAATCTCCTCTGACACCAAAAGAATGCAGCTCTATAAAACCATCTCTCTTACCGGCTTAACAGAACAACAGCAAATAACCCTTTGCATTCCAAGTGACAAAACAATAAGCAGACTAACATCAAATGTTCTAAAGGGAGCCCACTTAGTGTAGGTAAGAACACCAGAAACCTTTCAGCCTGGGGAATCCCTGGAACTATTTGACATCCCAGTCCAGAGCGTTTCTCTATTCATTTGTGTTTACAGTATTAAACAGCTTACTCTGCGGCAGCATTCAGAACATGTATCCATAATCCAGCTGCAATAATAACTGCATGGAAGCACAACCTACATCCACCCTGACAGCAGGAAGGTGGGCAGACACTGAGTACACAGAGAAGGAAAGTCCTTGACCTGTTTAAACCATTGTCCCTAACATCAATTTAAAATTCATTAGCTTAATTTAAGGATGTCAGCAACTTTTTATTTTATTTATTGCTCTGGAGGAGGCCCCTGGAGGAGTGTCAGAAGGTCCATCTGTCATTGATCTTTCCCATATAATTCTTTCCACAAACATTTAAACAACATTAACATTTCCACACCTACGCAGTCAACCTTCAGATAAACATTAGCTAAATCTCACCAAAGTGAAACAGCTTCATAAATCCTTCTCCTCACTTCTGCTCACACACATCTCCTTTCCTCCTAACCTTGGTATCGTCCTTGAAAGTTAACTCTCTTGGCAGTGCTGGGTTCATGGTTGGACTCAAAGGTTTTTCCAACCCAAATATTCTATGGTTTCTCCCCACAATGCCCAATTATCTCCCCAATACATCTTCTGTAACTGGTAATTTTTAGATTCCCCTTCCTGCTAAACCCATACACTTGGAGACTCTTGTGAGTGTCCTTGTCCAACCCTCACCAGCCCAGCATTTGTGTCAGGATGAAGTTGAAACAAGGCCATGAATTTCCAGTTCATTACTTTACTCCTTTACTTCAATCCATTTGCTTTGCAGAAGGAAGTCTCATCTCTTCTCCAACTCAGTGTCTCACACTAGAAGCTGGAGCTTCTTCAAATTAACGACATTATTTAACTGGTTTTTTAGTACAATTTTACAGGTGGCACTGCTCAGCTGATTCTTTGCAGAGGAATCTACTTACAAAAAGAGGGGGCAAACTTTACCAGAACATTACCATGAAGTGGGTTTACACTCCTCCACAAAGAACACAATGCCTCCTGGAACACACCAGACCGTGAGCTGAAGAAGCACCACACCTCTTCATACCTGGCCAAGCTCTCTTTCTGCAGAGCTAAGCACGTCCACTTCCACCAACAAACAATATTTTAATCTTTCGTGCACTTACGGTGCATCGCTTTGTTTCTGACCGACAAAGTAAAGAGCAGAATGCCCCCCTTCCTCCCTGCACACCACTTTTCCCACTCCCCAGGGGAAACCCTTCCCCCTTTCCCAACCAAACCACAGCTCTGGAAGCTGTTTCCCAGCTTTGCTGCCACAGAAGGATGTACTCACTAGGGGTCATTGGTGAATCGAGGAAGCCGTGGCTGAGGGAACCCGTAGAGATGACAGTAGAGTACATCAAAGCAGTAGCAGCACATCTCTGCTGTCACCACCAGGTTCTTGGTGCTGTTGGCAGTTCCATTGGGCCGAGTAAGTGGGCTCAGAGCTCCTGAAGTGGGATTCATTCGAGTAATTGGGGAATTTCCTGGGCCCAAAGTCAAGTCAGATACGTTCTCCCTTCCATTATTCCCGTCTGTATGCTGGTGGTTCTGAAGAGGACCTGAACTGGAGCTCGGTACAGTTGTGGTCTGATTCCCATGACTGTGCGTTCCACTCCCAGACAACTTGGGCTTCTTCACCCCACAACAGCCAGCTGCCAGCTTGGGCTCAAGTGGAGGAACACAGCGTCTTTTTCCCATCCTGCTTCAAAACTCGCTGCCTGGAGCACTGCAGAACCCTGGCATGGAAGGGTGGGGAGGGGGGAAGATATTACACAAAGAGTTACAGGTGAAAAACCAACAGCTGCTGCCTTGCTTCTGCTACAGAGGAAGAAAACTCTCCAAACCAGGTGACCAAGCACAGCACCAAAGCCAGTTCAGGAAAATGAGTGTTTTCACACTTAAATTGGAAGAGTGTGGACACAACATGCATGCAATGACACTTCCCAAGTTACTGAATACTTTAATAGGTGGCTCGTCAAAAAAAAAAACAAAAAAAACCCACAAACCCCAAACATAACCAGACTTCCCATAAAAAGCACAAAACTGTGGGAAAACAGAAGAAAAAAAAAGACTTGGGGCTACAGATACACCCTGTCCACTAATTTTCCTGCTCACCCATTCCTCCTCAGTCAATGTCTGTACCAGTGGCAAAGAAGTGCATTTCCCTTCCCCGTTCCTGAGAGAAGAATGCAGCCCAAAATGACACCTTTGGGGCTGAACTCCCAGCGGTGTTGCCCTCGATTTAGCACTGGCAAGATCAAAGAGGAGCTAAAAGCACTGAAACCACCATTTTCTAAACTACAGACTATTTTCCAGACCATGAACTGGAATCTGCATTTACTTTCTGGGACTGGGTGAATGAATACAGCTCCCAAATAAACATGCAGGGGGGGCAGGCAAGATGTGCATGAGAGGAAGAGCTGAAGGCAGCACAGTCTGAACAGAGGAAAGTGATAATAGCAGGAAACAGGTATGGTATAAAAAACCCAAAAGCCCAGAACAGTGTTTTGCCTGCAAAGAAGAGAATATTAGCTCATGCATCACAAGAAGGGGCGGAACAAACAGAGGGAGGAAAGGCTGTGCAGACAGAGATGAACAAACACGATAGGCAAGGATTACAGGTCAGTGGCAGGGACTGAAAACACCAACATCACCCCGTGAGATCTGAACAGACCAGGGGAGAGAACACCAGTCTGCCAAATGGGGCTCAAAGTGTGAGCTCTGAGTGAGTCAGAGAACACCACGGGGCACTGAAGTCCCACTCAGCCCTCACGAGTACCAGGGAACTACTGTGACCCACCAGAGCAGCCCTCCAACCCTCCCAGGCTGAGAGCACGAACGCAGTACTGGGGGGGGGAGAGGGATGACACGCACTGAAATTCAGGTTGTGACAGCTTCCCCCCCCTCCTCCCCCGTTCTCTGCACGTGCAAACAGTGTAAACTTTATTCACGAAGTTTCATCGGTCATAGCAGGAGTCACAGGACTCTGAACTGAACCAGAACGGGTGGAAGTGCTGTTGAGATGGGCACCTCTCAACCCTCACCACGCATACCCGCAGTGCTTGTTCTGACCAGGAATCCTCATGGTTTTAGAAAGCCCACAAGGAACAATTTACAAGACCTAAGGAAAATGATAATTTTTCCTTTGATCTCTACTTCTGCAATAATAATAAAATTAAAAAAAAAAAAAAAAAGAGAAAAGAAAGAAACCAAACCAGGCAAAAGAAAAGCGTAACTTTGACAAAGCGACCATGTAAATTCTTCAGTGCCTATTAAAAGTAACCTGCCCTGGCTCTTTGAGGGTGCTGAGCCTTACGAGCCTTCCCCAGTTACCACTGACGGCTCAGCCGCATTGGGGAGGA
>VZTR01009957.1:0-27773 GCA_013400775.1 Chaetops frenatus
TCAGCCCTCGGGGTCAGCCTGTATTTTCTTAAGTCCTGATTGCAGAGAAATTGGAGGCTTGTGTGCCAGTGGGGTCTGGTGAGCTCCAAAGAAAAGGGAACCTGACAGGACCCAGGTTTAGGCTTGGGAATGACTGGAGAGTATTCTGGCACTTTGCACCAGGCTGAGCAGGACACAGGACCCATGGGATAATGCCTGCCTTGATCCTGCTCCAGCAGGAGCATCCCATTTGGGAATGGCAGCAGCTCATCCAACAGCACACAACTCATCCCCGATTTGCATGCAGAAGAGGAACCCTGAGCTGCTGAGCCAGAGAGGAAACGAGAGCAGAAAAATGTGATAAACAGCTGTAAAGCCCGGCCCTGGCTCTGTGCTGCTCCCGCCGTCGCGGGTCGGCCCCTCAGACTGTTTATGGAAAGCCCAGTTTGCCGAGAAATCCATCTCCCGTTTCCTGTTGATCGCTGGGAGCCAAGGTCCCTCAGCCAAGGGCTGCCGCCGCCCGAGCACGTCTCGCTGTGAGACGGAGGAAGGGGCTGAGCTCGGGGCAGTTCATGATCTCTCGGGGATGGGGTAACAGTCCTGGGGGGCTGGAGTATCCCCTGGGAGCTGATCAAAGCTCTCTGGTGAGACAGGGCAACCCCAGCCCTTCTGGGACTCCTGGGCATGGAGGAATTGGGAATTCTTCCCAAGGCTACTCAGCACTGTGGGAGTGTGGGTGGGGTGCTCACACCCACCTGTGCTGATCCAGGGCTGGGAATGTCCACCCACATCCAGCAACGACCCCTTTCAGCCCTCGCTGTTCGCCAAACACCTCCAAGCCCCGGGTCTGGGGAGAAGTGCTGGCTCCCCACCTTCACTCCCTTGCTGCTGCCGTGACCCCGCTGGAGGGTGTGCAGGGCGCTGCCGCTCCGAGCCCGCTCGCTCAAGGCCAGCACCATTGTTGGTGAAGCTGTGCCGGCTGGGAGCGGAGCCAGGCGGGGATGGAGCGGGAGCTGCAGATCCCGCCGCTCGTGACTGAGTCATCAGCCCGCAGGAGCTGAGCAAGGAAGAGCCGGGTGCTGAACCGAAATCCAGCCGATTCTTTTCTCTGAATCAGGGCAGGGAGGAAGGGAAAAATTGCGGGGAGGGGGGAGCAAGGAGTGGGTTTTGGCTGCTCAAATCTCCGCTTTTTCCAGCCGCTCCAGGGAGCGATGGGGCCAAGGCAGTGCCAGAGGGATGGAGAGAGGCTGCAGAGACAGGAGATGACAGACAAAAGGAGATGACAGTCTGCAAGGACAGGGAAGGGGCTGGGAGATGCCAGGAGTATGTGTGCCCATGTTTTCACTGGGCTCATCCCAACTAATCCTTAGAGGAGAAGAAAGGAGGGGAAGAAACAGAAAGAGCTTTCCACCCCCTCTGCCAGGTCCCCTCCCCGAGCTGCGGTTCCCGTTGGGCGGGAATGGGGATGCTCGCCCGGCATGTGCCTGGTCCAGCTCCGAGCACGTGGCCCAGTCTGAGACAACCCCCCAGCGACAGCCCCATCCCAGCAGAGCTGGGGGCCAAGGGCAGATCTGGATCCTGCCGGCTGAGGAGGGATGGCTGCACACCAAAAGTCGTCCCTGAGTGGTCAAATGGGTAAAACAAGCCCATCCCACGGGCAGCGGAGTCTCCCCTCCTCACACTGTCTCCTCCTCAAGCCCCAGCAGCAATCACTGCTGCAGGAAATCCTGCCTCCAGCTCTTCCATGAGGCTTCACAGACCCCCCAGCAACCTCAGCACCAGAGCCAGGGAGAACACCCACCCCAGATCCACCCCATCCCTACCCCTGGGCTGCTCCCCACGAGCGGGGAGGGTCCATCAGCCCAGCTGGAGAGCTGGGGGACCGTCACCCATGTGGTCACCAGCTGCTTGGAAATATTTCCTTGGCTCCGGGTTATATGTACAGATTTTTATAATTATTAGCCTTGGTAATTTACCGTAAAATATTTATTCTGGCTCATTCCAAGGCGTTTGATTCGTGTTGGGTCCGTACGGCTTGAGGGGGTGTGCATGGGGAGCCACGCGGCCGTGCAGGTCTGGATGCTAGCTCCCATCCTGTATAAATATCCATATGGATGTGTGTGGCCCAGGAAAGAGACCCTGGTGGCAGCCAGGATTGGGGGTCCAGCTCGCCGTGCTGCTCTTCAGCCCCTCCTACCGCAATCCCAGCCAGCCCAGCCCTGCGGGACACGGGGCAGGGGAGGGTGGAGGTGATGTCCTGCACGGAAGGAATGTGGGGGTAAAGCCCCCTGGCAAACCCCGGTGAGGGCGGGTGGATGGAGGTGGCAGGGAGGGACGAGGAGGAGGAGGAGGGGTGGCAGTGGCGATCCCAGCACGCCTGGGTGGCCGGCAGGGCTGGGCTGCTCACGCCGGGCTGCGGAGGATGGGCTGGGAAGGTGGGAGCTGAGATGGGCTCTGTGCCGCGCTGAGCCCGCCCGTGAGAGGGCAGAGGACACCCCCGAGCACCGTTCCCTGCCTGTCCCGGCGCTGGGAGCCACGTCAGGGCTCTCCAAGCTCCAGTGGCTCCGGCAGCGGCGACCCCCATGGTGCGCGGGGAGGCTCCAGCCATCAAACTCAACCCAGATGTGCAACAGCGGGAACCCTTTAACATTTCCCTGCTCGGTGCCTGGGGCTGGAAAGATCCTCCAACCGCCCCGAGTTTCTCCTCTCTCACTCCCCAAGCGTGCTCTGAAAAGGAGCTGCAGATACTGTCCCAGGGAGGGACAAGGGCAGGGACCCACGGGGGATGCTCCAGCAGCTCTGGGCAGCGCCGACATCACTGGGGAAGGCAGCAACCTGAAAGCACCAGCAAGCAAACAGCACCGAGTCCCCGCGGGGCCTAAAATGACAAGGAGAAGTATTAAAATTGTTGAAAACTACAGATGATGTGGGCTGAGTTACACCCCCACAGCAGTGCCAGCCCCTCGGCAGTGGGAATGTGCTGGTACCAGCACGGCATTTGCTGCTCTGTGAGCTCAGACAGATTTCATCTGCACTGCCGTGGCCAGAAGCTGGATTTCCTTAAGGAAAAGTTGCCAGGATGGCCAGAATCACACACATCTTGTCACCCTTTGCCCCCCTCAGAGTCTGGAGCCTTGTTTAATGTCTGCCTTCACTTTTCTTTACGGCTCAGCATCCCCTCTCAGCCCTTCCTCATGCTCAGCCTCCTGACGTGGGACGACACTCCCAACCTGCCTCCCAGCTGGCCCTTGCATTATTAAACCAGATCCTCCTTATCAACCTTTATCTTTTTCCACTCATGCAAAACCTGCCTGGTTCTAGCTTGGCCAGCCATCGGTGCTTCCATCAGGAGCCAGAGGACACTGGGACACCCCTTCAGTGCTGCCCCTCAGTTCATCCCCTTGTGCCCCTGCCACCCCTCTGGAGAGGGGGGCAACCCACTGCTTCCCTGCCCCCAGAGCCCTGGGAAACGGCCCCCACTGCCCCCGGGCTCAGAGCTGCTCCGACACCTGGTTTCAATAATAAACGGTGCGGGAAGGGACAAAGGCGCCCTGCAGGAGGGCAGAGGGATGCAGGATGAGGGGCTGGCAGGTGGGGAAGGAGAGCTGGGATGAGGGGCATGCTGAGTTGGGGCACCAGCCCAGGAGCTCTGCGAGGCTGGAGGGGCCCAGCTGCCCATCACCACATCTCTGAAAAAAACAGCACTCACAGAACAGGGTTAACTGCAGGCACCGGAAAGCTGGGATTAATGGAAATTGGTCATAAGAATTTTCCCAGATGGAAGAAACATCTTTTCGTCATCTGTCCTTTGACATTTCAAGTCTATTTTGCATCCTCAGCATTTTCTGATTTGGGCTGTGACATTTAAATGGGCAATTTGTGTTTACAGTCTTAGGCATTGTAAATATCTTATATAAAAATATCTTTGCATGTATAGGAGACATTCTATACATTTGTATCTTTGAAACGAGAGCTATAAATCTTTACAGGAAAATGTAGATCTACAAAAAACATTTCTATTAGCTTTGTAGTCACAGGGTAGATGAGCATGTAACAGAAATACATTGACTTTTTCAGACACTGGGATGTAGCATTATTTTACCGCGAAGTGTAAATATGTCACTTCAAAATCATGAGAGGCATTAGGAGAAATATTTTGCATGGCATTTGTTCAAGGACTTGCTGACTCGCACTGTCCCCCCTCCTAGGCATCATCCCCCTCCAGTCACAGGTCCCATGACAAGGATGCAGCAGTGTCAGGGCTGCAGAGCCACGGTCACACCCCAGCGGCTGCAGGGGGGATGCAAAGGGACACAGCTCTCCAGTGGGGCCTGGCATGGTCCCCACGGTCCCCTCCCAGCACACAGCACTGTGTGACACCACATGGGGCCTCAGGAGGCTTTCCACTGCCCCAAGTCTGACCTTCCATGAGGGTCCCATCATCCCAGCAGGAGCATGACCGTGCCAGAGTCTCACCAGCAGCACCTCTGTCACCTCCCTGTCCATGACAAGATCCCCTGGGAAACCGCCAGCTTGGAGCAAAGGGCTGTGGAAGAAGGCAAAGCCATCACTGTGTTCACAGTCCTGCCACAGGAATATGAATATTTGCAATATCTGCTTTTACCTTCACCTGGGCTGGGGACACCGTTCTCAGGGGATCAGGGGGCTCCTCTATGGTCAGGGATCTCTGTTATTTGCAGGGTGCAAATGCAGTCTGCTCCTCCCTGTGAAAAAGCAGTTTCTGTGGCCCATTCTGACTCCTCCGTGAATTTCAGAGCCAAAGTCTTGGACAGGTCAGTGTCTGCTGGGCTCTGGCCCTTTTGGGTGCCTCTTGGGAGGAGCAGAGATGGGAGGCAGTTACAGAGATGGGGTGCTGACAGTGAGATTTCTTCAACCTAAAGCCATGGCATAGACATTCTTTGATTGAAATAATTCTGATTTCTACTGTGTCTCACTGTAAAGCTTGATTTAAATGTCGAGGCTCAGCAGGCTGTGAAGGCTGGGGACAGCACAGAGCACTTGGAGGAGGAACCCATCCCACCCATAAACTGCTGAGCACCCCCACCTCCATCTGCTTTGGGAAACCAACACAGGAGATGGCTTCCAAGTCATCCAAGAGTTTTCTCTTGTCCTCTCGCCCACTCTGCTCACCAGATGATGGAATGCACAATATCCCTCTGCAGGGCTTTGCATCCAAACAATTCCGTGGAGCCAGGGCACTGCCAGCAGCAGGGCAGGAGGAGGTGGCTGGGGTGTAAGTGCACCCCAGCTGCTGGCACTGCCACCTCATTCCTTTGGCAAAAACCCCTCTCCAACCCCTCCTTCCCAGGGCTGGGGGTCTTAAATCAGTGAGGCATCTAGGGGTAGGATCCACCCCCGGTCTGTGCAGCTGTGCTGGGGACAAGGGATGGGTTAGGGGACCACAGGTCCCTGCATGCAGTGCCTGCATTCACTGGTACATCCCCATAAGTTACCCCACCTCCTGTGGCCAGCAGCCTCCAGCCCTGTGCCCAGCCAGGCAAGCCCTGCACCCTGCTGCCAGCATTATTCCTTTGCTGCATCCCTCCTGCCTACACCTCTCCTTCCCTGCATCCCTCCTGCCCACACCTCTCCTTCCCTGCATCCCTCCTGGCATCTGGGCGGGCTCTGGCTCGACCAGCATTGCCTGACCCCATGGAAGAGCAGCCCAGGCACAGCTGGGCTCCATATCCCTCCTGCAGACATTTCCAGCAGGGATTCACTGGCACATCCCCAACAGCCAGGAGGATACAGGGCACGTTGGGGCATGGATGTGGGATGTGTCAGGATGAGGATACAGGACATGTTAGGGCATGCTGTGGGATGAATCAAGGTGCAGAAAGCAGCCATCAGGGATGGACCCAATGCCACAGCAGTTTGTGGGCTGGAAAGCCAGCCCTCACCATGGCCACCGTGGTCCTGCCTGCAGGCTGGGGCTGCCAAGGGCTTGGAGCATCCTCATCTCCCCCTCTGGGAACGCCAGGGAGCTGCTGACTCCCACCCACTGCCCCATGCAGCTCATGGGAGCTCAGAGCTGGGCAGGGGCTGCCTTGGGGTCTCAGCAGGAGGTTGCAGGACAAGGCTACAGCAGGGACAGCACCTGGCAGCCCCTGGCCACACCAGGGGAGCAGTCCAGAGGCAGTGAGGGTTTGAGCCCCAAGTGGGGATGCTTTAGGGTCTCGATGCTCCTGGAGCCTGCTGGCTGCAGCTGCCCAGCCTCTGGCCTTTGCCCAGCAAGGATTTCGCCAACTTTGCACATTTTTGGCAGAAGCTAAAAAACACCACTGGTGCCAAGGCAGACGACAGGCAAGGGGAACAGATCCTCCCTCACAGAGGGGTCTCCTGCAGCCATGGGAGGGCTGAGACCTTCTCATCCTCCCGGGCCCTCCATGGCCATGGCATGGGGCTGAGCTGTGCTTATGACCCTGTTAATTAACAAGCAATTAATTCAGGACTAAGCTCAGCACCAGCTGGGCCCACCTGGGGCAGCCCAGGGCCAAGATGGAGGTTTCCTTGCACATCAGCTGGGGCTGGAAACCAGCCCCAGACACAGCCCCCCTGCTTCTTCCTGGGCTTGGGGACACAAGGAAGGGACCCACGGTGGCTGCATGGCCTGGACTTGGTCCAGCATGGCTGGGAATGAGCAGCCTCCTCTCCTGGGCAAGCAGCCCCATGGCTCCCCACAGTTCTCCCCCTGCAGCCCTCTCTCCTCCATCCGGCGGCTCCTTCAGCACCACACATCGTTTGTCACTCGGACAGGTTCAAACTAACCCGGCTGGGATTAATTAGGCTCCCTCTTTTTGTTTCCTGCAGGGCTTCGCAGGGGCCGGGCAGCGGAAGGCAGCGGGGAGGCAGCAGACGGGCGGGCAGGCTCGGGCAGGCAGGGATTGGATACTGGGGCAGGGGGAGAAGGTAAGCAGGGACCCCCTGGCCCCCCAAATCCCTGCCCCGGTGCTCACACGCAGTCGGTGCTGGATGCTGTCCCGGGAAGAACAGGCTGTGGGCGCTGTGCAGCACGGATGGATCCAGGGCTAGAGAGCTGCTGCCACCTCGTGCATGGAGAGCTGCTGCCACACCCCCGCTTCCTAAACCCCCCAAAGATGGGCCCAAAGGACCCCCAGGGGCAGGACTGTATCATGCCAGTGAGGAGAGACAGGCAACAACCAGCAAGTAAAACCAGAGCCCCCCATTTATTAGCAGTTGGTTCAACAGGACCTTACAGCAGTGCTTGGGAGCCTCCCCCAGCACAGCCCCCAGGGCCCCACGGGCAGCTGCAGGGGCTCCTGCTGAAACATCCAGGTGGGACCCCTGCTGCCAGAGGGGCCCCTCACATGGGGACTGAAGCACACTCACGCCACTGCCCTGGCCCCACTCCAGCGGTACCCTGGGCACTGCATCCCCCTCCCGCTGCCATCCCACATCCTGCAGGGCAGCTCCATCCAAGGGGAAATGTGGGCCCTTATCCCGGTAAACCCGTGATGGCTCAGTCTTGTCTGCCAACAAATCCCAGGGCGTGGGAGAGGCTGCATCTCTGTGCAGCACCACGGGTACAAAGACGTGTCTCCCACTGGGAAACCGTCCCGTTTCCCCACTGACCTTTGTCCACGTCACGTGTAACAACCAAAGAGACCACGTAAAACCCTCGGGGTTTAGGTACAAATTCTGGCACTGAAGAAAAACACCTCCCTGCAAAATGGGAATCAAATGAACACCCTCCCCCACCCCGTAAAACCCAACATTAATAAAATACTTTCGTTTTTAATATTCAAGAGGTTTCAAGTTCTCAGAATCCTTCTGATTGCCGTTATCCCAATGTCTGTTCTGTTCCCGAGCTCTCCTCCATGCCAGGGTGTGCTGGGCACCACTTGGCTTTACCACAGGAAATACCACATGTGTACAAGATTGCAGGATGGGCTTGGGGGTCATGAGCATACTGGGACCAGTATGGCCAGACCAGCATGCCAGCTCCTTCTCCTGACAGGCCACAGTCCCACCATGCTGCCCATGGAGGGGGAGCCAGAGGTTGAGGAGCTTGGACATGATGACAGAGATGACAAAAGAAATTGTGCCCCAGTCTTTGAAAGAAAAATCCATCTTGTTCTCAGCTTTTCCAAGTAGGTGCTGGGGGAGTCCAGCAAACTCTCCTGTTTCCTGCCATGGGAGTGATGGCAGGAGTGAGTCTGGGTTCCTCTGTGCTTTGGGTCTCCACCAGCTCCATCCATCTGCTCCAGCTCAGCAGAGTCACGACCAGTGCACCCGGAACAGCTCCTCCACCCTCGGACTAGGTGAGGAACAGCTCTGGTGCTGCCCTCAGGCCCAAGACAGTTGGAACCCATTTTGAGCAGGGAAAGGGGGAATTTGTGCCACTTCCCTACGCCTAAGCAGGGCGGGAAGGGACCAGGAATTAAAAAGGAAAAATAAAATGAAAGAGATACAGGTGTGGGACAGGTGGAGAGGTGGGAGCACAGGGATTGTGGAGTCGGATCACTGCTCAGGCAGCCTCCAGTGGAGCCCTGTGCTCCTGGGGGTCCTCTCCAAGCCTCTGGTGCAGCCATACGCTCCTGGGGGTCCCCTCCAAGCCTCCAGTGATGCTGTGTGCTCCTGGTGGCCCCTCCAAGGCCAGGTATTGCTGAGAAGGTCCTGCTGGCACAGGGTCAGCCCCGCTCAGGTATTGCTGAGGGGTGGCAGCAGCAGCTACCTGGTGCTCTGCAGCTCCTCCCGCAGCCAGGTGGGCAAGGTCTGCCCCATTTTGTACAGGAGCTTGGAGAGCTCTATGTTGTGGTCCCTGTAATAGTCCCGCAGGAAGGCGCGTGACTGCAACGGGAGAGCAGAGAGAAGCATCAGGGGACCAGCCCAGAGCCCACCACCCCAGCACAGCCCTGCTCAGGACCAGCCCAGGAGGTTTTCTGCATACTCACATCCGAATCCATCTCAGGGTACTTCCTCCCTTTGCTCTTTCCCAAGCATTTTGTTTTTCCTCCATCCAGAAGCTGACACCAGAATCCTTTCTTTGGATCAAACCTGTAAAACAAGAGCTGTGCCTCAGCCTTCTTACCCCCAACCCACACCTTCCACGGACATCCAGTCCAGCAAGTCCCCCTGCTGTCCAGCCCTGCACAGGGCACCTCTCCACCTCTGGAATCCACAGCCCAGTTAGTATCTTGTCATCAACCCCTTGGTGCAACAGGTTCCCCCTGCAGCTGTGCAATAAGCAGTCCACCAAGGCTCATTCATTGCCCTGTTAAGGGAGCACAGAGTCCACCTAGGTTTAATTGAAATATTCTATGGCACTTTTGTCCCTGGATGCCCTCAAGTGCCCCACAGCACCTGGGTGGACACATATATAGGCAAGCCCTGGCAGAGGTAAATTATTATTTCTCTAGGAGCTCTGGAGGCTTCCCACAGAGGGTTTAATGGAAGGCTTAGAGCAAGCTGACACCTGCAGAGGTGCCACACAGCCAGCAGCTGCTCTCAAGCATGTACAAGGAGATGGAGTGCCAGGGCTCAATACCATCATCTATGTCACAAATGCACTCCTGAATTCTGCTCCAGAAGCCCAGGGCTGCTCTTGGGCTGCCTGGAGTGACCCCACTGTGGTATATGGAGAAATCTCAGGCAATAGCCTGGCCTTATCAAAATCAACAGCAGCTCTGTGGAGAGGCCCAGGGCTGGGAAGTGCTCTGGGACAGTGCTGGGTGTCCCCAGAGCAGCCCACTGCATGGGAGCAATGGCAGGGTGAGGGAAGGAGAAGCTGAGAGAAGGACTCACGCCAGGGTCTTGTGATAATCGATGAAGTTGGTCACGCCGAGGAATTTCTGGACCGTCTCCATCACTTTGGCAGGTTCTGTTCGGAGCAGCTTTCCATCCAGCACCAGGATCTGCAGGGAGCAAGGCAAGGTGGTGAGGTGTCACTGGTTCCCAGCCCTGCTCTCCAGGGGCATGATGACAGTGTCACCACACCTTCAGTCATCTCAGAGCCAAATCTGCCACCAGCCTACATAAGGACCCCTGCTAAAGACCAATGTGCCCTGGTGCTCCCTTATACTGGATGTTGGGAAATGAAATGCAACTAAAAGCCAGGGCCAGGACCCACCCAGGACAACATCAGAGCTTTTGCTCAGGGCTACCCAACCCACAGGCAGCTGAGATTGCAACACAGCAATTACACTAGCAGCAGGCAACTAATAAGACTTTATAAGGTTAATTGACAGTGGAAAAATCATTCAGGGATTGATCCCGTGAACTCTCCAGCAGTGCTGCACTGTGTGGGTCACAGCAGGGCTGGCATCCAGCTCCCATTTCCCCTGCAGATGGCTTAACTATGGGCAGCTTCACCTGCTATTTTTGTACTGTTCAATGCCGTGGTGCACCAGACAGGGCAGCCCCAGGGCAGTCTGTGGCCAAGAGTGAGTATTGGATGACCCCACAGAGCCACCCAGAGCCCTCCACCCCCTCTCCATTTCAACCCTGCAGTGACAACCCACACAAGGACACCTTCATGTGTTATCCATCAGCAGGTTCCCTTCTTGCACAGCACCTCCCCTCTGTCCCTTCTCCAAGTACCTTTACTCCTCCCCCTGTATTTTTTAGGGTGTAAGAGAAACAGCTCCCATGGGAGTGACTCCACAGCAGACCTTGGATCCAAGATCTCTCTGCCCCACATCCTTGCTTGGGTGAGGGGTCTCCCTGGGTGCTGCCACTGTAGCACCAGGGTGCTCCCATCCCTACCTGGTTGGCGTGGTAGCTGTTGAGCCAGCGCTCGATGTGGGTGGCGTACCAGCCCGGCACCAGGCAGCGGTTCTGCAGGGTCCGCAGCTTCGGGGCAGCCTCGGGCCCCGCGGTGATCACCTCGTGGAAGGTGTATTTCAGGGCAACCGGGTCGTCGTGAGCTCGCTGGTGCTGTCAGGCAGGAGCAAGGCAGGTTTGTCCCCAGGGTATCCCAAATCCTGGGCTGCCCAGGAGGTGCAGTGGATCCCAGGCCGCCACGATGTGTGCTCGTGCATCACGTTCAGCCAACCAGCGTGGCATCATCCGCAGTCACCACGCATCCCAAACCAAGCCCCTTGCCCACCACCCCGAAGAACTGTGCCATCCAGGGGAGAGGCAGAGGCTCACCTGATACCAGGAGTAGGCTCGATCTGCAGGGTTGATGAGGATGGTGATGATTTTGGCCTTGGAGAGCAGGGCTGCAGCTCGCCGGGGAGCCACTTCAGAGTCAAAGTAGTTGGCACTTTTCTCAAAGTAGAAGTCAGAGGTGGTATTGGAGGGGATGGGGAAGAATTCCATGTACCTGGGGGAGGCACAGTGTGAGGCTGGCAGACAGGCACCACAAGCTGTCCCCAGAACCACCCTCACAGGTGACATCTCAGACACTCAGAAGGGAAATCCCATAGCACCAGTGCTCCCTTTCCCAAAGTTATGGGCACTCCCAGCACAGTCCCCACAATGCAGACACCCACCAGTCGATGCCCTTGTGATAGTTGTGTCCATTGAAGAACTGTATCTCCTCGAAGGTCTCTGAGCTGGGGTAGTTGCTGCTCAGGTCCGGGTGCATCCCCAGGAAGAGATAAAGGGCAGTTGTTCCTTTGGACAGACAGAAAGAGGGAGTTGACATGGGCCAAAGCTCTCCCCAAGCTCTGCTTCATGGCAGGAGGGCTCACAGAGGCTCTTTGGGAGTGTGGGGATCCTGTCAAGCCTCCCAGCATGCTCACAACACTGAGGGTGAAGGGAAGCACCTGTTTTTTGAGGCCCAATGATGAGAAGCTTTGGGAATCGGTCACAGGTCTTTTCTTTGGACCAAATGTCCTTGTGCCGCTTGTCTTCACAGGGATCCTGAAATAATGTGTGGAGGATCAGAGACAGAGCAGCCCAGATGGGACCCCACACCACTGCTCAGCCCCTCCAGCCTGAGCAGACACATGGGGAGGCCACCCTGCTCAGCAGGCAGGGCAAAGACCAGGCTTATCTCCAGGTCTACAGGGCAAACTCGTTTCTGGCACTGCCTGCAGAACCAGAGAGAGGTGAAAAACCACTGCTTTACCCAGGGAATCAGAGGGAAATCCAGGTTGGAAGCTACCTGAGGCTCAGAGCGGGGCCAGCTATACCCCACTACCCTCTGCCAGCACAATAAACAGGGTCACTCCCCCCGTTAACAGCACAGGGGTACCTGCCACAGTGGGTCTTTCTCCTCGGAAAAGATCTGGAAGTATTTCTGTGCCAGCTGCACAGGGGGCAATGTCTGCAGCTTCAGGTTGGTCCAGGAGTTGAGGAAGCGGACCAGGTGCTTGAAGGTGTACAAGCCCAGGCGGTCATTGCCATAGTTGGACAGATGGGTCATGAAGATGCTGATCTGAAGCCGAGAGGACAGAGCAGGGATTAGTGGAGCCTCACCCTGCAGCCATCTCATGCATCTCATCCCACCCTGGCTGAGGAAATCAGGGACATCTCCCAAAGCAGTGCCAGGACAGCTCTGCAAGACACCCGTCTGTCTCTCCCTGGGCAGTACTTACAGGGTTCAGGAGCACAGTCAGGAAGAGTTCACCTCCGTTGATGATTTTGTCCAGCTCACTGGAGCCACCAGGGTACTCATTGTAGAAAATGGTGTGTGTGAAGAGGCCACAGGTTTGCCGGGGGAGTATCTGGGGCAGGAAAAAAGATATGGATGGAACAGCCAGGGCAATGAAATGGCCACATGGCCTCCTTTAGGCTTCAAGAGCTGGGTCTCCTTCCCTTCCCAACAAAAAAGGGGAACCTGACCTCAACCCCTTGGAGGCCAGGACCAGTTCCATTGCCCCTCACCACCCTTGACTTGAATCCATACACAGAAGGGAAGGATGTGGGCAGATGGAAAAGCCAGAAACTGTCCTCACACAAGCTTCACCCATGCAGGATGAGCAAGGGGGAACAACCCCCTCAAACTGGAGCTGCACAGAAACCACCTGCTGAGGTTCTGGTTTTGGTGGGGGAGGCAGGAGAAGAGAAGCACCAGAGACAAAGCCTGGCACCCACCATGATGCCGTTGTGGATGAAGCCGCGGCGGTAGCGAGCGGGTTTCAGGTGTGGATATTCCTCCGTGCTCGTCACCCTGATGGACCAAACCTGCTTCCAAGCCTCGTACAGCTGCACGTGGACAGGGTACACACCCGAGTGGTGGGGGGCCACAGCATACCCCATGTCAGTGGGGATGCCATGCTCCTGCAGAGAAGAGTGTGGAATGGGTGGCTGTGGAGACTACAAAATCAAAAACCAATCCCTCTCCACTCCCAGCTACAAACTGTCTAGTTGTGCCTCTGCTGAGCAACCAGGTAAAGGTTGTGCCTCTGCATGCTCTCCTAAGCCTGGCTGTCGCCACAAAAGGGAGCCCAGGAACAGCCATAATGGGTAGACACCCACTCCTCTGCTTCATTCAGACCATCTTCATCCCTGTCTTCTGCTGTCACCCACAGAACAGCCTCAAACAAGCTCTTCTATGAAGAATGAGGAGATACAGCTACATAGAACTGTAGATTAGTTTATATCAGTAGATACAAAATAGCCTGGAAATTCTGAGCTGGAACACTGCCCATTGTAAGCAAGAAAGGTCTGGTCTCTCTCTAATTAAGCACTTGTAATTACCAGATAATTAATTCAAGTTAGTTTGAAGATCCCTCTCTTAGGCCATAGGATTCAACTATTAATAGGTCTGGCTTTACCAGTTTGGATTCAAGACAGCTGTCAGTCAATCACAGCATGAACTGGTGTCAGTACCAGACAAAGGACACCCTAAGAAGACAGAAAACCCCATACCAAGCTGAAGGTCACAGCCTGCCTTTACAAACATGTCCCTGTCAGTTCAGCCTGCAGAGGGAGTTTCCATCAGCCGGAGCCTCCTGGCACAGCCACCGCTCCAGGATCCCACATCATCACTCAGCACAGATCCACACGGTCCAGGCTGAGCATCCCCCTGGGCTGCACATCTGCACCCCCACGGTGCCAGGCCAGGCTGGCAGAGCTGCACAGCACAGACAGGGTCTCCCCTTGAACAGCCACCGGGACAGCTCACTTCCACAAAATCACATTGGCTGCTGCAGATAAATCCTTCAGCTCTAGGTACTAGAGTATAAATGGATTTACCCACACAGCTGCAATATGGGTGACAAGACTTAATGTAACCAGGTCCCTCTGCTACAGCAAGCAAGGGCCATTCCCTGGGAATCGTCTTTGCTCCTCTTCACCATCCTCCCCTCACCATAAGCAACCCCACCGACGGCATCTTACTCACAACAGCAAATTTCTTGTTTAAGGTCATCTGCTCAGCAAGAACCGACTGGTTGTGGAAGAGGTGAGGCTGCATGTGGCTCCACATGTGGGGGAACCACCAGAATTCCTTCACATAGGACAGCAGCAGGTCATCACCTTCGTCCTCAGCATCAGTACCTGTGGCATGACACTTGCTGTCACCACTGAGCATGGAGAGCTGTGTGAGCAGCTCGGGCAGAGGGAGGGGCAGCCCCTCTTGGTGGCCAGGTGATGGAAGAATAAGGTGGGATGATCAGCACATCCTACAGCCCTGGTAGCACCCTCTTTGAGCACCAGTTGGTGCCCCAGCAGCAGCTGTATGGCACCCATAGGAGAAGTGATGCCCTTGCCCTCCTCACCTGTGTGGAAGAATTTCCCTGAGTATCCCAGGTTGAAGGTGAAGTTCGGGATGTGGGTGCGCAGCTCGTTCTGTGTGTCAAACAGTGCCTGGGAGAAGGGGACAGAAAGCAAGGTGACCTCAGCACATGGCCTCAGGGATAGCTGCCCCATCAGGGCACCAGTGTCCCTGAGAGCTTCGCAAAGGGGCTCCCAGAGGGACAGGGGAGGCTCCGAGGGCAGGAAAATTCATCTCTGGAGCACCCCTGAGCAAGCACAAGTGTCCAGCCCTGCCCACCCAGCCAGGAGAGCACAGATGCACCTTGACATCTTCCACCTTCATGCGTGTGCCCTCCTTGCCCACGAAGATGTCATCAATGTCCACCAGGATGTAACGGTCAAGGGGCAGAGACAACCTCTTGCCCGTCAGGAAGGAGACAGAGTCCACAAAGACCAACTTGTGCAGCCAGAAGTTGAGGTTGTTGCCAAAAAGCACCCTCTGGATGCCATCGTGGAGGCCCAGGTCCTGCATCACAGTGGTGTGCAGTGCAGCATCCACACTCATGTGTGGGATGGACTCAGCTGACTTGGTCTTGGCCAGGAGGACGGGCTCGTAGGTGGAGTGGTTGGACTGGAAGACAGTCCAGTCCTCCCCGGGGAGCACACCCTTCTCCACCTCACTGGGGCGTGTGATGTAGAGCAGGGGCGACTTGGGGTTGATGCTGCAGTCCTTCAGCGCCAGGTTGGAGTGGAGGAAGAGTGGGAAGCCCTTCAGCTGGGCGCTCAGAAGGCTGTTCTCGTTGGCCTGCATGGGGAAAATGAGAGCTACAGGAGATGGGACACTGGGGACGAGGCAGGAGCTCACCAGAGACACCAACAGCCATGGCAACAGAGGCAGCAGCTCACCACCCCTGGTGATCCAGGTTCTGGATTCCCCCGCTGCCTCTCTGGGCCATGGGGTGCCCTCATTCCCCTCACACACTCAATCCTGCTCATGTTCTATGTGCCAAGAGCCCCAAGACTAGGAGCCCTGGGTAGAAGAAGGGCTGCTGAGCAAAATACCTGTTCATGCTTTTGGCAAACCCCAGCAATGGTCACTGCTGGTAAACAAGTGCTAAAAGTGATGGACTGATCCCAGAAGTGTGTTTTTTCCCTCAAAACCTCCAAAGGCCACAAAGCCCTTCCAAAGGGAGAGAGCTAAGATGGTGCCCTGTGCTAGAAGCCTGTGCCTCACACTAATTCATGCTGCTTGCAGAAAACACAGGGAGGGCAAAGTCCCTGTGGGGCAGCATGACACCAGGGTTCACATCTGGCCTGGCCATGGGATCTTGGTGTGCCCCATGTACCCCCTTACCTTGAAGAAGCCGATGATGCCCACGCCATACTCCACGCAGTACTTGTCCAGCAGCTCCCGGTTCCAGGCGTCCAGGTTGACATACTTGAGGATGTTCTCGTAGATGATGAGCGCAAAGCGTCCCCGGTCCTTGTCAGTCAGCGTGGGCATGTCCCCCTTCCCGGGGGCAATCTCTGTCCTGTATTTGAAGCGACTCGACTCCAGAATGGCCACGATCTCCTGGCCCAACTGGGAGTAGAGGCTCTCCACGAAGACCAGCACTAAGGGGTCCGTGCGGGAGGAGTCAGCCACCTTGAGGGTCTTCAGTGGCAGCAAGCGGGAAGGGGCGACCTTGGGCTCATCGCAGTCCGGCCCTGCCATGTCCCCAGAGGGCTCCAAGCCCCTTTTCCACCCATATAAATAATAAGCAGAGACAAAAACACTGAGCAGGCAGAAGGCAAAGAGCAGGAGCAACACCACCTGCGGAGAGAGCTGCCAGATACCCCGCCGGGCCCTGGCCAGCACAGTCATCCTTGCATCCGCTGGGTGAGGTGGGGTCCCTTGCCCCTGCCCGCCCCCTCCCCTCACGAGCCCCGGGGAGGGGAAGAAGCAAGCAACCAACCAACAAAAAATTAGGTAAAATCAAACTGAATACTACTAATAAATTAAAATACTAGCAGGCCGCCTGTGCAGGCTCTCTCCCCTCCAGCAGTCGGGCGTCCCTCGCCGTCTGCTTCATGTCACCATGGCAGAGGCACCGAGAGTCCCCTTGCCGAGCCGAAATTCCTGTGGTGCTGGCAACAGCAGCAGAAGCAGCTCCATGGCCTCAGTGGGGCGAGGGGGCAGCGGGCGGCCTCAGCACAGCTCCTGGTGGGAATGCGGGCATGGCGGATCCCTGATTCCACAACTCCACACGGCGCCCTGTGAGAGAGAGGTGGGATGAGGGGGAAGGATGGTGCCAACGCTGCCATTGTTACTGCTGCCAGTGTGGTCTGGCACTAAGAGTCCTCAGGAGCTCGCCGGCATGCCAGGCTTGCCACAAGAACACCGTGAGCTCCAGGCAGCACCAGGGATGCAGCAGGAGAGCAGCGCACAGCCGTGCCATGGGATCCTGGCTGCAGGTGCACCTGGAGGTGCTACGGAGGGGAGCCCCCAGCCCTCTGTGAATCCCTGCTACCTCAAGCAGCTGGGGAAGCAGCCCTGTTCCTCCCTGGGTCCAGCAGGAGCTGCACTGTGTCGAGGAGGATGGGGCTGGGGGTGTATCTGAGCCCCCATGGCCCAGCTCGGCTGGCTGGGAGGGACACTGGAGGGACACGGGAGGGACATGGGCAGCTCACCAGCTGGGTGGCTCAAGGCTGAGCCAGGAGCCACCAGCCAAGGTCACCAAGATGGGCATGTGGGACCGTCCACGTGGAGCCAAAGGGACCTTGGGAGTATTTTTCTCTTCCCTGTGAAAGGCTCATTGGAAAAAAGAAAAGGAAAACAATGAGCACTGCTTGCCAGGAAGTGAAGCCACTCGAGGAACAGACTGATGTGGCCAATGTGTTTAAGGAAAAAAGTGGCTCACAGCACTATTCCCAAACTCACTACCAGTGATGGGAACAAGGGCAGGAATCCCTGCTCCTCCCAGGGAGAGCTCCCTGTGCCCCACTAGCACCGTGGCTGAGCACCCTCCCTGCAGACACCAGCAGGGCTCCTAACAGGATTAAACGTGGCCGGCTGAGCGGCACTGTGGATTACAGGCTGGGGCTTGGCAAGGTAATCCTGTCATCCCTGCCCTTCCCAGCAGCAACTCCAGCTCCAGGCAGTGCTTTCCAACCCTGCTGACATGGCATTGCTTCAGCCAGGCCCCTGTAGGTGCTGCTTCCAGCCTCCACCACTGTCTCCTCCTTCACCATCTCCACAACACAACAGCAAGCTCCTCTTGCTGGCTGTGCTGGGCATGGTGGAACACCTGGCTTTATTGATTTGTAATTTATCTTTGTGCATATGGATGATCACCAGGAACAACCAAGAGAGATGCAGCTCCTCTCCTTAGCCCCTTGCTAGGTGTGTCCTGCCTGTTCCACCTCACTCCTTCTGGCCCTCCAGCATCCCTGGGACAACAGCCCCACTGGGGTTTTGGACAGGGCACTTCTCCAGGTCTGTTGATTTTAGGGATGTGCTTATGCAGAGGGAGGCTCCTCTGCATCTCCTCACCTAGAGATGCAGAGAGCTGGGAATGCACTATGCAGCACCCTGGCTGTGCCATCCCACTCCATCTCTGTTTCTTTCATCTGCCAGGAGTGGTGGGTGCTGGCAGCTGCATTCCCACAGTGATGGGCAGGCGAATGGCAGCAGTGGGTTTGATGCCAAGCGCCAGAGCCAGCAGCTGATGGACAGGACCCTGTGTCCATCCTTGCACCACCCTCCATGAAACAGGGAATAGGGCTCTGCACCTATATCACCTGCTATTCCCAAGGGCGCTTCATTAGTCCATTCCCTCCTGAGAGCTTTTAATTACAGTACTTAACGACCAAGCTTTGGAGACAGCATCTCTGGCCAGACGCTGGCTGAGTCTCCCCAGGCTGCCACGTCAAAGCCTGCCCAAGCAGGGGGCCAGCAGCAGACTCCTGGAGCACCCAGGTGTGAGGTGGGACCAGGACAGGCAGCAGCCCACCCCAAGCACCTGCCAGGGTGGCAGGAAGCAGGCAGGAATCCTGCTCTGCCACTTCACTGCCAGAGCAAACCCTCCATGGGGAGGATACCAAGGGCTTTGGGGTGATGCTGCAGGGTGGGGATGCTCCTGCCCAGGGCTTTCCCCCTGCCAGGTGCTGGCTGCATCCTGCCCAGCAAACCCCTGCACAGCCCTAGCAGTGATGGGAGAGCTGACAGCTCATCACCAGAGAAGAAAGCAGGTTCACAGCCAAAAGCACAAAACAAGTCCTTGAGACCAACAGCTTTTCTAAAACAAAAAGGGAAACAAGATGGTAACATTTAAAAAACCACAAGACCTGGCAAGGTGACAGCCAGGGTCAAACTTCCTTTTAACCTGATTTTTAGACGCTGCTCAGGTGCCTCTTAAAACCACAGTGGTTATTTAAAAGGCAGCTGCTGGAAATGTCAGCCTGAGCCCCATACACAGACCTCAGGCCCCCAGAAACGGTGCTGGCAGGCTCCCATCACCAGTGTGTGCTCAGCCACAGCTTCAAGAACTCCGGGAGAAAGAGCCCTGGAAAATGCTCTTTTCTCGTGGCTTTCTGAGCAATGCCCTGGCACAGACTCCACTGGAGGGGAGGCTCAGTGAGGAAGCTTAGCCACTGTGCTCTTAATCCGGCTGCCCTGACAAACACAATCAGCATCCAAGCAGCTTCCCGGCGTGGCTGGGAGCCCGGAGCACCCTGCGGAGATGGATCTGACCCCAGGACGGGCAGGAGCGATCGGGACAGGGAAGCCCTTTACTATCAGCACTGCAAATCTAAGAGAGCTGCAGGAGGAAGGGAAAAATGGTTGAAAGGCTTTTCAAAACCCACCCCCTGGTGTAGTTTGGGGATGGTGGTTTGGCCCTGCCCAGAGTTATTTTCCACAAATACTCCCTGGGGAACCACTGCACCCCAGAAAGTCAGGGAGGCAATGGATGGGATGAGAGGGAATGAAACCATCTCCATCAGTGGCTTACAGCACTCTTCCTTTAAATACCAGTGAGATTTTGCAGGGATGCAATGGAAGGATTAAATGTAAGCAAGGAAGTGCAAGCAGATCCGGAGGAGAGGAAGGGTCAGTGATCCCAGAAGACAACCACGGGAGGGTTTGATTGATTGGGGGGTGGAATATGTCTGGCTGCAGGTGCAAGCAGTGAAGATCAGGCAGTTCACAAGTCCCATCTGCTGGATAAATCAACTGTCCCAAGGCGACGGCCCAGAGACAGGAGGTGAGCTGAAAACCACGGGTGTGATAGAGCAAGAAATAACTCACATAAAATAACTCCTTGCACCACTTTGGAAAGGGCTGAAAGGGAGGAGCTGGAAGCCACTGTCATGCAGAAGACACTCCAAGATTTTGTGCAAGAACCTCAGCCCCTGATTCTAGTAGCTCCCAAACCTCCAACATTCAACCCACAGAGACGAAGTCACATCCTAAACATCACAGCCAGATGGGTCATACTGCCCCTCTCCTGCTGGTGCCCTATGGGTGGGCACCCCTGCTCCTCAATCCCCATCACTGCAGGGAGAGACCCACCTCTGCTGGGTAATCACCTTGTCACCACCATGCCAGCTCCACTTCTCCATGTAAGCCAGTGCTGGGGGTTAAGCATGGATGGAGGAAGATTTAGAGGCAGGATGCTAAATTGCATTGCACAGCTCAGTGATTTGCAATCACTCCTGCTCGCTCCAACACTTCCCTTCCCCTATCCCACCACTGCAGAGAATGTGGATGGATCAGCCCCACCTACACATCTGCTGCATCTCCCACTTGAAGGCAAAAGGCTACTGGAAGGTCTCAGTTTGGCCAGGCTGGGACTCAGGCCCCCAGCAGGTGGACAGTGCTCATCCAACCCCACCTTCTGTCTCTCCCACACCTCACACACCCTCACCAGCAACCCCAGTGATCACCAAGTGGTGCCCTGCAGCCCTGGGAATCAGCACTACCTGTAAAAGATGCACAAAAGGCAGTCAAATTATTATTAATAGGCTTAAGTTCCCTCTAGAGGGAATCCCCTTCACTCACTGGTAATATTTAGAGGGCTACAGATCTAAAACCACTGAGCTAAGCACGTCCTTAGAGAGGAGATTAATGCCATCACATTATTGAAGAGACAACTGCAAGCTCGAGACAGGGGAGGCTGCTTTGAAAATGAAAAAGTAACTGGCATGAAAAAATGGCCTTTAAACACCCACCTCTGCACCGCTGCCTTTATCAGCTCTAAATGACAGTGATCCCAGCTACAACTGCAAATGTCTGCAGACAGCTGGAAGCACTGCCAAGGGAAAAGAGCTATCTCAGGATGCGAAGGACCACTGTCTGTCCCTGTCCCCATCTCCTCCCTCCCCAGCCAGGGCTGGACCCACTGACCAAGAGAAGGCACAATCAGGAGATGGTCTCCTTTACTGTGGTGCGTGGTGGTGTGATGCTCCCATCAGGGTGCTCCTGGAGCTGGGACACAAGCCCTGTGCCACAGGAGATGAAGCTGTAGCCGCTCAGGAAGAGAAACCCAGCATAAAAACATCAGCCACTTCAAAACAAAGAGTTTTTCCTGGTGATCCCCATGTCCTGACAGCCTGGGTGAACCTTTAGGATGGGCCCAACAGACCTGGACAAAGGGATGAGCTGTAGGGACATCCATGTGCCTCCTGCCAACGTGCAAAGCCAGGCTGTCTGGGCAGGGAAGAAGGATGTGGAGCAGACAGAGAGGGGAAAACGCAGAGAAGGACACAGGAGCAGAAAGGAGCTTGTCCCAGTCACCCACTTGCCAGAGGTTTTGTAATGCCAGATAAGGAGAGTCTTAGTGGTAGATTACACAGGCTGCTTAAGTGCTTTGCAAAGAGTAGTTACAACCTACCAAGGAGAAAAACACCCTGCTCTGGGAGAGGGTCAATCCCAGTGCTTCTTTCCTGAGGATGCCAGCCTTCTGCTGGTGCCCAAAAAGTGCCAAGTTAAAAATGGACAACATCAGTCCCAGCAGCCAACCTTGAGACAGGCAGTGACAGGCAGCCACTGATGCTGCTCCCACTGCAAACCCACCTGGCTTGGCTTCTCCCCTTCATGCACAGGCTGGATATGACCAAACACAAGGGAGTATCAGGAAAACTCATCCATGATTTATAATGTCTGGAGAATTTCCCTCCCAGGAGGACTTCAGCAGGAAAATCCTCCCTTTTTCTCAGCTCTTTTTTTTTTTTAAGAACTGATTTATAAAACCTGGCCAGAAAGGAGCAGTTGGAGCATTCACCTGGATTGCTGAACCCAGCTTCCCCTTGACATCTCACTCCCCCTGGAAATAAACCTCTGGCTCTTCCTGCTCCTGGGGAAAAGAAACCAATATGAGCAATGAGCCCAGTCATTTTTAGTCAAAATGTCTGGCACTAGAAGAGACATTTTTCACTGTTAGCACTTCAGTTTTACTGCAAAAGATAAAAGTAATGTTTTCTCAGGTTTTCTTCAAAAAATAATCATGAGAACAGCTCATTACCTGCAGAGGGATGGAAAATCAAGGTTCAGTGTGTGGCAAGTGTATGCTGAATTTTTAGGGGAGAAAAAACCTGAATAAATTTAAAAGAAAAAATTCTAAATCCCTAAAAACTGGGTGAGGTTTCTGAAAGCCCATGACTAAAACTTCTTTACATGGCAGAGCAGCTGGCAAGCCCACCTGGAGGGTTTCTAAGACTAGTTCTAGCAAACCCCACATCTCAAACCCACATCCCAAGGTCCTGACCCCGCTAATCCCCATTTCCCACCCCCGAGGTGCCCCAGCCAGTGTGCCTGTACAGAGGAACCCCACGCAGAGCTCACCCCATTTCTGATCCTGGGGTACCAGTGGCTCCCACCCTCCTTGTCCTCAGCATCCTGGAAGAGCACCTCGCCATCTCCCAATACCCACAAGAAATCAGTCTCCTCCACAAACTAGGCCAGCAATTAGCAGCAGTCATTATCTTTTCTATGCCCCAGGGACACTGGGTTGGGCAGCTGATGCCTCAGCACTGATGATTCCCAACATCATCCCAACAAAACACCCTGACACCCCACAGCTAGGTTATGGTTTGGGTTGTGCTGCTGCTGCTCCCCCAAAAAAGCTGAAGCCCTTCACAGGTGACTCCTCCTCAGGGGTATTTTTTGTCCTTGAATCCTTGGGAACAGCCTCGGAGCAGAGCTTGGGGAATTCTCCCAAACCTTAATTGAAAGAGGCGCTTAACGAGGAGAGTTTCTTTTGTCTGTTAATTGAAACAGGTTCTTACCGACAAAACTCTCCATGAATTTTAAGTGGCTTCGCAGGGGGGAAAAAATCCACTCAATGAATTGGGTTTTCCTGCTTCGAAATGTGCCGTGTCGGTTCCTGTGGCTTTCCAAGCACCCAAGAGCCTTTCTGGATAATCAGGGCTTCAATCACAAGCATTTTAAAAAGAAAAAGGATGAGGAGAAAATAATCTCACATGCATTTTTGTATTTCACTGGAGTGGCAACCTGCCCTCTCACAAGCAGGTTGCATGAGGACTCCTACTCAAAAAAACCCAGAGACTGAAAGCCCCTCGATGCCACCTTTTGCTGCCTCTGACACTTGGCTTGGCCAGATTTCCCTGCAGAGATGCTGGTCCTGCCATGAGTGTGAGAGTGACACTGGATCTCAGAGAGCCTTGAGGCAGCAGCAATTCCCTGTGCTCAGCCAGGGCAGCACTGCGAGCCCCACGGGATGGGCCAGCTGCTTCCTTTTCATGACAGCTTCCCAAGCTGGTAGGAGAGCAGAGCCATCCTGCCAGAAAGCTGCCAGCTGTTCTGGGGAGCACAGGCTGCCCTGCCAGTGCTAACCCAGCCCCAAACCAGCACTTTTGCAAAGCAGAATCCATACAAGCACGAACCAGCTCACAGAGCACAGCCGATGCCCCATCAGTGCCCACATTCCAGAGAAATCCCTGCAAGGATGGAGCTGCTCCCTCCTCCCAGGGGCTCCCTGGGATGATCCTGTCAGACCACATCCATCCTGCCTGATGCCCCAGTGCTCTGCTGAGCTGCCTCCGACCTCCACTTCCCTGCAGCCTGCCAGGAGAGACGCTGCCAGGAGCCCAAAGCACCCGTAGGGCCAGGTGCTGGCAGCCAGGATTGAATTAGAAGTCAGAGCAGCCCCTGCCGTGCCGAGGGTGTGTTCCCGCGATGGCTCCCGGGGTGGCCTGTCCTTTGGGAAGGGCTGGGCAGCACACACTGACGCACAGGCAGGACGCTTCCAGGGCCAGCATGCTCCAAGGTCGTGGCCGGGCCAGGCTGGAGGTCAGAGCTTTTATTAGACCAATGGACACAGTTGGAAAAAGCGACACATTTTGGCCGCGCAGGCATTTCTCAGGCCCAAGAGCACATCTGTTTTTTCCTAAAGGTATTAGTTAGGCTAATAAAAGACATTACCTCTGCATGCAAACTTTGTCACCCTTAAAATGTACCAGAGGCTGCAAAGCTCCACAGCCCAGGGAAAACACAGGGAGCAGGAACAGGCACAGAGCATAGGGGACACTTGCAAGATTTGTTTTGTTTTCACCCCCTAGAACAGCACTAGCAAAGCCCACACTTGCCCCCAACAAGCACAGCTTCTGGCATCTGAGCTGCCTCTTGCCTCTCCTACTTCCAGATCCTGGTCTGAGGCTGCAGGAACCAAATGGCACGTCCAGGGGAAGTCTGGTGCTTTGCTTTACCTGCTGCAGTATCAGCCCCATCCTCTCCTTCTCTTGTGCAGGGGCTTCAAGGCAATCACATCAAATGCTTGAGGAAACAACCTGTCATGCCCCACCTGCACCGACTCCTTCCCTCCTGGCCTCAATCCCACTCTCCAACATAAATCCATGAGACCAGCAGTGTGCCAGTACAGCAAGAGATGGATCAAGGCAATGAAGGAGACTAAAAAAGGCCTGAGCCACGTGTCCAGGCATTGACAGCACTCGCAGGTGTACTTCAGTACTGTGCAGTTAACACTTTTTAATGCATGCCCTTTCTTCAAGAGCTCCAAGCCCTGGGGCTGCAGGGCTGTACAAGGCTGTGTGGACAAGTAGCTAAAAGGTATCTGGCTTTTGCCACGGCCAAGGCATGGGAAGCAGAGCCAGGAGAGCAGCAGGCGACCCCGCGGAGCAGGGACATCCTAGGGGTTGTCATCCTTCCTAACCATACCCAGAACTTTGGGGTGAGACACACATCTCCCCGTGTGGCAGAGGGAGCCAAGCCAGACATCCTTCACTGTACATCCAACCCTCAGCATGCCCAAGCTCAGAGACAGGAAACACTTTTTCCCTGCTTTACATCAGTGAATGTGAACTCCAAGATGTTTTGGGTTCCCTGGCAGACGCAGGACAACAGGGCAGATGTCCTAGAAGAGAGTCATGATCTCTCCAAGGCAATCTCCATCTCCATAGCTTTGACCAGAACAACAGCAGGGCTGAACTTGGGACATGCCCACCATAAATACCAGCACAGCTCCTCCTGGGACACTTCCCTTTTAGGGATCTCTTGAACTTCCTAAACCCCTTCAGGAAGGCTTGTGTCACCTGAAGGTAGTGCAGAGGATCCTGTCCCCTTCCCAGGACAAAAGGCTGCAGTAAGGTCCTGTTGGTTTTGGGGAGGACATGGGAACCAAGGCACTCCCAACCCCAGCCCCCTGACTGCCAGCCACAGTCACACACGGGATTTACAGCTCGATATTGATTTGTTTTCTGCAAGCTCTGCCATCACAGTCAGTGGCTTTTGCAGGGAAACAACATGAATCATAAGCTACAGGCTGCTGTCTCTCCATGTCCACAGGGTGTGTAACTCATCCAGCCCTTCCAGGGGTCCAGCACGAGGGCTCCTCCACACCTGGGGACAGGCACTGGTCAAAGCCCCCAAGGTTTGTAGGATGGTCTCCAAGAAAGCAGCACTCCACTTTCCCTCCACCCAGGTCCTCCTGCTCCCGTGTCAAGTTCCAATAACACCAACATACATGTGACAACGGCACAAAGCAATGCCACCACCTCAGCCAAAAACACACAAGGAAGTCAAGGGCAGTCCTGAGGTCCTGAAGTTGGAAGGGTTGGAAACATCAGTGAGACAGACTGGAAGCCCCTGTCCTCTGAGGCCATGAAGCAAAAGCAAGACATAGGAACTTAATATCTTGCTTCTCTTGTCTTGAGTCCTAACCTTATTCTGGTAGGCTCTACCTCAGCAACCAAAAATAAAAACATAACTCATTAAGGTACATCTAGAAGGCAGAATTACACAAAAAAAACCCTTTTAAGCAAAACCCTCCATGACCCTGCCCCAGAGCACAAAGAGCCAAGAGAGCAGCTCCATCCCCAGCATGCAGTCAGAAGCTGGCCAAGGTGGGACATTTGGTGAGACAACAGCCCTCTACTCTCAGTACAGGACCCAGAGATACCCCAAAATCAAACCTGCTTATTAAAGCCTGTAGAAGGAGACAGGCAGGTGCTGATGGTGACACTCTGCAGCAGGGACACACACTGCTGTGCCATACTTCACCATGACACACTACTGAAGAAAATATTAATCATTCCCTCTTCATTCCAGCTGGGGTTTTGACTTACGAGCTGTCTTGTTCCTTCAGTTTAAATTACCACCAACAGCGTATTAACTATGTCCTGTTCCATAGTACTGACAAGAGCTACACAGGAAGGGGGGAAAAACCCAAAACAACCTGCAAGGAAAAGTCTGTTTGCCTGGGATGGATTTTTCCATCCCCATCCAAACAAAATCATACCAGCCCCACCAGCTTCCCAAAGGCTCAGGAAGCAGGAAAGGCTGTGTGTGTGAGCTTCCCCATCAGCATCAATTTCCCATGCCAGCAGCTCCAGACTGGAAGGGACAAATTTGGGGGCTGCAGTTGATAGGGTGTCATGGCATGTACTAGGGCTGGGTGAAGTGACCCTGATGGGTGGCACAGGGAGGCCCTGGCTTCTCCATACCCACATATGGATGCCCCAGCCATGGAGGGGCACTGGGAAACATGAGCTTTGCCTTCACTGTCCTTGCCCAAAATGAGCACTGAGACAGGCAAAGGGAAGATGCTCAACCATTCTGCCAGAGGCCAACAGCACTGGGGTTTATTTTCCTGCCATATCAAGCCCTGCTTTTTTCTGTTGTTTAATTTCCTTCTTCTCTACCCACAGCAACCTCAGTCAGAAGAGAGGAACTTATTTCCTACTGAATTTGTCCTGGTTGTTTTATTTGGAAAAGGAGAGCTTCCTCAGCCATGGTCCCCATGTTCAGCCGAGGGGAGCAGGCACAGATCCTCTCACCTCCCCATCTTCACCAGCCCAGCCCCAGTAAAAACCACTCTTGAGATGTGAGTAACAAAGGTGCTGCTTTGCTGCAGGAAAAGCTGCTGTTCCAAGGCTGCCGGTGACAAAGGGGCACTGCAAGGCACCGGTTTCCCAACCCTGCAAGCACCGTTAGTGGGAAGACAACCATCCCCATGGTGTGCTGTGGCAGCAGCTGTCTGGGATCACGAGACGGAAGAGTCCCGGTACTGGGATATGACTGCAGTGCTGGGAGGGAGCACCAGCCTCGATGGGAAGCAAAGTCTTCCAGGTGATGCCAAAGGTCGCCCAAGCCGGTGTGGCTTCTGTGCTGCCAGGCATCAGGGGCAGCCCCCATCTGCGGGACACAGCCTGCCTGTGCGGTGGTGGAGGCAAACCCAAAAGGCTTGGGGAGATAATAGACACGGCCATGCATGAGAGGCCCAGGAGCTCACCAGCGGCGGACAAAATGCCAGGACCTCTTCCAGAGGGGGTGGTGAGGTGCTCCAGGTGAGGAACGGCAGCCAGGCTGGGCAAGCCGTGCCGTGCGCAAGGTGTGCAGCTCCAGACCGGCTCTGGCCGCGCTGCCCTGGCTGCTCTGGTCCTGCACGGTTTTAGTTACCACCACTCGCACTCCTCGGGAGCGGGGACGCCCCAGGCCTCGCACCCCGCGCCTGGCGCCGTGCTGCAGCTTGGCCCCGACTGCTCCTCGGCGGTGCCCGGAGCGGCGGGGCCAGGGCACCCCCGGGCACGGAGCGGCCTCGCCGCCTCCTCCGAGCCCCGTGCGGCGACACCCCCTCGGCCTGGCGGGGCCGCGGGACGGTTCGGGGTGGGGGGCTCCCCGCCGGATCCCCGCTCCACCCGGACCGGCT
>VZTR01009965.1:0-18698 GCA_013400775.1 Chaetops frenatus
CTAAAAAACACACCACAACAGACCATGTGATGTCTGTTTATGCATAAAGACTGAGGTTTTTTTCTACATGTTTCATCTTTCGGTAAACCATAGGGAAAAAGGGGTAAGCAGAAGTCCCTCAACAAGTTTTCATGATAAAACTACTGCATTAATCTAACTCCAATTCCGATTAAAAATGGTAAGCTAATTCACAGGTGATGGCTTCCATTTAGGAGAAAATGCCCTGCAAATACTGACATTTCTGCAGGTTACTGGGATGTTTTTAAGGTCCAGTTTTAAATGGAAAGTGTGGGAGAATCCAAACACACAGCGTTTGTGTGCATAAATTTCCATGTGGAATAATTTAACAAAAGCCAATTGCCTTTTGTTACAGGCAAGAAAAGTCACGATCCTTTGCATTTTCCACATAAAAGTCAAATGTGTTCTGTTTTCACAAACTCTGCAGCATTTATGCAGTTCAAAGGTGTTATTCATTGGTTTAACTTGTGTATCTTATGTCTTCAGGATTGCATTTTAAATAAACTCTGAAAGGTTTATGTGCATGTTAAAATGACTCAGAATGTCCTTAGGAGTTCAGAAGATGAAAATGTCTTGAACTGAAACCTAGAGGGTACTAAATGCTTTCTAATATTGACCAAGGGCCTTTCAAGGAGGTGATCTCAGTGTTCTGCTTTTCAAAGTTGGTTCTGAATGTTTAGCAAATCCTTTTCTCTGGAAAAAAGAGCTTGAATGCTGTGTTGTCTTTGGGTACTCAGTGAGACATTACTCACACAGTGCTTTGGGACCACATTTGCTTTTCACTTCTGATTTATGCATTTGTTTTCCTCACAATGTGAATAATTAATATCAGCATGATTGGGATTTACTTTTCATAATATCTTTCAAACCGAGGTGAAAAAATATCCATGTCAAGTATTTGAATATACCATCTGAGGACACATAAAATATTATAGTTGCTCCCCAAATGGGCAAAGGCAAAGATTTAGGGTGGTCACATATTTTTGCCACATTGCATTTTCAGACAGCAGGCACAAGAATTATGAGACCCCCTTCTACACCAAGACATTTCAGTTTAGAAGAAACAGAAAATGTCTAGAGACACAGAGCAGGTTCTCCAGCCCAGGTAGCTGGAATATGACCTACATATTCCAGGAAGGAATATGACCTACAATGGCTGACTGAAATGAAGCTAAAATGCCAGGACAAAGCTGCCCTCTGTGCTAGCATTTCAACAGAGTTTGCAATCTTCTCCACTTTGGCACCACTGAAATTTTCATTGGGAAAGGAGGGGAAAACTACAGCCCCATGTGCCCAGCACAGCTGCCTGGTGGTGTCTGTATCTCACGTTTCCTTCTTCACTGAGGACCCTTTCTCCAAACTAAAAAGACTCCTATAAAATTAGTTTTATCAAGGCACAAGCGTGACATGAAAGTGATTTTCAGTGTGTTTATTTTGTGCACTCTTGAGGAATTTTCTCCTGTTTGGCCATAACTCTATCCTTCTCTGCCAAGCTGTTGGAGAGCATGGCTGAAGCAAGCAAAGCGCAGTAGGCAATTTCTCATTGCTTATCAACACAATCTTCCCGTGAAGCTTCATCTGACTTTGTAATGAACAGGTATAACAAGGTAGCCTATATTTTTTATACATAATTTTCTCCTTCTCTTGATTTCTTTGACAGAATCATGAATAAATTGGCAGACCAGCAGGACCACATGATACCATGAAGAGAAGCTTACAGGTTCTCTATTGCCAACTGTTTAGTAAGTAAATATTAATTTTTTATTCTATAAGAAAGGAACTATTCAAGTCCTTATGTAAGATAGTAATATTTATGCAGGGCACAATTCAGGGAAGTACTTAACCACATGTCTTGCTTCACGTACCTGGAGGAGCTCTATGGGAGTTGAATTACTCTGTTATCTGAGATATTTAGAGATGTATTAAAAAAATGGGTTGAAGGATCAGCTGATTCTGTAGAGTTTTGTACAAGAGTAGAATTGATTTGCTGTGCCTTGCAACTGTAAACACCCTCAGAAAAATGAGATGTCGATACAGAGGATGGTGGCTGGAAGAAAGAATGAGACATTTTTGGAAGAAAGATCTATCCCACTTGGCATTTCTGGTGGCTACCACTCAATAAAAGATGTCAGTGAGGAAAAGTCTAGGCTCACACAGACCTGTCACTTCCTGAGATGAAAAGTTTCTATTTTTAGTAAGTTTTGGCTTTCAGAAGAGTCCATCCAATGTGAAAGTCCAGCAAAAACATCAGGTGGAATTTAGACTGTATAGACAGGGGTGGCTCCCCTCTTCACAGAAGTAAGGGAAGGTTTTAGGTGTAAAACAGTATTGACAGTGTTGGGGCATTTCTGTAAAATGACAGTTTTCAGTGCAATCATCATAAGCAACAGCTTTTCTTCAGAATTGTAGAGATTAAATAAAGTATGACTAGACAAAATGTAAGTATAACCACTTGCTGTCATGTTTTGCAAGGGAAATTGGTAATTTATAGTGAAAATTTTAAAAAGATCCCAGTTTTTTTAATGTTGTCACTTCAATTTGGCAGAATGTCTCACTCCAATGTCCATATTTTCATAGGTAGTTTTTTATGGATTTCTCTTACTCTGGCCAAAGCAGGAGACAAACCAGGAAATCATGCTTAGTGTATCTGGAATGAACAATGGAAGGACTGTTATTTTTATTGAAGTGTGTGAAAATTAAATCTAAGGAATACATTGTGGGCTGCTACAGATATGTGGTTACTATCATATCTTTGCTTTACTCATGGTCATTAGGATGTAGAGTGAGAGATTTCTTTTGCTTTGCTAGGTTGGTTGGTTGATGTTCCTATTTACAGCTTCTCCTATGACACAGGAGAAATAGAGCTGTGTCCTTGTGACATAAGAGGGGAGGCTCCAGAGGTGCACCCAAGGTTATTTTGCTTGAGCATAAAGTTGGGCCGGATGTGCCTACATGACCTACCCAGCAGCACAATTTTGGCTCCTGAACATCTGGTGGCTGACTGGAAGAGCAATGTGGGAAGAGCTGCCCAAGGAGAATTTTAACCAGAAACCCACTTCTAGCAGTGGGGGCTGTGAAAAATGAGGTTCACTCTCCTGGTAGAATAAAAAGTTTAATAGAGGACAATAAGAGACAAAGGTAATAAAGCAAGGCAATAACAGCCGGGTGCTTGGCATTCAGCCAAAAAAGCACACCTGCTATCCTGGAGACGTCCTTTATGTACTTTTTCCATCAAATCAACCTATTACATATTTGTAACAAATTATCCATGTTCAACTTTTCCCCAAACTAGTTTACATGTTCCAAGAACTGTTTTACATGGCTCCTCCCTGGGACTGCCTTTTTAGAGCATGGGCATTTCATGGTTGTGGTTTTGGTCCGATCTTCTTATCCCCTCCAGTTTAGGCCTTGGCCCAGGCTTTTTACAGACAGCAGGTGTTAATAGTTGGCATGTCAGGAGCAGGGTCCTCATCATATGTTCACTGGATGTTATCCCGACCAAGCAGACAGTTCAAACGTAACTCTATCAGCTATTCCACAATTATGTCTAAGTTAATAAACTACATTCTTATAGCAAAGTTATTTCAACATTATACATATAACGTTCCTCTTAATATTTGCAAAAAGCCAGTATTATAATGTGTATTTATAACAGGGCTGTGGTATTTTTATCATAGCTTAGGATCCAGAATACTTTTCTGCATTTTGCCATGTTGATATGTTATTTAGTTCTAAAACTACCTTGGTTGCTGGACCAACATTAGGTTCATTATATAGAAAATACGAAGCAGAACTTACAAGAAACTTACAAGAAAATACATTTCTTCCAACATATAGGGAAAAAAAGAACGTGTACTGTTCATCTAACCTATCACAGTGTTAAGTCTTTCTGTAACTACTTTTATTTTCTTTTAGTACCATGCTTCCCTGCTGGCCAGCATTCCCTTATGTTATCCCTGCTGCTTTAAACTGTATTTTTCAGGGCAAACATGTAGAAGAGATAGGTGACAAAAAGAAAAACACTGAGCAAAGAGGGAAAAACCAAGAAAACTATACTTATGTATACCCACACACACACACACATACATCTATATAGTATGACTATGCAACCATATTGTCAACTCTGATGTAATTTGAAAAGGTGGATTCTGAACTTACTACTTCTGATGACAGATAAACAAACAGCTTTCTTTTCCTGAGTGCAGCAAAAACATGTAATAAATGTAGTTTTCATTAACAAATACAGCAGCAACTATAGCTATATAAGAGGTATTTTGGGCATCTGGAATGTGTTTTTTCACTGGTTGGTTTATAAAAAACCAATGGCAAGATCCCCCAAGTTACTTAATTTCTATTATATCAGCTTTCTTTTAGATGCACAGAGGTGTGTTACCTAAGCTCACTTTTTCCCCAGTTACATCACAGTGCTAAAAATAAACTCCAAGAGAGAGCATTCTGTCCAAGGAAGAGGAAATTACTTTAATGTGTTTCCTGTAACTGTTCTTTATGGTATAAGAAGGGCCTGCAGCATGGTCTTACTTGTTTCATTTGGACAAAAGAGGAAAATAGCTGCTACTATACAGCTGAAGAAAAAGCAGACCTTCAGAGAAAGTATCAAAAAGGATATTCTACTTTGGGCTGATTCACCAATGTCTTCCACCTGCCTGTCTTCGTCATCTGCAACTGCAACAAGTGGGTCTGTTGTGCTGCCTCGATGAGGTGGCAGTGTTTTCATCTTGTCTGCTGTGGCATGAGTGAGTGATTGATGTTGGAGGCTACAGAGAGAAGTGCTCAATGAATGCATTCTTGCAAGTATGTACATGGGGCATGCATAAATATAGAAAACCTAGGATAGCTGGAACAAAGTGCTGGTGGGTTTTGTAGAAATAGTGATCAACTGGAGAGACAAGACTCTGTGTGTGCTTGTGGATGTGCCTGTGGCAAAGAAATATAGGAAGAAGCAGTTTCACCTCCAAACTGGTGTGTTGTTATGAGGCTTGCAATATTTTGCTTGAGTCCCAGCTGTGCTACTGGGCCAGTTGTGGCTACACTCATCTGTGAATTCTTTTCCACCTTTGTTCATTGTGTTCTGCTGTGTTTGTGCAGTGTCTGAGACAGTAGGACTCATACTCTAAAGGGCTTCTTGGCTTTGGGGCTGGAAGAAAAGGCTTATGTAGATATTGGTTTGATTTTCAAACAGTGGGATTTGTTAGCTGTATTTTTAAAAATCAGACCCATATATAAATAAGATTTTGATTGTAGCTTTGCATCTGGGTTTTTTGGTGAATTTCACATGAGTTATGTAAGGGTTCTGTTGCCATCCATATTCTTTTGCTGTGCTTTCCAAAAAGAGCACATTCCATCCATTCATGCTGATCAAGAAATAGCATGTGAAAATGGCACTAGCAACAGCTGCTATTTTGAATAGGGTTGTAGCTGGCTTGAATCTGATCCCAGCTGTCAAGAGGTAAAGTTTGTGAAAATCGTAGCGCTACCCTTGGCCCAGGACAGGGGCCCTGGGCGATGGTACTTTACCTCTAGTCATTCATAATTTATGAATAAGTAATTAAACATGTGATGTAAAACTACAAAGAAGTAGTGCTTTCATACTGTATCTTCAAAGATTCTATTTAATCTGAAATCTCTTAAGACATTAAGAGGAAAAAAAAACATAAAAAGATTAAGACAAAAGATTTGGAAGAGGTTTCTTAGTAAGAGCTCTTTGAAGTCACTAGCTAGATTGCACCGATGAGGACCAACTAAAGAAAAAGCATGTGTCCACAATTTGCTGCCATTTGTTTTAGGCACATCTTTATGGATGAAGTTTGTTGCCTCTTGTAATGATGAAGATGCAAATGCCTTTCCCATGAGGCTGAGCAGTCTCCATTTTTTATAAAGACCTAATATGGTGATTTAAGCTCTACAGCATGAGCCACAATATGCCCACATTTTTTGTAATAAAAATGCATATTATAATTTGCCATGCATTCACGGTTCACTCAGGGCTTCCAAGTTGCATATAAGCTAGAGAAAAATGTGGGGACAGGTAACTGGTGAAGCTCTTGGTGCACAACCTCTGTGTGGGACTTTCTTCCTCTGGCATTTGTTTTCCTGAAAGAATGCAAGGACTTTTATTTTCTGTTTACTTACAGCACTAGGGTCTGTGTGACGACTTGTCACCACAGCATCTGAAACAAATGCCCATCTGAGTGCTTCTTCGTGTCATTATCACTTAGTGTGTTCCCAAGTATCACTCTTCCATCTCGGAAGCCTGGCACAATGCCCAGTAATAGCAGTAGAAAGAGCTTCCTATTTGCAAGAATGTACCACTCTCTGTAGTAAAATGAGAAAAAATGGCTGTGAGTGGCCATGCCTTGTAACACAGGCTGTCACAAGTCTTTTATCCCCTTGCTGTGGATGCAGCTCACCTTCCCCAGAGTTAATTTGACTTTCAGTCAAGTCTTTGCAGTGAAGTTCACCCTGTAGAAAGGGTTAGCACAAGCCTGCACTCCATTCCAGTCTGAAGCAAGTCCAGGTGCTCATCCCTCTTCTTGTAAATATTTGATAAGAGCAATCGAGTTTGTCAAAGTCCTGTATTAGATAAGACCCAGTCCTAAGTGCCTTTGGAAAGGTGTTGAGCAGCATTACCTCCTAATGCCTCTTGCCTCTGATAGCAACCCACATCCACCTGCTTTTCTTTCTCTTGCCAAGTGCTGTCTGTGGATAATTATGTGTTATTAATAAGATGGTATGCACTGATGGTTCATTTATACAATTACACATGGCTCGTTTAGAGCAAGTGAAGAGGCATGGTAACAGTACAAGAAAGACTGCTGCCAGATGCGGGGGAATAACCTGTTCTCTGCCCACAGTAGTAGATGAGACATGAAGAAATGGATTTATAGAACAGGTAGCTTGACATTAGGCATCAGGCAAAAGTGTTTTAACAGGTTAGGATATTGAAACCCTAGAACAGGCTAGTCAGGAGGATTTAAGTCTACCACTGAAGCACCAAATGGAAAAAAACCCATCTCTCAAGGGAGACAGAGGTCATCTAGATGATTTCAAAAGCTTCCATCAAACCCTCTGATCTTGTGACTGCTAGGTCCTTAGTGCAAATGATCCTGCTTGCTTCCACAGAGGGCTCTCAGCTTGCACAAGCCATGTATAATTAATCCATGTGCCAGAAATGTACAGCTGACATGAGCTTAAAGGTACTAGGGATCACTTGATACACATCAGCAGAGAGTGTCTTCCTATCATTCACAAGGACTCACGGAGAGGAAAGAAAACAGCATTTTTGTTGTGCTCTGTTAGATTGGCAGGTATTAGCTTGAGCAAAGACAGCAGCAGGGACTGGTTATCCAGCAACAGATTCCATCTGCTTTGCTTAAAAATTAGAAAGGTAAACAACCTCTGGCTATGCAGTGTATCATGTACAAAGCTTTTTGGGATACTCACTGGGCTGAGGCATTTTTATTTGAGAGTCACATGGCTTGGTAACAGCCTGCCCATCAGTCAGCTCACAGCAAGCCATCCCTCAACACTTCCTTTTCCCAGAATTCAATTAAAGGTTGTTGCTTCAGTTTCTCAGCAAAAACTGCCTTCTTGAAAGAAGCTGCAACCTTCCATTTTGCAGTCCTGTCCTGGAAAACAGACCTTTTTAAAGAGGACTTTAAAAGCAAACCAATGCACCTTATAAGGGAACTAAATAGAATGTGTATATTCTTACCACATGTAGGCTCCGGTGTCCTTGATGTGCCCTTTAGTGAGATTTCAGCTGCACACACACACACAAGGGGAAGGGTTACTGCTTGCTGTCTGAATAAGCAAAACTCTGTGAATTGAATGGCTCTTGTCATTCGAAAACTGAGATTGTTCCCATTAATAGCTTGCAGTATTTATTTTATATTTGCTGGTTCCATGCTGCATTCCTGCCTTTAATGGCATTACGGTATGGTAGGATTTCACAGATAGCATGAACTCTTTAACAAGTTTGAGGTACATCTGTGGGGTGGGGATTTCTGCCTTGTTTTGCCAAGAGCAGATACAAATTTAGGACATGGCAACACAAACAAATAACATATTGTGTTATACATACAAGTAACATATTGTGTAAAGTTCTTCACTTTTCTTGCAGATTTGCTGAAACGCAGAAAGATGTTGAATAGCCCTGGGGCTGTAGAATTTCAGGTCATGGTTTAGGTCCTTGACACTGAATTTTGGATAAAAAGTCAACAGGCAGTTACATTATTATATTTGCTCTTTCTATTTGCAAACAAGCAATTTGTGCCTTTCCATATATCATTTGGTAGTCTGAGTATGTTCTTGGAGTTAAGCACCTTCAATTTTATACTTATACTGGTGCTATTTGCACTAGAACCCTGTAGATTTTTCAAAATTAATGAGAGACTGATTCTTCACTGTGTTTATATTCACACACCAGTTGTGTGACATTCTGATAGCAATGCCCATGATCAGTAAGCTAGAGAATCAAGACAAATAAATATATAAATATGTATTCTTAGCCAAATTTGAAAATGCTGCAAGTATTTGGTTTTAAAATTCCTTACCACCTGAGACCCACAGTATTTCTTCCATCTTATGTTGTGAATTATTTGTGTTTCGGACCTGAAGTTATCCCCATTGTATGACACCATATCTGTCTAACCTATTTTAGATTCAGTACTGTTTGCCTGAAGCCCTGAGAGAGAGGTTTTAGAGGGAGAGTGAATAGGCAAGAGTACAAATGTGACTTTCCTCTATTTTCCCTTTCAAAACTCTACTCATCCATCTTTAAGAGAAATGAAACTTCAGTAACAAAGACTTAGAAGCCTGTGCAAATTCATATGTGTGTTTTGAGACCCTGAGTGAAGCACAGGAAGAAATGTTGCTGACGTGCAGGCCTAGCAACCATGAAATATCGATCCTATTGAGATCAATGGCAAAACTCCCATTGACATTAATAGGATTGGGATTTTATTCCCACCCTTCATGTTCCCAGCTTGCTTTGATATGTTGCAATATAAAACAAAAGTATCCTGTCAAACATTTATTTCTTTCCCCAAAGCCGTCTTTTCTTCCTGGCTGTGCCTAGGAAACTCTGTTATGGTTTTTGACAATATTGTGATCAAGGCCTAATTCAGCAAAGACAAAGATTGAGTTTTTAGCCCCAGCCAGACTGCTCCTACAGCAGCCAGTAGCCCTGGGCTTGAATCACTATTGGACTAAGTTCCAATTGTTTGAAATAATAAAATTTACATGTCAACATCCACGCTGGTGTCTCATGTCCATGAATTATCCAATAATGCCTGTGACAGTGTTCCGGTGGGAAAAGCAGAAAAATTGCTATTACATGTTCTGATACATTTTTATCTGATATTCTCTCATGCCGGAATGGCCCTGCACAAGGATTTGTACCACTGGTAACAGTAACAAAGCAATACATGACTCCCCTGTTTAGGTGCTGAAACTTTTATGTGTTAAAAGTGTCTTTAACTTCTTGAAATGCCTTTGAACTTTTCTCCCTCCAGCCACCCCTTGGCATGCTACATTCTGTTATTTTTGAGCAGGAAAGACCTAAATGTTGATGTTATGGCAGCTTCTATTGCTCAAGTGTGTGTCCATTACAGCTCTCTGCAGGCTGTGTAAATAATTTACTTGTAAAACCAGGCTTGTTGCAGGCAGTGGAAGCAGTTTGGAAGAAATACCCATACACCAAAGTGTCATCCAGCTCGGCAGCATGGGTTTTATCCCTGTGCCTTCTCTAAATAGAAAATATATGGATGTGGTTCTACAAAAATTCTACAAAGAAGCTGAGCAAATACCAAAACTTAAGTACATTCAACTCAATGAAAGACTTCAAAACCCCACCTTGAGCTTGGTGTGAACACATCATCCAAGCTAGCCTTTGGAACAAAGCTTTTGCTTCTAGAAGCAGTGCGTCTATCTGGTCTTTATTTGAAGACAGGCATCTGCAAAACTTCCTTTGCAAATCAAGGCCCTGTACATAATTAGTGTGAATGTATTGTTTTGTAGTACATTATAGGTTTAAATTATGTGTATCCTCTAATGCCTGAAACCTCAAGGGGCGGATGTGCTCCCAAGGTCTGGGAAAAGCCACGGTCCCCTTTCACATTATTTAATTCCCCATATTATTCTTGGAGAAGAGGAAGATGTTTGTTATATATCCTAGATAAGAGGTTTGAAAAGCGACCTTAGCAGGAAAAATACTCTACCCCTGCTATAGTAACTTAAATCCGTCCCTGTACTGGCTTCACCAAGGGTTCTGGAAATGAGGAGAAAAACTTTATAGCAGGTCACAGCCCTTCAGCTAGAGAAGGCAAGGGAACCACAACACTGAGGCCATATTTCCTTGGGTGGGGATGCTGGGCCTCCACTCTGGCTGGTGTGTGTGTCATAATGTGCATCACAAGTGCTCAGGAGGAACTACCACTTCAGGTTTTGAAGGAATAGTGCAGCCAGCCCTGCCAGCTTTCCCGTTACTGAGCTATTCCTTTTGCAAAAGATCAGGCTCCTGGTCATATCCAGGGCCAAGGACAGGATTTCTGGGGCCAGGTTCTCCAAATCAGCTTATAATTGATTTTGGCACTCAGTGAATTCTCCTAAGTACCTAAGCAGATTTACCTGCTTTCTTCCTGGTGACTACAGCAGGAAGCTTCTGCAGGTGCCTTTAAGAAGTGCACTAGGCATGTCTCTCTAATACAGAGTGCCAAGATATTTTGGAAAATCTGATCCCTTTCCCTCAAATGTAAGGGAGAAGACTTTATTTCAGAACTATGTAATACTATGCAGAGCATAAATATTTTGCTTCAGAATTGATGAGTATTATTCAGTGCTTGCTATAAGGAAAGGGGGAAAAAAAGAAGGCACTTGGAAGGAAGCAAAACAGCAGGGATGGGTAGACAGATTGCTGGATATTCCTCATAATAAAGTAAATATATTCATGTCTTATTGCAGGTATAATTGCAATCTTTAGGTTGCCCATACCCATTGAAACACTTATGCTGATTGGATTTATTGTGTGCCTGTTCCGTATTCATTAGACTGTTGTTCCTAACTCTCTGCTGCAGGAACATGTAAATATCTGTCCAGCCACTGCCATCATCTGTAGAAGTGTTTGTGCTGTGGCAGAATAAAGCTTGCTCTGAATGGAAACCTAAAATATTGCTTACGGGTAAATGTTCAGACCATGCAACAGACTCTATCTCATGAAGTTTTTAACCCATGGACCTTCCCTATTGCTAGAGTAGGAACAAGCAATTCCCTCTCATCCCTGAGGAATATTGGTCTTAAATAAGTTGATGATCAATGTCATCAGTTGTTATGAGTCATTGCAGGAGACCCTGAAATAGTTTGAAATCTTTGTGCACTTATAGAAGACCTCACATCACATTTTATTGCGACTTTCAGAGTGAAGCAGTGAGTATTAGTGACAATAAACTGTGTAAACTGTGAAAAGCAGCATGACTTCTGGCCACATTATAAATCCATTTTGTAAAACCCATGGCTTTGTTGCTGCTGGAATTCCCATGCAGACAGCTTCTGAGGGATACTCAGTTCTCTAATATGAAGTTTCTCATTCTTAATGCGTTTGGTAAAAGGCACTGCTTCCTAAAGTTAGCACTCCATAGGGAAGGATGATGACTTTGCAGTATCTTCTGCAGCATTAGATTCCACTGGCTCCTGTAGAGGCTACAAATTCATTATGCTATTGCAGCTTCTCATTGCTGAGGGCATTAACAATTAATATACAAACACCACAATGAAGATGTCAAAGAGAGGAAAGTAAAGATAACAAACAAGGAGAGGACCTGATAAATGAATAATACCATGCTTGCAGGGCATAACACTTGTGTTTGTATAGATAGATTAAGTTTAGCCTTAAAGCACAGGGAGAGAAAAAAAAAAGTGACTTAATATCCTGTGAACTTTCAGCCTTGTCTTGGAGGTAGAATGGATCAATTATCTCCCATTTTTTGTTGTTCGCTTCAACAGTGCTGGGGTTTGACAACATTTTTTCCTTAGAGAACCTGGCCATTTCACCTAGTTCAAAGCTGTTTTGTTGTGCCATTTCAGGAAGGAAGAGCTGTTTTTCTGATCAAAGTTCTGTACATGCCTGAAAGCCTCACGTTAAATCCCTGCCCCGGGACCTACTTCTTAATGCTGAGGTTGTGAAGCATAAAGTTAATCACATTACAGTCTGTACTGCACAGAGGTGCCCTGAAAGTTTTTAAGGGTGAAGCCTGTGCTGGAGAAAGGGCAATAGGTGCTTAGGGAAGGAGGATCCTCCAAGGCTGATTCCCAGGAGCAAACAAGGGGGATGTGCAGGAACGGAGTAGTGTTTACAGCTTACTATGAATTGACAGTAGCAGCTTTTTTTTTTTTTTTTCCTTTTTTTTTCTTCATGCAGAGCAATATCTTGTGAGAGAGATCATCTACAAGATAAGAGTTACAGAACCCTTGGCCTCAGATATGCACGCTGCAGTGCATCTTTTCTTGCCCTTGGGACATTTATGACTGGGACCATTAGTTTCAAAGTCTCTGCTGAGCCATGCATGTGACTGACAGGGAATCAGATATAAATCCTCCAGCCTCTGAGGTGAAGATGAATGAACCGGAGACAGGATAAGATAGAGAATGCTTAGTGTACATCATCAAACAAAGGGCTACTACAGGGAATCAGAAGGTCCTCTTTCCTTGTAATTTACAGAGCTGCAGAAAACCTGGGGTGAGGGGGGTGCAGTGTACATAGACTTGACTAGCTCTTCTTTCCTGAAAATCTGTTTTAGAAATGAAAGGCCGTTCTGAGGAAAAGTCTTGGTCTGAATTGTTGTTGGGGACAACAATTAATGCTTAATGCTCCTGACTATTACACTTTTCTCAGTTCCAGAGCACCTGTCTTCACCAGTTTTCCCAATATGAAAAAGATCCCTTTTTCTTGCAGAAATCATTTAATGACTTCTGTCAGCTCTTCTCAGACCTGAGGAGGGCACTGTCCCCTCCTGTGAATGTTCCCTGCTCACGGTACTTCAGTCCTACCAGTGGAACTTACCTTTTCCATAGTGGCTTTCACTGCTGCGTCAAGATTTTCAGTTTCGTTCCCCTGGTTCTCAGGCTCTGTGGCAACCCAGAGCAGCACAGCATGGCTCAGCACAGCAGCCTGTGCTTCTGTGGACCATGGGCTGGCTGTGCTCCAGAGCAGCCCCATCATGGAAAGAACAGCTTGAGGGTTACAGTCAATTAGCATAAATTGCCAAGGGCCCAAAATATGTTGCAGAGCCGTTGTGGATTGTTAAGCCTTGAAACATGTTCCCTTTTTCTCGCTTCTCTTTTCTCTGCTGACTCTGTGGAGGAGAAAAAGCTTAGAGCCCATTTTTGTAATTCTCAGAGGAAGAATGTAGCTGATGCAGCTGGAAGTGTAAGGCCAAAAGCACCTCAATATCCAGGCAACCTTGGGGCTTTTGTTTTTGTCACTGCATTTCTCAGTATCTCCTGTTCCCGCATGTTTTATCTTGTGAACTGTAAGCATTTGAGGCTAGGGGTTGACAGTATTTGGATATATTATACAGTGCTGAGCGTACTTTTGGCTCTTATTTAGTAATTATAACAATTAATAAGAAATACCATATGGCTAAAAAATACTGTGACTCTCAAAAGAATTCTTGGGCCATTTATTTTTTGTGCATATGAGTGTGTGCCTCATTTAAGCTAATTATTTTTGTATTAACAGGCATTGGTTATGCCATCCTTCTGCTTTTATTGTTAGATGTATTCAGATTATTACCGAAAGTGTAGAGTGAATGAAGAAAAGAAACCCATTTCCTAGTACTTGTCTTTTAAAATTAAATTTTCTAGTTGAATAATCCTACATTTAATCCTCAAAGCGATGTGTTCCCTAGGGGGAACTTCTTCTGCACCCTCAGGTGCCTGCAGTCAAAATGGCAGAGGATGGGAGATGAATCCAAATAAATTAGTGAATCCAAATCCTTACTTGGAAATCAGATGGTTTTTGATTATGGCTTAACCATCTCTAACCACAAATATGAAATTTATGAACTAGAGACATGTTACCCTCAACAATTAATTTCCAAGTTGTGTTCTGCTTTACAGACAGTGCAGCAAAATATGACAGAGCCCCTCTTATTCCCTGTCTTGTCAATTATGCAAGACTGGGGAATCTCAGTCTTCAGTGTTTCAAGAAGAAATTTTTTGGTCTAGCAGGGATGAGCCTTTTTAGCATGGCATAGACAAGTGTAAAGCCTCTTTTGTCCTATGGATTGAAGGGATTAAGACTTTATATCCATGGAGGAATGGAGATCACACATGGTCCTGCTGTATCTCCAGATTGCCTTTGTGTGTCCCACCTTTTGGACTGGATATCACCTGTTCAGTGATATTTTGACAGCAGGGTGTTGTTACTGAGCCTGTGATCTAGTGCAAAGGATGCATCCATGTGTGTTTGTACTAGGCAGCAGCATCCACAAGGGAACAGGAAGCACAGACCAAGGACTTGGGTCACCTAAGTACTTAAACCATCAAAGTAGTAGATTTTTAAAGTAATGAATGAGCTTATAGAAGTGTATTTCTCTAAAATTCAGCTGTGAGGAGAATATGATGCTTATTGCTGTTAAGAAAGGACTGATGTAGTGTGCCTATTTCACTGATCATTTCAGAACTTATTGAAAAGCTTTGACTACTGCCTTTTTGGGAACAAAAGCACAGGTAAGTATATTTTTAACGTGTGATCTGATATGCTGGGGGGGGAACACATGGGAGAGATGTGCAGAAGAGTGCAGGTTTGTGTTAGTATTTTTTAAAAAACAGCCAAGATGTTATTTTGTGAAGTTGTTTTGTGGTGGCAGATGTATAAAGACATTGGTTGTTTTAATGTCAGGTGTCACTGGCAGATGAATAACAAGATTTTGTGAAAAACTGCAGTCGGATGAGCAGGGCTGATTCTTACCAGTCAGAGAGCTTTTGGAGATTACAGAATAGCATGGAGAATTTATTGAGGTGATTTATCCACAGTGCTTGTGAATACATTACATTCGTACTCTGTCTCAACTAGTGTAGAGTGGATCTCAACACCTAAAAATATATTATTAATGTTACTTTAGAAAGCAGTATGTTTTTGTATAGTTTCAATATCCTTCATGCTCACGGGTTTGAACATAGCTCTAAAACTCACAGTATATCTTCTGCTTTTGAAACAAATACATTTTGGGAAAACATAAAAAGTACTTTTAAAAATTGCATTTGAGAACAATCCTCAGTCAGCCTTTCTGCTGCCAGGAGCGCCTGACAACCAGAAATGGAAACTTCTATAAAAGAGACTTCTGAAAGAAGCAAAGGAGGAAAATTGAATATTCTGGTTTTGCTTGTGGGGCTGTCTTTTGCTTTGGAAGCTTCCACCAGTAGGTGCAGTTTTTAGAAAAGACAGGTGGAGAAAAGCAAGCTAAAAAGAGGCAACAGACGAAGTACTATTTCATGTTAAGTATTTGGTTTTTCCTCTGCATCCATAACTTCTTGTGCTATGAGGGAAACAAGACCAAAAAGACTTATTAGAGGGGGAGGTCAAGAACTCTTTGTAACAGTCAGCAATAAGATAATCATATGAGAGATGACTCTTCAGCTCATGTGGTTTCCTCTGTCATAGTATCAGAAGAGAGTGAGTCCTTCTCTCTGCTTCAGTGTCAAACAGTTCTTCAGCTGCTCACCTCACTCTCACAAGATCCACTAGCTGACCATGCTGGCATTGCCTCTTGCCCAGCCTTGAAGATCCACGTATTTTGTTGCTCAGAGTCTACAGCCAGGGATGAGTTACCAAAAGAAGTAACTCCTTTACAGCCACCAAAGAAGGACCCCTACCTAGAATTTCCTATTGCAGCGTTTCTGAATGGTCCTTGTGAAGCGCAGAGAAAGGAGTCTGGCAGAGCTGCCCCTTTTGGCATCCCTTTGGAAACTACCACTGGAGGTAGAAGAGTGGTGTGGACAAGGGTAGCTCCCGCAGCAAGAATGGAGAAAGATTGCTCTCAGATCAGTGTGGTACCCTGCACCTCAAAGCTGTAGTGAGAAAGAATATGAAGTCCTTCCAGGAAGTCAGTCATCTGTGGCTGATTTTTCATAGCAAAACCTGTTTTCTACAGTGCATCTGTGCAAGAGCAGGAAACGGTCATGAACTTGGCAGTGAGAAAATTTTGCCTTTATAAAGTTATTAAGTGCAATGGTTTCACTTTGACAGCCCTGAAATACACAAGGTACTGAACTGAGAGCTTCTCAGTTTTAGAAAATTCAAAACTGGTGGCTTTGCACTAAGTTATGGCAGAACTCTGTGGAAGCCTCTGGTAAACGGTTGTTAGAGATTTACTTCCTTATGTTTGCTTTTCTGAGTAAGCCAATCTATGTTACTGCAGAGGCAGTATTTTTTTACACAGCTAAGATAGGATGGCAATAGTGTTATGTTTGTCATTACATAAGATCAAAAATGTATTCATTTATAATAAGCATTCCAGTCTCAAGACCATGTTAATTTCGATGAATTTCAGGGTCTGGTTTGAGGGACAGTGTTTTAGTGAAGACATAAAACACCAGCCATAAGCACTTCTTGCTGTTTTCTAATATAAAATTGGTATCCGCATTAAAGGTTCACTGATATTCATAGTGCTTTTGTCACCGTTGAAGATGTATTTTTCCAGCAGGTCTGGGACTTTGTCATTTATGATAAACTGTGAGAATAATGAATTGGAAACTGTATGTGTCTGAGGGAGAGGTACCTCAGAATTGACTGAATTTGCCACGTATTTCAATGTTTTAAAACATTAATTTATTTTTATTCCATTACCTAATCCATTTCTCCTTGGTTCAGCGTAAGAGAATTCCAACCTGTCTGCCACACATGCATTAAGTACATCTACTGCCCTTATGAGGCTCTGCAGATTGTTAAGGTATTGCCTCTAGGGCAAGTTTCTATCAACCTGGTGCTTTCTTCCTCTTGTCCTACCCCATTTTCATTTGCAGAGGACCTTGGAACTGCTAGTTGTCATAGGAATGTGGCAGGAACGTTGTACAGGAGAAAGGAAGATGCATAGCTTTGCCTATAGTACATTCAGGGTGCTACCTTCAGGAGAAGCAACAGCAAGGGACGCAACATGGAAAGGGTCATCAGTGACTTTGCAGCTGCAATAACGTTCTGGTGAGGGCAGCAGAATTTCAGCATTCCTGTTTAGAGCCCAAAAGCCTTTACAACTCCCAGCAAGGGCTGGGAACATGTTTGAGTGCTCTACAAACATAGAGGTGATAGAGTGTGAGTGAAGTGATCTGTGGTCCCGTGGAGAAGACCTCGCTGTTATGCATTTCACAAAAATGTTGCAGAACTTCTCAAGTATTTGGTGAGGAGACAGTAAAGTTACCCAACTATATCTCCTACAGCCTTAACAGAAGAGGCAGAAGCTAAACTGTGTTACGGATGGCATGTCTTCACCCCAAAAGAGTGCTTTGTGGCACAGTTTGGAGATGATGTAAAGGAGAGACCTTGGAAATGTATGTTTGACTGCTATGCTTCTATAGTATTCCTGACAGCAGCCTTCTAGCTATTTACTCAGATTTGAATGGAATTGTATTTGTGATGGCTCCTCTCTAAAGCCAAATTTTGTGATGGAGGGGATTAATGGGTCTCTTTTAAAAAGGAGCTTTGCTTAGTTCTATGTCAGTATGCTAAAAGCACCCTTAGGCTGTTTTTAATGTATGTTGGGATTGCAATACTCTTAAACATTGCTGTCAGTGATGGAGCACCTGCAGTTTCCATTCTTTTAATTTAATTTCCTAGCATTTGAATAGGAATTAATCAGACTGTGAGGAGAGTGCTGCAAAGTTTAGATAGAGTTGTGGCTGCCTAAGCTTCTTCCCTCAAAAGAAGACTGTCTGTCCATTTCCCTGTGACCCTGTCTATGCTGGCATGCACTACATCAAATACTTAGCCTGAGCAAGAGAATGGAAGGACCAGATGAAGAGAAGATCCAAAATATTTAAAGAAGGGGAGAAAAAACAGTCCTGAGCTTCTCTAAAGGTTGTTGTTAAAACTGAGATAAAAATCGTTAACATGCTTTTGTAAAGAGGAGGCTCAGCAGGTACAGGTCAGTCAACAAAGCAACAGTATGCATAGTGGGAGTGTGGATATATTGGAAATTAAGATTGTGAATGTATTGGAGGTTTAGTTTTTAGTGTTGTTTAAGAAGTACCTCACACAAGCGAAAGTATTTCAAGAGCCTGAAACATGCTGCATTTACTCCACAACAAGAAGAAATATGTCACCAAAAGGAAACCCTGAGATGTCTGCTGGTCCAAGTACCACCTTCAGGTTTCTTTCTGAATTTTCATCTTGCAATATTTGAGCTTCTTGATACCAAAATGCTTCATTTCCATAAGGAACGAATAAAAGTAGTTTATTATTAATGCTTCTATCAGGTCTAAAGATTATTATCTATATTTCTAGCAGTGTCACACCACTCAAATTTCTTTAATCTGATTCCCTGAATCAGATTCTTAGTGGATAGAAATAAGTGCATGATGGGCTTGGTTTAAGTTCTTTTCACTTCAGTGAAATAAAACTATTTTATATATACTTTATCTATATTATATTATATTAGTAAAATATGGGA
>VZTR01009968.1:1402-12830 GCA_013400775.1 Chaetops frenatus
GCCTTCCCCAGGCCTGTGATTTGGTGACAAGCTTTGATGCTTTTTCTTGCGTCCAGGTCTTGCTTTGAATTGACTTTCATGCAATCCTTCTTTGTTTTCCCCAGGAAGATTGCAGCTGGTGCCTGGACCGGATGGGGAAGCGCTGGCACCATCCATGGGACGCGTCCGGTGCCAGCACTAGCCCGGGGAGCCACGGTCTGCGGGGACATCCCCTTCAAGACAGACGAGGACCTCGTGCGGGATCGGCTCCTCTCCTGGCAGCAGGCCTCTCTAGAGGTGGGTGCCCGGCTCCACAGCACGGCTGGCAGAAGGGCTTTGGGCAGACGGCAGCAGGCACACGAGCATCCGGCTCTTGCCGCTGCTGAGGAGGTCGCTGTGCCGTGCTTAAGCGGAGGAGGTGGAACGTGGCCTGGCATGCGGCTCTCCTGTGAAAATGGAGAATGGGTCGGGAGGTTTGGGCTCTGAGCACAGCCAGCAGCCTGGCCCGGGCACAGGCCGTGGTGGGACAGCGGGGACAGGAGCCTTCTGTGACTGACCGTGGCTTTCTGGTTTCTCTCCCCAGAGTGCCAGCACCTCATGCCGTGGCAAGAGCACCGCTCGGCCTGCAAATCTGGGAGGGCTGGAGGGCGGTGGGTGTTAATTTGCTGTCCAAATAAATCTTGTTGTTGTGTTCATCAGAGTGTTTCTTTCATCCTTTTCTGAGCTTTTGGTCCCTCTCCTCCAGGGTAATCTTTTTGTGCCCTTCCTCAGCCACTTGATGGCATTTGGCAGGGGGGGTTAAGCAACATGAACAATTCAACAACAGCTCCTGTTGCCAACTGCAGTAACCCCTTCAGGAACCTGGAGCCGCCAGCTAGGCCCACATGTGACTTGGAAAGGGGATTGGTTTGCAGGGATGGAGTTATCGCCCCACTGNGCCACTTGATGGCATTTGGCAGGGGGGGCTAAGCAACATGAACAATTCAACAGAAGCGCCTGTTGCCAACTGCAGCAACCCGTTCAAGAATCCGGAGCCACCAGCTAGGCCCACGTGTCACTTGGAAAGGCGATTGGTTTGCAGGGACGGAGTTATCGCCCCACTGCAAAAGCCAGGAGGAAATCAGAAGCAGCAAAATGCCATTTTGTCTCAACTGTAGCCCAAATTCTTCATCCTTCCTCCTTCCCTGCAGTTTACCAAACCACCCAATGAAAATGGCTCAATGTCCTCCAAGAGCTCGTTCTGAACATGGATTTTTACAACTTTGATGTTGGATCAGAATGTTCTAATGGAGCAGCTGCTCATAGGGATTTGTATATTCCAGGATTAAGAGTCCTATATGAGCTGTGTTCAGACCTGAGCAATCCACGTCACTTTCTCTCTACAATGAACTTTTCCTTATATAAAAGGATGAAAAGAGTGAGTACACTGTTGCCATAGCAGAGCTCAGCAAATCTAGAACGTTTAATTCCATTATCCAGAGTTTCAAATTATGTCCCTACCTCCCGTCTTTCCCCACCTTACCTACTCTCTACCTGACCCTCTATTTTTAAATATATCTCTATTCCCATGACACCCCAATTCTAATTGCTTTGCCCCTCTTAATATTAGTAGAATGAAAAATCCTAAATTACACACAAGCCACATAAGCCCCAAACATTGTACACGCTTTTGGATTACTCCATGCAGTATCAAATGCAATCACACTCTTCAGTACCAAGCCTCTTTGTATAGTGAATCCAAGCTAGTGTAGAGCAGGCAGCAGCATACCAATCTGCTGTGCAGACCTGTCTCATTCTTTAAGGATATGTGCCTGAACATAAAGAATCACTGTCGTAAGGTGAACAGAGAGCTGTAACATGCAAAGTGGGTCATCTCCCCAGCCTTACTTCTAGGAGTAATTACAATTTTGACTAACCATTGAATCATGGCTTGAACAAGAATAGAAATTAACACCCTCGGTCTCATTCCACTCTCTCCAAATCTGCAAATCCCACCACCCACGAGCCACTGAAGCCATAATCAAATACTTCCCTAGTACAGGCAGCCGCCTCGGCATTCGTTGTCTTTTGAAGCAGAACTAGTGAGACATTAGCAAATTAAACCACCCAACATCCTGCCCCTACTGACAACAGCAATTGGAATCTAACTAGTCCCAGTCCTTTTCCATTTCTGATTCAGAGAAGTACTTAATCCCTAATCACTGCTATCAACAGTAATTAAATTCACTGCCACCCATCACCATTCTCTTCCTAAATCACTCTACTCAAAATTATTAATCACCATAATCCTTGCCTCAGCACATCTAGGAGACTGAATTGGACTAAATCAAACACAGATTTGAAAAATCTTAAGCATTCTCGCTTAGGTTGAATAGCCCAATAATTATTATGGCTATAATAGCCAAACACTCCCTACTAATTTTCTGCTTCCTAATAACTGCTGCAATAGTGCTCACTCTCAACACAAACAGTACAAAAACTACCAATGATAATGGCCTAAAGAACAAAGATGCCCACATAAACAATAAAATCTCACTATTAGTTTTTTGCTTCCTAGCAGGACTTTCCCTGCTACCAGGCTTCCTCTCTCAATGACTTATTATTGAAAAACTTACTAAACACAAAATGAGCACAACAGACGCAGTCATTGTCGTGCTCTCACTCCTAGGATTGTTCTTGTACCTTCTCCTCACATGCTACTCACCAAAAACACAGTTCCACCACTCCAAAGAAAAGCCTTAACAGTAATTCTATGCCTACCACTAACCCAAATCCTGCCCAACAAAATCCATAAACTTAAAGTATCATATCCCTAAAAACTAATGAAAAACAAGCCCTAACAATTGCAACTGGAACCCAGTTAACAGAGTTAAACTTAAACATAACCCTACCATTAACCCTAACGACTGTATCTCTATCCCTAAAAATATTTAAACTAACTCCTCACATTAAATTTGAGTCCAACACTTGCTCTAACCATAAATGTAACCAAAATGACTGTAAATCTAATACTAGTGCTACCACCTAATGCTATCCCTAAAACCAGTAACCCTAACCCTAAACACAAAGCTAACTCTAACTTTCTCTCATGGCCATAACCCTAACCTTAAACTCAAACCTAACCATAGTACAAACCCTGCACCTAAAACCCTAACATTGACCAAAACTCTAACCCTCTCTTTAGCACTACTTGCTATACCTAAACCTAAACTTAATGACTCTTAAACAAAAGCACACACAAAGGGACTACAAAGGGAAGGTGAGGACTTACAAGTACCTGACCAGTACCCTCAGGACCATGGTCCCTGGAGTTTGCAGAATCCTGGGACTAAGGACGACAGAGCCTGCTGGGCAAGCAATCTTGAATCCCATCAGCATGAGGTTGGACATATGCTGGGTGTTTTGCTGCCTGGGATTATGTAACCCTGTCCTCTGAGCAGGGATCACTGAAGGATGATTTTGGTGATCTCTTTGGAGTGGCCCGGTTCTCTCAGGTTCTTCTGGGCAGTTGCCCCCTGTCCAACATCCCATAAGAACCCCACATCCCTTCCAGATGATATCCAAGGCCTAAGAGCCCTGTATCTCCGAAACAATCCCACAAACATCCAAATCACCCCTCAAGCCCTGACAGCAGTCCCACATATGCCTTTTGCCAGATGTTACCACCTCCCTCACCATGCAGGCATCCTGTCTTGCACCTGGTCCCAGAAATACATCCCCACCACACCATATGGCCTGGTCCCCTGCCCTCTTTCCCATCCCTCCCTATACCTCTCACTGTTTCATGAACTGCCCAGGAAGGAAAAGCCACTTTGCAGGGCAGACTCTGTGGTCTGGGTGATGATTCCAAACCCTCACTAGTATCACAAGTAACTTCTGAGATAAGCACATCCAGGTCACATGCTCCTCACTTGAGGATATCCTGCTCTCCCTCCACTCCCATGTTCCCCACAAACAAGAAGGCTTGTGCTAGAAGAAAACAGTTTATTTTTTTAAACAGAACTTTTTTTCAACCCTTGTTCCTCAGGGTTTTCATTTTTTTTGCAAAGATACAGTATTATCTGAACAACCTCTGCACATATATATATATATAAAATATATGTGTGTGCATGTATTTATAAACTTAAACAATCCTGCAAACTTACGTCACTCATAGTAGCCCTTCCTGCTTTATAACAGAAAAGAAAACTCCAACAAAGGGCAAAAATGTAGCCCCTCTCAACCACAGGAACCAAACTACATCCATCTATGGCTGGAGAGAATCCCACTTGCTCCAGCTGGGAGACATTGACTTGAGTGTAAATGCATCTCGTTACAGCATTTCTAGACACTGGCCATTGCTGGACAGTGCCCTGCTGGGACACGTGCCACCCTCCCCTGTGCCCAGCCCTTGGGAAGAGCACACCAAGGACAAGGAGCAGCCCTTTCACAGGTGGCAAGTGGTCCTCACTCTGCAGGTGGGCTGTGACTTTCTAACTCAATTAAATACCTATAGGCAGAACTGGAGACAAGGGAAATAGGCAAGCAGATGTCTTTCTGAGAGGGGTGGCCACAATAACACAGACCAGCTGCCCAGAGCAATGTTCCTGCACATTCAAGAGTCATGGAGCAAGAAACCTCCCAGAGGAACTGCTTTGTTTCATCTGAGAGCTCCTCCCTGCCTTTGAGGAAAAACATTAACGCAAACTGGTTGAGAAAAAATAGAGGCAGAGGTCCAAGGTGGCAGGCTGGGTGACAGAACACTTGTAGTGTTAGCTATGATAGCTATCATCATCATCAAAGTAAGAATCACAATCTGACTCATTATCAATCATAAAGTTGTCTTCATCAAGGTCATCATCATCATCATCATCATAGTCTTCCTGCCACTGTGGATCATACTCCTCATCTTCAACCTCCTTGCCACCTTCATCTGTGTTGGGGGAGTCACACAGCATGGTACGCTTTTGCCTGTTGAGAAAGAGAGCATAAGAGCAGAGCATGGAGTGCCGTGAGCATCAGCTGGCACCCAGCCCCACAACACCCTACTGTCATTGTCTCAGCATCTCCTTCCAAAGAAACTCAACAGAGTCCAGGGAGAGCAACTTCAATAACTGAGTCTGCCAGTGATGGAGCTTTCTTGATCACAGCTGCATCACAGCAGAGGTTTTGTTGGTTTCCCTACACCACTATGTCACTTAAATTGCTATCTCAAACCACAAAACAGGATGCAAGTAATCAGTGTCTGTCATTCACTCTTCTGATGTCAATGAGCACAGGAGAAAACTCTGCTCACCTGCTTTTTGTCTGCACTCACTCATCTTCCCCTGTTACCAACTAAGAAAACTCACCCTGTACATGCAAGGGCTGAAGCAGGCACATTTGCAAGTTTCAGCTTTCTCTGAACAGCATCTCCTGAAGCCTGGAGGCCAACATGGAAATCCTGTTAGCACAAAAGAACAGCCACAAGAGAGAGAAACAATAAGTGATTTGGGGTGTATTTTGTGCTGCAAGCCCCTTCCCAGCACGCACATACAATCTTGAGTTTATCCCCTCAGCTGATCAAGCCCTTTAGCTTGCCCACAATCAAAGTAGACCAGAGCAAGACAAGCCATGAACAGGCATGTGACCTTCACCTGTGTGGAGTGCCAGAGAATCGCAAAGAGACGCTCCTTGATCTGCCGCACCAACTCCAAACCCGCACGGAAGTGCTCTGCTTTCAGGAGCTGAAGAGAAGTGGCCAAGTCCTGGTACTTCAGCAGGGTTTCCTCTGCAATTCAAGGCCAACAAAGTCATGCTGCATCGCACACTCTTGAGCAGAGACCACGTCCTTGGCTCTGATTATGAAGCCAGCCATGGCTGCTTAGATCTCCTGTGCACATACACCCCTCTTTCAGAACAGAACATCTTGCTCTTTACTGCATCAATCTCCACTGGCAGCCAAACTGCTCCAGTGGACCTTCCCAGAAATGACATCAAGAAGGCAAAAATGGACTGGGAGAAGTGAGGCCAGCTGGGTGCTCGTATATATGCTATTGCCCCTCTACAGAGCTGCTGCTCTTTGACTACAGCTGGAAATGCCAGTCACTACCTCAAAGAGGCTGCAGAACTTACCCAGAAGAATCTGCAGAGCATTAGTGAGCAGCTCCAGGCTCTCAGTCTGCTGTTCCACAATATCCATGCTCTCAGTGTCCTGGTTATAGTAGCTGTACACACAGGAGTAGGCCAGCACCTGGAAAAGGACAGATCATGTTGTTAAGCATTCTCCTTCAGCTTCAGAGTGGGCAAGGGAGCAGCATCAAACCCTTCCAGACCTTGTTATTACCAGTGGCCTCTGGCCATAGCCCAGTGACCCATTATGCCAAGTGACAGCAGTACCAGGCTAACTAGAGTTACTGGCAGGATTGGAAATGAATGTGCAGTTATTTTATATTGAAGCCTGAAATCACTGATTGTTCCCACCTGCAAACCATCACATGAACATAGGCTGTAAATGCATAACAAGTGTAACTGACCAGCAAGCAAAGAGAGCAACCCACCAGCACACAGGACTTAGGCAATGCTGGGCAGCCCAGGCTGAACAAAAGTGCCAGTGAAATAAGAATGGAGCCCAAAGGGAAGCAGGCATGGTGCTATATAGCACCAAGAGTCCACAACAAGTGGCAAACTCCAGTTATGAATGAAAGACCCCTAAAGCCATGTGGGCACCCAGCAGGAAATGAGATCACTGTTTCCATTTAAAGAAACGGGCCACAAAATTCAGCAGCAGCAGCAACAAGCAATAGTGATATGTACCCCAGAAAACTCAGGGGCTACCACACTGAGAAGACAAAACAGGGTCAAGCACCCTTGTCCCACATGCCTCTCTCAAAATCAAGCCTACCTGCACAACATACCTGTTTATGCAAAGTCAGTACTGCAAATATAATTCCCACCTCCTGCTTATGTTTCAGGACTGAGCAGGCATTACAGGCCTAAGGTATCACAGGCTTACTGCACACACACAGTGGCTGCACTACAAATCCTTTTCAATGTGGCTATCAGGATATGCAATAGGTAACTCAGTGCTTCCAAAATATCTATAGCTCATGAAATAAAGTTAAGAAAAGAAAATCATAACATGAGCATCAAGAGGAGCTTCCTAACTGTAACACAGCATCAGGACAGCTCTCGAAGTACCTTCACTGGGGCATTTCTAATAGGAATGGACCAAACCCAGTTGATGAAAACCCTAAATACAGACTTTGTGTTGATTCCGTACTGTCAACTTGAGCTAAGCTCTAAATCCTATGACCTGACTGTAAGGAACGCTTCAAACAGAGCTCAACTCAGACTCAAAGCAGGGAAGGGCAGACATGAGCTCTTCCCCTCTCCTGATGCTATTCCTCCCCTCAAGCTTTCTCTGTCTCCTCTTGTTTGGAGAAGAACAAGGTTGGTGTCTCCTCACTTTAAGAAAGGCATGAAACACACCAACAGAATTAAGTTTAAACCTCAGCAAGACTATTATCCAGCCTTACCTTCCGTGCCTGTTCTAGCACTTTGCAGGCATCAAGAACAAAGGTCAAGTTCCTAATTTTTGGCATCTCTCTGATGGAAGAAATGCTGGTCCTCAGACTTTTGGCAAATTCCTGCAATAACCAAAGGAGGGGGAAAAGAAGTCAGTGTCAGTGTCAAGCTCCATAAGACTGAAACAACAGCACCCTCCACACAAATAATTGCTAAGCATCCTGAAGTGCCATCTCAGAAGATGCAGGTAGCAGCAGAGCATTTAATGCATCCAACTATGACATCTCTACTGTGCCATCACTTCAACCTTTTACAGCACCTCAGCTCTGAGCAGAGCTCAGCCTTCAGTCACCATTGCTTCCTGCTCCTGCACACCACAAGACAGTGCTCAGCTTCCACAACAGACTTGATAGAAGAAAGCAGCCAGGGACTACTCCTCAATGTCAGAGCCAGGGCAAAATGATCAGGCATCCCCACGTGGATGTGAAGCCTGCTTCTCAGCAGAGAAGACACTGACACAACAGAAACTGCCCTGCTCACCAGGGCTGATCAGCAGTCAGCATCTGCGAAGGAAGGAGGCCTTACCCTCGCGTGATGGTGAAAGGTGCATCTCTCATTGTAATCCTGGAAACGCTTCTCCTGCCAAGCTGCTTTACTCACCTGAAAGGAAAGGTACAGGAACTTGTAGCAATTTCCCTCAAGTACCAGGGCTACCTGGAAATGCCAGCATTACTGGCAAATTCACAAAGTCCAGAGTAAAGAGTAAAGTGGAGATCCTCACTAGGCTATAGGGGCCTGTGAGCAGAAGCATGAACCAAGGAGATACAGCAAACCACTCACCATAGCAGAGCAGTTGTAATAATCCTTGTGATTCGGCCTCCAGGGCTTGAGGCAGCGCCAGCAGAAGCCATGATTACACTTTGCACATGTCATACTGCAGAAGGACAATGAGAATCCCTCAGTCCTGACAGCCACTTGCACACAGCTCCTTCCAGTGCTCCCCTACATCACAGCCAGGGACTGTGCCACGCAGTCACAAACACAGTAGCAAACAAAAACATATACTCACTGCAGGCACCCCTCATTTTTCTCTATCTGAGCCTGGCAGTTTGGGCAGTGCTTTGAAATGAGCTTAGCCAGATGTTTGCTTTGGGCTTCACTTGTCATTCCTTCATAGTATCCGTCATCATCCACCCACCGGGACATGTGGCTGCAGCTGGCAGGATAATGGGCCTGAGAGAGAGAGAGAGACAGTCAAGCACACAAAAGCAGAAGGGTGTGTGCCAAACCTAAGACAGTACAGTCTGTGATCCAGCTCAGCCTCACCTCAGGGAAGTTGCAGTTGAAGCAGGATATCCAGGAGCACTTGGAGCAGGCTGCCCCATAACCAAGTCCGTCCTTAAGGAGGATCTGATCACAGCCCTGAGGATTGGTGCACCATGTCAGGTTGGAGCAACACTCAACATAGCACCTGAGGAGGGCTTTTTCATACTGTAATGAGAAGTCAGGAAGGAGATTTAAGGCAGAGAAGCTGCATGGTGAGGCCTTACAAGCAGGGTCTGGTGCTCAGGGCTACACATCTCACCAAACAACTGCTCACAGCAAAACAGCACTCAGTTCACCCTTTCACTCCCTTTGTGTGTTCATTCTTCTATCCCCCCTCTATGTCATATCTGGACGCTGTTTCATTTCACAGAATTGCTGAGGTTGGAAGGCATTTCTGGAAATAAAAACTGATCCAACCTCTCCAGCTTAAAGCAGGATTGCTCAGGGCCATGTCCAGTTGGGTTCTGAATACGCCCAAGCACAGAGACTACAAAGCTCTCTGGCCAAATTGGTCTCCTGTCACACTACCTTTACTACTGAAAAAACCCCCCAAACCCAACAACCAGTTTTCTTCTGTTTAAATATAATTCCAGCATCAGATCTTCATATAATAATCTAGTTATTTTCAGCTCAGGGTTGGACCTAAGACCTCCACGGATTATTGCAACCCAAAATATTCTATGACTGCACATGTGACTCTGCATGAGACATTACAGTCCAGCCATACTGATCAAAAGGAAAACAACATTTCAGTGACAACATCAGAGCAACTTGTTAAAATTAGCTGCTACTTATGTCCACCTGCAATAATTACTTCTTTTTATAAAACAGTCACAGCAACAGGCTACTAAATCCTGCTTTCAGACAGGTGTGACTATGGGACTTGCAAAACCAGTAGGGGTTAATTGTCCAGATAGATGCACTAATTTTCCAAACACTTCCTATAAAAAACAAGACAAAAGATTCATCTGTCAAACAACACAACAATGGAAAAGAGATATTCTGCCCAGCAATTAACAAAGAGTTTGTCATGTGACAGCTACAGCTCTGCCATTAGGTGGGGAGGGCACTCAGCCCTAAAACCTGAAAGAACAGAACAAGCAGCTACCACTGTAGCCTGATAAGCCAGGACTAAGGTAAGCAGAGCTCAGAAAGCCTGGTTTAGACATGTCTGTAGACTCACACAGACTTAGAGTGAAGATTAAGTCTTATGATGTAATTCCTGCCATCTTCACAAAAAACCTGAACTGCTCAAAGCCAGAGACTGATGGAAGAGAAAGGACATAGGGGTCACTGATGCAGCAGTAAAATTAAATTGCTCATGTTTTCATTTGGCCTAGAGTTTTATTTTATTATTATTTAATTGTTTCCAGCACACCAGTAGAGAATACTTATCATGACCTAATGATGTCCCTGAAATGTTTGCTGGAGACATATTCAGAGGAAATACCACTGTGCTCTTTTGTTGATGTTATGCTTTCCTGACCAGCTGGTATTGACCATAATCAGATGAAATCTGGCTGGCCACCATTATCACACTGCCAATCTTGGTAACAGGAAGGGGAAAAGCAGCAACAAAATTATCAGATAGTGCTGACCAAAATGAAAGAGAGCTTGGACACCCAGCAACCACCCCTCCTGCTTCACCTTGGCTATGATCTCCTCGGAGGACACAATGGAGTAGATGAAGGCTGTGGTTGGCTGAGCACGGCACTCGGATATGGGACAGGTGCAGTTGACAACCATGTTCTGCTCAATGCGAGTCGTGAGGTATTCCCTCCAACACGGCTGTCAGGGCATAAGAGGAGATTTAGATCAGACCTAAACAGGGCCATGTGGCCCTGGAAGCCCTCCCCACCCAGCAAAGGGTGCACAAAACCCCACAGATCACGGGGAAGTACCCAAAAGCACAAAAGTGGGAACAGACTAATCAGAGGGTGAAGGATCACACAAAAAAGTGAGCTGAGAAAGGAGAAGGTATAAGCTCTGAAAAATCGCGACAACACATTCAGACAAACAACAGCTGCTCCAAGTAGGCAGCAGCAATTCCCCGTCAAGTAGCAGGAACCAAAGACCCCAGGACCTTCACCTTGCAGCAGTAGTGCATGCAGCAAAGGGTTGGTGGCTTCTCAGTGGAGCACAACTGGTTCACACAGACTGGGCAGTGGGTTCCAGGGCTTGGGGGAGGCTGGACATCCTGCACTTGCAGCCCTGAGGAGATGAGCAGGGCCTCACGGTTCTCCACATAGCACTGGATCAGGAAATCTACATTCCACCTGCAGTGCATGAGAAGGTGCTGAGCAACATCATCTGGTATGCTCAGAGTATCCTGGACCTGCTGCACTGTCTGGTTCATGAGCAGCTTTGCCTCCTCTGGACTGAGCGTGTGCCCCATTGGCACCTGCAGCATTGCCATGAGATATTCTTCCACGCTGTCTGTGCCGGGATTCAGCCTGGCATGGAGAAATGTGTCATGTTCAAACAGGGTGGAGATGCACATCCCTCCACACCTGGTGACATGCATCCCTACCAATGCAGACTGTCCCTGCTGTCCTTCTCCAGAGATGCCTGGGCTGGCCTGCACTGGAAAGTCATCTGTGCTTGGCCGCCAACAGGTGTTGTGCATTCAGCAGAGATG
>VZTR01009970.1:0-11366 GCA_013400775.1 Chaetops frenatus
AGGTAAGCTAAATTGTTCTGAAGGACAGAGGAAGGGGGAGAAGGAGGGAGGGAGGTTACAGAAGGAAAAGCAATCTACAAGGTAGAAGGAAACATAAACCATCCTGATTTATACTTTTTCTCCACCCCTTGTGTTGATTGCTTTTCCTTCTAGAGACACACCTTTTCTCTTCTTCTACAAGGTGGGATGTGAACTGATTTACACTGCCTTTCCAACAGACAGTTAACCCACCCTCCTATTCAAGAAAAAAACATTAAAAAATTAATAAAATATGCCTTGTTCGGCTAGGTTTATTTGTCTTCACTGGCTGGTTTGTTTTTTTGGCTTTTTGTCTTTTGATTTTGGTTTTTTTGGGGGGGTGGTTTTTTAATTTCATGAAAATCAGCTATGTTGGTAATATATAAAATACCACGTAACTTGTTGCTTTATCTAGTAATAATAACAAGTATGCCATATTGGCTTAAGTGAACCATTCAGCAGTCGGGATTTGGAAAACATCAGATGCAAAGGAGCCTTGGATGATTCTGTGTATCCACTGTGCAATGGGTAAATAACACATAGAAGTCAATTTATACCCTATTTAACAACTCTGATGACATAAATTGTTGTTCTTTCTTGCAGAAACTGCTCACTGGGAGGAGTAGTCATTAAGAAGCAAACAGGTCTCACAAAGTTGCCCCAGCCTTGCCCCCACATGGTGTTAGGGCGGGTCCAAAGGCGGCTACATGGGAAAACCCCACAACCTTACAGGGAACAGCCGAGTTCTCCTCTCAAAAGAACTGAAGCCAGCCCTAGGATCCGCACTGCAGTCAGGTGGGCAGGGGAAGCCCCCAGGTGGTCATGGCCTGGATGAAGAATGAATCAAAACCTGTAGGAGGTAATGTTTTCAAGTGTGAGATTCACTCTCATGTTTGAAACACTATTTTCCTTTGTAACAGACAGTTTAAATAGCACTTCAAGCAAACACTTCAACAAGTAGTAGCTGCTTGTGACTTTCATGAGAAGGAAGTTTAAGACTTAAAGACAAAACATTGTCTTTCCACAAGTAGAAATTCTGGATCACATCTGGAAAATGATGCAAAGTACGACAAAAAAAACATCATTACCTTTTCAACCAAATTTTTCTGAAAAATTCTCCAGTTGCATATTAATATTTTAATACAGCAACAACATTTGAGAAGCCCAGGTGTTATGAAAGGCAAACCACAGTGAGCCAGTGTTTCCAGTAGTGAATTACAATCAAGATTAATTTATTCACCAACTCCTAGGAGGTTACAGATGTGACAGTAGATGTAAAGCACAGGATATGAACCTGCAGCTCCTGTTTTTATGGTACTGGAAACAGCAGTTTCCCCTTAGCACTAACAAGGCTGCCAGGCTGAGGTATCTGTCAGCAGGAACCTGGAGCCCTACTGCTCCAGGTAGTGGTGCAGTGGCTTTCNCATTTGACCACAAGGAACATGAATGAATGCTGAATTTCTCTCCTCAAAATTTAAATGAAACTGTTAACTAGAACAGAAGGATTGCAGCTGTCATGCATTGTTATAAAATCAGAGACAGACTTGGAACCCCACTAAGATTATCCTCTCAGATAAAGATTGCAAAAAAGGAAAAAGTACAATCTCTGGGACAATTCTCTTCAAAACAGGTTTTTCAACACTTTGTAAAATGATGAGGAACAAGAATTCAACACCTAATCCTAATGGACACAACTTGAACAGGCAGGCCAGAAAAACAGAAGCTGTCCTTGTGTAGGACCCCAGTTTTTGTCTCAGTNGTGTATGTGGAGGTAAGCTAAATTGTTCTGAAGGACAGAGGAAGGGGGAGAAGGAGGGAGGGAGGTTACAGAAGGAAAAGCAATCTACAAGGTAGAAGGAAACATAAACCATCCTGATTTATACTTTTTCTCCACCCCTTGTGTTGATTGCTTTTCCTTCTAGAGACACACCTTTTCTCTTCTTCTACAAGGTGGGATGTGAACTGATTTACACTGCCTTTCCAACAGACAGTTAACCCACCCTCCTATTCAAGAAAAAAACATTAAAAAATTAATAAAATATGCCTTGTTCGGCTAGGTTTATTTGTCTTCACTGGCTGGTTTGTTTTTTCAGTTTTTTGGTCTTTTGGTTTTGGTTTTTTTGGGGGGGTGGTTTTTTAATTTCATGAAAATCAGCTATGTTGGTAATATATAAAATACCACGTAACTTGTTGCTTTATCTAGTAATAATAACAAGTATGCCATATTGGCTTAAGTGAACCATTCAGCAGTCGGGATTTGGAAAACATCAGATGCAAAGGAGCCTTGGATGATTCTGTGTATCCACTGTGCAATGGGTAAATAACACATAGAAGTCAATTTATACCCTATTTAACAACTCTGATGACATAAATTGTTGTTCTTTCTTGCAGAAACTGCTCACTGGGAGGAGTAGTCATTAAGAAGCAAACAGGTCTCACAAAGTTGCCCCAGCCTTGCCCCCACATGGTGTTAGGGCGGGTCCAAAGGCGGCTACATGGGAAAACCCCACAACCTTACAGGGAACAGCCGAGTTCTCCTCTCAAAAGAACTGAAGCCAGCCCTAGGATCCGCACTGCAGTCAGGTGGGCAGGGGAAGCCCCCAGGTGGTCATGGCCTGGATGAAGAATGAATCAAAACCTGTAGGAGGTAATGTTTTCAAGTGTGAGATTCACTCTCATGTTTGAAACACTATTTTCCTTTGTAACAGACAATTTAAATAGCACTTCATGCAAACACTTCAACAATACAAGTAGTGGCTGCTTGTGACTTTCATGAGAAGGAAGTTTAAGACTTAAAGACATTGTCTTTCCACAAGTAGAAATTCTGGATCACATCTGGAAAATGATGCAAAGTACGACAAAAAAAACATCATTACCTTTTCAACCAAATTTTTCTGAAAAATTCTCCAGTTGCATATTAATATTTTAATACAGCAACAACATTTGAGAAGCCCAGGTGTTATGAAAGGCAAACCACAGTGAGCCAGTGTTTCCAGTAGTGAATTACAATCAAGATTAATTTATTCACCAACTCCTAGGAGGTTACAGATGTGACAGTAGATGTAAAGCACAGGATATGAACCTGCAGCTCCTGTTTTTATGGTACTAGAAAGAGCAGTTTCCCCTTAGCACTAACAAGGCTGCCAGGTTGAGGTATCTGTCAGCAGGAACCTGGAGCCCTACTGCTCCAGGTAGTGGTGCAGTGGCTTTCCTGACTTAGCTGCCTGACTGCAAACCACCTACATTGGACCTTGATGATTTTTGACCTGCTGAGGCCTCATGTGTTTATATCAGAGCCCCTGACTGCTGCTGTTGGTAGAAGAAAGGATCTAGATGGGTGTTATTTCAGTCACAGTTAGTACAGCAGCATTTTTTCACATCACCTCCTATGTCCCGTTAGCCTTTTAATGTGAGGTCCTTTTGGGCAGTAGCCTGTGTTACAGAGATTTAATAAAGCACCTGGCTGACAGAGCTGCACTACCTGCTGGGGGCCTCCAGGAATACTAAAGCTTAAGAGCACATGGAAACAAAGACAGCTTTTCAAAGGTCTCTCTCTACAGCCTCCACCAAAGTGACCTGTCAGGGCTTCATCTCAACCTGACATTTTGACAGTGCTCTTCATAAGAACTGAGAAGACTGGATTTTGTCAGAACTTGACTTGAAAGCATTTTCAACAGTTCAATTTCATATTTATTCCCTTCTGGCAAGAAAAGTTTTACATGTGAGGATCCCATGAAGCAGAAAATCCAGCTTTTAAATGCCATTCCCTCTTGGTTACAGAGGATACTAGAATAACTAGGTTCGTACCATGGCCTCAACATGATTTGTGTTTAGAAGAGGGCTGGTCACACTCCCTGCAGGAAAGTTGTGTCATTTCTCTGGCTGTCATTGTCTAGATGACATATTTTTTAAAAAGTTGCATTCTGAGTCTGCATAAATCTTCCACCATCACCTTCTATCACAAGCAGCATATTTTTAATACAAAATAGACCCCTTGGCTGGGGTCTTAGGTAGGTGATACTTTTTAAAGTAAATAATGTTACATTTCCTTTGTGTTCTACATTATAGCACAAGATATCAGAAACTACACTCAGGCACAGTAGTGCTGACACCTTTGAAAACGTTTTTGTGCTGGCTCACTCACAATATTTGCCTTCCATGTAAGAAAAATATTGTGAAGCCACTTAGGAGGAAATGAGTACTGGAGGTAGTTAATCACTTGTGCAAGGGGAAGGTGTGGGATGTGAGATAGGATTCACAGGCAGCAAACAGCAGGCAAGACACTGAAAAAATGTCTATTTCGAGTACCATTAATTTGCATTGAGTACACAGAGCTAGAAGAAGTGGTCTGTTTAATTAAACCATATCACTGAAATGGATTCAAAAGAGTTTTAGTTTAGCATTAAAATCGGTGTTAGCCTACATTCCACATGGGTTACATTAAGATAATTTATTCTGTATCTGAAGAAGTTCAGATGTAGACTATGCAGTTACACTGGCTTTGTAGAACAGTTACTTGTGAAAACATTTCTTTATACCTGTATGCCATTCTTCTCACTTAAGTCATTTGAAAATAGCAGTACAGAAAAAAATTAAAGGGTGAGATTCATGGAAGGCTGATTGTTACAAGAGAAAAAAGTGAAGTGGCCTGCTTTTCACCTCTATCTGTAACAAAAACTACTGGAGTTTGGTACTGTCTGTTTATTCCTTTGTGTTCACCCAGTAAAACACAATGCAAGCCAGTAGGACTAGCTCAGACTTAAAATATTAGCAGTGATGCATGTCTGTGTTGATGAACACTGATGAGCCAGATAGAAGTCAGACTAAAATAACATCTGTTTGATCAGCACCTGTCTCTATTCTCTTTTATTATCTTCATCACATTCCCCAAACAACAAAATGGGTGTTATTTGCGTAGATAATACATGAGGGAAAGGAGTCCACTATATTCACAGATGGTAGTCCTTCATCTCAAATTAAAATTATCATTTTTTGGTAGCCCAAAATTTGCTTAAATTAAAGCAATAAAGCCCACAAGAGTACAAGGAACTACCTTATTGTAGTATGTCTATCTTATTTTCTTAGACAATGAAAGATTATCTTTAATTTAAATATTTTTAAAATTTTAATTTCATCTGAATGCCTCCCTTGTGCTTTTAGTAGGGTTCTCAATTTCTCAGCTTGGGACTTAGAAATAAGGCAGGCTAGAGAGATGTTCAGCAAAGCTTATCATAATTGACTTTAAAAGAAAATTTTAATACCTGGAAATTTACAGACCTATTCAATGTGAAGTGTATACACTCAAATTTTCTATTTTCTGAAATATTCCATTAAAGAAGAGTGAATAACAGAAGTACACTAGAAAAGTTGTCAATAATTCCAAGAATTCTTAGAGAAGAATATAGCTCACTGAAAGCACTACTGATTATCTGAAAGCTTGAGCTTACAGTTAGATTTATGATCAAGGGAATTATCATCTTTTCAGTCCCCAGAACAGTTCTGCTCTTGTGACCTGGAAGCATTGAGGACAAAAAAATTAATCTTTTATGGATTTGTTGGACCGGCTACTGGGGAACAATAATCACAGGAGAGCTGAAGGTATCCAAACCACACAATGCAAAGACAGTTAATTTTGTACTTAAGCAAAACCCCTGTGTAAAAGTGTTTTCTCACTTCTGTCATTCAGTGCATGAGGCAGTACAAGGACAAGAAGGAATTAGGTATTGGTATTGAAAATGCTTGTTACAGAGGATTTGCTTTGTGTTCTACTCCTAAGCAAAACAGCTGCAAGCACAGAGAGCAATGGACACCCAGAAACTCACATAAAATTGAAGTCTGAGAATATTTAGTAATCACATAAAATGTTTATCACACCCTCCACACTTCCTGCCACCTAGCCTTTGAGTTTACTTCATTTTCACCAGTTATAATCCCAGGTCCTTTGTGATCAATGTGGTGTTCATAAGAATCATGCTATCAACGTGAAACAAGGTTCCTAAACAGGACATGAAAAACAATTGGTGAAAATGGAATATCATGAAACAAATGGTCATTCAGATCAGAGAGGTGATTTATAAAACAATGATTTAAAATAAATATTTTAAATTTCCATCTACTAACCTCCCCTAAAAGCATGCATTGCTTTTCAATACGCAGTTCCAACATGCAATTTCAAAGCACATAAAATTCCTAATAAGAAGCCATATACTAAGAAGAGACAAGTAAATTCAGATGCAAGCTAGCTGACAGGCCACAAAATGCAAAACACCAAGAAAATAAGCATCTATTTTGTCTCTCTGTAATGTCTCCTTCATTTGTAATAACTGGTTTTAGTATCCTGCAACAGACAGTAAAATAAATACCTACAAAACTGACTGCAGATAGGTGAAGTATCATTAATTAAGAGATAGTACCCTTTGAAATCAGACATTGCCAGCAGTTTTCAGTTATGACCCATTAATATTTTAACTAGTAAGTCATTAATAGTGGTAATAACCAATTTTAAGGAGATTATTGCTTGAACAAACTATTTTTAACGATTTTAAATATTCAGAAAAGCTTGGTCTGTTTTAACTTTAAATTTTGATCCTTTTTAATGCCTCCATAGGATGAGCTATTTCTATTCACACTGAAATAGAAGCATTTCTATGACTACACCACACAATCTTGCATGGAATTTGTTCACAAGGTGTACAGCAAAAGGTCTCTCCTGCCTTTATTATATCTGTGATGTTGATAGTCAGTCATGCCTTCTGTCATCTGCCTTCTTTCTTTTCTGATGACTGCTGCATAGCTTGCCTTGATCAGGGAGGCCTGAAAAACTTCAGTCATAGCCTCTAATCCAATCTCTTGCATCAAACTGTGGCCCTCTTTTGATTTAGCTGGGTATGTACAATTACCCTCAGATGAGCTTCTGAGGAGCAAAGAGATATAGTTTACTCCAGGCAACATTATTTTTTGTGCCTGTACACAAAGTCTAATATTTAGACTCTGTCCCTCTGTATCTATTAAAACACTGGAATTTGTGTTACAGGTATGTCCTCTACAAGGTTAAATCATATAACTCTGGAGAAATAAGTTGACACAAAAATGTATATTTCATGAGAATGGTCCCAGGTCTATATCATGTTCATACAAATATAGCTATAGATAGGAAAGAGAGATAGAAAAGATAAGACATAAAGAGCCTCTTACCCCTCTGGAAAGCAGAGATCACTTTCCTTTAGGAGACAGTATTTCCCAACTTTGATCCTATCAGGCTAGCCAGGAAGGAAATGTATCTGTTTTATGACATTCCCAAATTCCCGTCTCTAAACCTTTACTGGAAATACAGCTTTTTAAGCAGTCAATCCTTTCCTTGACTCAACAGAGGTATCAAAAAGGGTACAAACAAAATCTTGGCCTCTCTACTTGTATCACAGGCAAGAGGAACAGGATCTAACACTATCCAGAAAGCAGTTCCAGGAGCAGGGAAATAGCACCAAGGCAAAGAATATCAGATTTTCATATATTTTCCTATCTTCATTTTCTCACCATCACTAAACTACAGTCTGGCTTTATGAATGGCCATTTAATCCAAGATATATACAGGAGTTAAGTCTGTAACAGTTTTCTGTTTCAAGAGACATAAAAATGCCTCCTTCCCAATTTGACAATTATTTTGCCTTGTCAAGAAAAATAAATCTTCTGGTGCTCTATTGAGGCTCCATCCCACAATGTTTTAGCAATAAATGTCTCCTGTGTTGGGCCTGGCAGCTCCTGAGGGTGGAAATGCTGTCAAACACAAACCAGCAGTGCTGTGAGAGGGACTCTGCTGAGGAGTCTGTTGAATAATCTCAGTCACTTCACCATCTCACAGGGGATGATTTCACACAAAAATGTGAGATTGCATGAGGTCTCTTTCACAAATAATGAATATGTACTCAATTGGCACCATCTGCCCTTCAAAGCACTGCTTTTGTGCATGATGAATGTACTATCCAAGAAAACAAAAGCATGAATGAACAAGTATATTTGATCTTTTGAGACAGAATTTACTTTGAACACAAAAAATGCAAATATCTCCACCAGCCATTTTCATGATCCCTCAGAAGCCCAGTTAATTACAATTTCTGCCAGGAGATCCACAACTTTATTTTGTTCAGGCTTTGATGCTTTGCTTGTTCCTAAAAACACATCAGTAACCCATATCTTACAGGTTCAGACTGTTCCCAGCTTCTCCATTTGTTCCCAATTACATTAGTATGCCTCTCTCCAATACCTTCTTTAGCTGTCCTTTTTAAGAAAGCCTTTTGCAAAGATAATAGTTCTATTTTCATACAGGAAAAGAATCATTCATAGAAAACAGACAATGTATGAAACATTTATAAATTAACTGATCGCAGTCTGGTAATTATTACACTGGGGGCATGGAGGGGGGAAGAGTGATTTAAGACACTGGTAATATGACAAGGAATCTCACTTCTAGTCTGCTAGTTACAATTCTTCCAAGTTACTAGGGACTGAGGGACATTACCTCGTTCTGTTTGGATAAGTTGTTTGGTGGATTGCGAGGCAGGGTTGACAGGCAGTCAGTGGCAGACTTATACACACAGAAGTGGAAAAAAATACAGAACAATTTCTTCATTCTTCCCTCTTCTGCTAGGAAATACCAAAGCTCATCCCGTTCCCATGCATCTAGTTTTCTACTTTTTAAAAGGAAATACTTTATGGCAAAAAGCCTTTGCTTTCAAACCTAGAAACTTTATCACTGAGAAGAAGCCATGGTATCTGGATGAATAAGTAGAAGCCTGGGCTTGACACTTGTCATAAGACAGGCCCCGGTTTCACCTCATGGTCCTGTGTATTTCTCATTGGAATGGTAATCCAAGAGTGAGAAAGCCATCATCATAAAGAATACAGATGGCAACACAGCAAACACAACAAAATACGGAATGAGGAAGCCTTACTGCTAGAGTTCATTCCTCCAGTTTATGGTGAAGCTGGGAATACGTGGGGGAAATATGTTAGTATCCAAAAGCTATTGTACTAAACTTAAACCTGTTGCAGTGGGAAGGCCAGAAACCAGTAAGGTGAGGGTAACAGTGAAGTTTGGCTTCTCTCCTTTCCCTGTTTTTGCTGGGTANATAAGACAGGCCCCGGTTTCACCTCATGGTCCTGTGTATTTCTCATTGGAATGGTAATCCAAGAGTGAGAAAGCCATCATCATAAAGAATACAGATGGCAACACAGCAAACACAACAAAATACGGAATGAGGAAGCCTTACTGCTAGAGTTCATTCCTCCAGTTTATGGTGAAGCTGGGAATACGTGGGGGAAATATGTTAGTATCCAAAAGCTATTGTACTAAACTTAAACCTGTTGCAGTGGGAAGGCCAGAAACCAGTAAGGTGAGGGTAACAGTGAAGTTTGGCTTCTCTCCTTTCCCTGTTTTTGCTGGGTATGAGAGGATCTTAGTTGCCATGGCTGCCAAGAGCCAGTGATGCAACTCACTAAAATAGCTCTCACTGCTCAGAAAGATACAGCTCTTACAGATCAGAAAAAAGTGAAGTCGTTCCTTCTGTTATTTACTTGCTTTTTGCCTTCTCCTCCAGAAATACTCCTAAAATGGAAGCAGGACATCAGAGCAGCAGATATTTTTGTGATGATTTACACCTGAGCTCCATCAGACACATCCCCTTAGATTTGCAGTCTCCCATGCATAGACCCCTGGAAACAGGACATAACTCTATGACAAATACTTGCAACCCACTGTGAGGTCTAGCTTCCAGAACTCCTTTTCAACTCACCATATACAATAAGTTTAGTCAGAAAAAGCATAAGATGTCTGATGGGAACAGATCAGGATTTACCTCAGGAATAAAAGGGGTGATAAGTAGGGATGAGTAAGAAATAACACTTGAAATGCATGTGTGATACAGTGAATCTTGTCCTGCATCAATCTGCTCAAGGCCACTTTTGGACAGCAACAAAACAGCAATGCTAAACACTATCTGTCCCTGCAAGATATGTTGAGATCTGCAGAAAAAATACCTGTCTTCTGGTGTAGCATGTTCTCATTGTGAGTTACTCTGTGAGACTGCATAGCTGGGTCACTCAGTGCATAGCTGTGAAGTAAACAGAGTTTCCAATTTTCTTTTTAGCTCACCTTTACAATGATGCTATCAACTGGAAATGAAGAAGGAAGGAAGCAATGAAGCAAGAATATTCAACCACAGCTGAGAACAGAAAAGTTGGGGTAAATGCCAGCTACAGGTACAGAGGAAAAGAAAAGAACACTTATGTTCTATAAAGACAAATATGTCAATGAAAAAAAAAAAGAAAAAAGAAAAGAAAAAAAGAAAAAAGGGGAGGGAAGAGAGCAAAAAAGAAAAATATGTTTTAAAAATAAATGGGCACATAAATGTCTAGAGACTGAAATATACTACTGGGATTTAATCTATTTTTCACAACAGAATAATAGGTAGGAAAGTTGAAAAGCTACACAGGCATAAAATTCTGCAGGCTTTTTATAGTTTCTACAAGTCATGAGTATTTTGTTGATGCAGAAGTCTGCACCAGTTAGATGGTGACTGTGGGACTCAATATTTAGGATATAGTACCTAGATACTATAGTACCTAGATAGTACCTAGAAATTTATCCGTGCATAATTTGAATGTAATCTCTAATTAAATTGCCTTAAAACTTCACTTACTGGGAAGGGGAAGACATTATTTACTAAATACTTGAGCTATGTTCACCTTTGGAAGAGCTTCAAGTTAAAACTCCTGCCTGTCCATGCTGCTATCTGCAGGCCTCAAATTAGTCTGTGATTAAGAACAAGCTGATCTAGTGGGTGACATCCCCATGGTGGGGGAGGCTGGGACTAAATGGTATCTTCAAGGTCCCATCCAGTCCTTGATTCTATGATTTTATAATTTAGTGACATAGACCCATTTTGTAGAGGAGGCTGTGTGATGTGCAGAGGGCACGGGCATAGGCTGGGGCTTTGCAGAAAACTGGATATATTTTGCTGAAGATGTAAACTAGTGACTCATCTTCTAGATAACCTGGCCTTTTTTCTGGCTTCCATCCTAATTTCTTCTTTCTTTTGTGCTTTCTACAGCTTTAAAATTGTGTGATCCTACTACAGGTAAGTGGAGCAGAAGCAGCTCTCATTTCTGATAAGTACTTGTATCACTAGATTTATTACTCATTCTCTCTTTTCCTTTATTATTGGCCTAAATAACTGGTATATATTTGCTCAGATAGCAAGTTGATAAGTACCTATTAACCTAACATAAAGCCATCTTTGAAAGATACATGTTATGTAAAAGGGAAAAAAAAAAGCAAAAAACATTTTCCCTTT
>VZTR01009970.1:23059-37603 GCA_013400775.1 Chaetops frenatus
AGGCCCAGGAAAGAATATTCTGCAGAAGAATTAATATAAATTGTTGTGCCTAGCTTAATTTACACAAATTAGAAGGAGAAAGAACAAGTAGTTAACATCTTGGCATTCCCTGTCATATGCAGCACAATTACTGTTACAAAACATAAGGAATATTGGACACCATAATTTTTTTTACATTAGCAGCTACTAATTTACCAGCAAAAACAACTTGCTTCAGAGATGCTAGCTTCAGTGGAAATAGCATCTCCTCATGCTTGTTTGAGTTGAATTTATTTGTTTAGATGTTTCAGAAAGAGAAATTAGGTATTTTTATTCATATGGTTATAAAGCATTTCCATAGTAGCAGCAGTTCTAAATTCCTAGAATCCAAACAATAGCCAAACTAATTAACATCAATACCACTGCAATATCATAACTGTTAGTTTCATGCTCCATCCTACATAATCTTCTGTAACAGAACCCAATGCACTCCACTTCTCTTGGCCTTTCTCTTCCTGGGCCTTTGCCTGCATTACACCCCAGATCCTCTATCAATAGCAGGGATGTTGGTGCCTATATGTTTCTGCTCCACTGCAGAGGAAAGGGAGAGACTGGAAGTGGATTATGTCTAGTTTCCTGTGGTTGTTTCCTCCAGCCAAGATAACACTTTTTCCTTTGCAATAGCATGAGGGAGAAGAGCAGCACTAACATGCAGATATGATCCATTTGATGTAAGGTTCTAAGAAAAATGGATGAGGAAAATCAGTGCTGGGAGAAGTGGTGATCCCATGAAGGGTGATCCAAGTGTTCCAGCACATCCTCCACTGTAAGATGAGTTCTCTCATACTAGTGGGTTTGAAAAGGGATAGAACTACCCCATGGTAGACCAAAATTTCTTAACAGAGTCAAGATGTCTGAAGGCTTCATGATCCTTCTTAAAGTCTGTTTGTGTCTTAAATTCTGCCAGAATAATCTGCTTTGGTTTTATCCATTTAAGTATAAACGTCTGTAGGAGTACTCTGATCTGCTTATAATAATCAAGAGAAAAAAATATTCTATGGTGCATATTTCACAAGAAAATGAGGCTAAAACAGTCTGTAAGATAAATAACATAGCTATAGCAGTTCAACTGGTTAATCTTTTCTGATGTAAACAGACAATCATCAAAGACATTCTCATGTAAATCCCCAGCAGACACTTCAAACAGAGAAATGGCCCAAGCTGATCTAAGGGATATCCACCCTGGGAGAGATATCTAGCTGTATGCAGGTAATGTCTAGGACATCTGCACAGGCTTAGTGTCTGAATTCAGCATTGTCTGGGCACTTAACCAATGCAAATCAGTTTTCTCTACTTCACTACCAAAATGGATCAAACTACATTGAGTTAGAGCTGTTTTAATTTTGAAAGAGAATGTCTATAATGAGGATCAATGCAGTTTAACAAACCCATTTTAACTAATACTATTATTTCATTCATATGTACTTTTCCAGCTCTTCCCACACAGAGGAGCTCTCAGGGAATTGTACATAATGAAAACACATTTTAGACACCATCAGTGCAGGGCTATGGAGGGTGGTTACATAAAAAACTCTTCCAGATGAGTGATGCAGATCAAGATCTGAAAAACAGTCCTTTGGTATTTGAGAGGAATAAATTTGTGTAGGAGATTACTATGCAGCAAAAACCTTCCATCATATTCATTGCTGTGCCACAACTAGCTGTGGTTGCTGGTGCTGGGATAAAAAGCAGTAACAACTGTTCTTCAGGGTTTCTTCAGTTTCCTTCCCTCATCCTCAGCATACACAGAGGCAGCTTCTGGTTGTGCAAAGTCTGTCACATCTGAGAGAATGTGCAATTTGTTGCTATAGCAGTACAGTAACTGTTGATGTGGACATGAAACTATCTTATGAACCATGCCTCTCATCCCCTTTCAAAGACATACCTTATGTCTGACTTTCTGGTTCTTGGCCAAAAATGTGAACAGGAAGAATTCAGAAGCATGGAGAACTTGGAAGGATCATGTACTGAGCATTAAAAAAAAAAAAAAANGGAAAGGAAAGGAAAGGAAAGGAAAGGAAAGGAAAGGAAAAAAAATGCACTCACACACACAAACACACTATGGATAGAAATCAATGGACATTTTTTATTTACAAGTGAGAAAGTCATTTTGGAGATAAGGATACCACAATAACATTGGAGTCAGTTTAGTTGTTTCTCCCCGAACAGCATTGACACTTCTTGATTCTCCACATTAGCTCAGAAGTTAAGTATCTCAAAGAAGTGTGATTAAATGGAGACTCTTACAAGAAGTCTCTGTGGAGGTCAAGTGGGAGATCTGAATTCTGTTGGAGATGCATGGGAAGAAATATGTTGAGTGATATGCAGAAACCACTCTGACAATGCAAAAGACCTTTCCATGAACTACAGCTATTAAGTACCCCTTATGACATTCACCTGTGCAGCCCATCCACTGGGAGTTCTAATGCACACATCTATTTAGCAGTCTTCTGCTGTTAAAATGGATGTGGTTTTTTCACTCATTTAATCACCAACAACCTTCCCATAACTAACTCTTTACTTATGAGCAAGTTAACTAGGGCTGATCAGAGCCATGAGCAGGAAATGTAATTTTGTTGTCCAACTGCCCTATTCATTATCCTCCTCAGCATTTACATTCTGCACATTAGGATGCTGCTTATAATGTGGTCATTTACTATGTGGCTGTGACTGCCAAATACAATGAACAAAACAGGGTCTTCTGAGAGAGTTATTCTGCAGGAAAAACACAGCTTGTTTTAATGGGATCTAAAAGTGATCAAGTGTAGAGCAATGTTTGTATAATACACAGTCTTTGTTATCAGTCTTCTTTTACATATAGAAGAAAGTTGGTTAATTTGTACATAAGTCAAATGATTCATGAAGCAATATATCACTTCTCAGACCAAAGTAGGTCCGGATGTAACATGTACCAAATTGCTCTGTTTTTAATAGATCCAGGGATAGGCAAAAAGAAGAGCATGTTTTTCCTCTCCTATTCAGATGATTTTAGATATAAAAATATTATCAGGCTCTAGGGAATGGGGAAACACAAAACTATTGTGTTCCCCTCCACCCCCTCAAAAAGCTGCTTCAACCCAGGCAGAAGAGTGAAGAAAGCATATATCGAATCTTGAAACAAGATTTCAGAGGAGCTCTGGCTTACCGAGATTCCTTCAGCCATTCCTTCTCTTATTAATCTCTTCCTCCCTCCCTGCCTCCCTCTTTACAAGGATTGGTGTCAAGCTCTAGAAACTTTAAAATTCAAGATTGAGTTGGGCTCTTTATTTATGCAATATTTTTTCGAAAATATAATTTTTTCTGATGGGATCTTTTCATGTTGACGAGACATGGGACCATGGAGATGAAGTTCATGTTAGAAAAGGTATTTGCAAAAGAGCTTGTATANCCTCCCCCCCCCTCAAAAAGCTGCTTCGGCCCAGGCAGAAGAAAGCATTTATCGAATCTTGAAACAAGATTTCAGAGGAGCTCTGGCTTACCAAGATTCCTTCTGCCATTCCTTCTCTTATTAATCTCTTCCTCCCTCCCTGCCTCCCTNGGGGAAAGAGGGACTAATATGCTAACTTATGACTGAAATTTTTAAATTTGTTTGGCTATCTGTGGACCTATAGACTACTTTATAGCATATAATGTTGCATATACAATCCCTGCACAGATGATATTGCAATTTTGAAACACTTTGGATTATNCTTTACAAGGATTGGTGTCAAGCTCTAGAAACTTTAAAATTCAAGATTGAGTTGGGCTCTTTATTTATGCAATATTTTTTCGAAAATATAATTTTTTCTGATGGGATCTTTTCATGTTGACGAGACATGGGACCATGGAGATGAAGTTCATGTTAGAAAAGGTATTTGCAAAAGAGCTTGTATATTTCCTTGAACAGCTACATTTTTTTCTGCAGTGTTCACCTGCATAGCTGAAATCATACAGAAGAATTAATATTTTTATGGGGGAAAAATGCACAATTAACCTGCTTTTTATGTAAGGGATTCTCCTATTAAAAAGTAGATATTAAATGACCAGTGTCGTATCAATGGTATAAGACATGAGAAAAGTAGTTTTCACAGACTAGTCAGAAGCAATCAATTCTGTACATCATGTACACCTGAATTATTCATCCATTACCTGGCCTTTCATCTGAGGTTTTTTTATGCTTGGAAACAGTCCTTGTATAGATCTCCTGCACAGTTCTTTTACATGTAGAAGAGGTTAAATCTAGTGTCTGCAGCTCAAAAGGAAACAGAGCCTGCTTTGACTCTGGCATTTCTCTACTTCAGTAAAACCTATGCTTTTTACCTCAACACAAACTCATGCAGGAAACTTTGAAATGGGCACATTTTAATTAAAAACTACTGGGCATTTTTGGGGAAAGAGGGACTAATATGCTAACTTATGACTGAAATTTTTAAATTTGTTTGGCTATCTGTGGACCTATAGACTACTTTATAGCATATAATGTTGCATATACAATCCCTGCACAGATGATATTGCAATTTTGAAACACTTTGGATTATCATGGGTATGAAATGTAAATGTAACTTGCAGAACACTAAGCACAAATCAGGTCACAGGTTAGTCACTACTACTTAATACAAAATTGCAGGTACTGCGCTGAAACAAGAGTTTCTGTGCACTACTTTCAGGAGAAATAATAATAATGAGGGATAACATTTCCATGTGTATCTTCTTTCAATAAGGAGAAAAGACTAACCATGAGAAAGAGAAACTTGTTTCTGTTGAGATGTGTAGTGGAATATCCTATGAAAATGTGCTGTGATGGGTGAGTAACCAAGGTCTTGCCTATGCAGAGTATGTTTCTTTCGTACAGACCGAGATAAGGCCCCAGTGTGATGTTGTGCCACTAGAACAAATTCTCCCATCACTTGTCTGGACACACAGGCAGTCTTACAAGTTTCTTTTGACTTGTCTGCTATTTAGGAAGCGGTTGAAACTCTTGCCCTTGTGCACTGGTAGAAGAAGTTGAATTAAGGAAGCTTTTTTAAATAATTATTAAATTAAGACTAGTAGGCCACTTTGCACAATCATCCAAAGCTATGCTGAATGCATCACCAGACAACATTTAATTATAGACAGACAATCTATTATCAGAAATCTTTTTCTCTCATATTCTGACTCCATGGCAAAATCAGCAAAGGGTCACTTAATTCAGCCCCTCTTGCTTTGGCTTGACAACCAGGAAGGTGGAATTAAGAGTGAAGACACATTAATGAATTTGAGGCAGTATCATGATGCAGGGGATCATGACTAGTGGAGGCAAGGATGCAAGAAGGCAAAGCAGTCAATCTGTACACCATGAAATGGAGCCAGCCTAATTAATTCCATTCTAGTGCCACACCCAGAAGAGAGCTGAGCCCTGGGTTAGGGAAACTGTATTAAATGCAGTACTGCTACCAGGTACTGAGAGAGGTCAATGAAAAATGCCCCACCTTTTAGAGGGTCAAAAGCAGGTCCTGCCTTCATCATTTGTTCTCTGCATTGGTTGGCAAATCTCCTTTTGTTATTTTGCTAATAAGCAGGGTTAATCTCATCTAGCTGTACATAAAGATTCAGATATGTTGATATAGATAACAGAGATATAGGCATAGACATAGATAATAGATATCTGAATACATATAGAAATGAGACAAATACACATATAAATGCAGATGCAGACATAAGCACAGCTCTGCTTTGTTTACCTTCTGCCCCCTTCCCCAGCACCCTGTCACAACATCAGCATTAGCAACTAGATTAGCACCTCAAGCAGCCAGCAGGTGGGTCCAATTCTGGGAGCAATAAAGGGAAAAATAAGGCAGAAGGTGGTCAACCACCACGGCTAAGTTGAGCATAGGCCTGTTGGGGGACTTGGAGGAGCAGAAAACTGTGGGTCAGAGAATCAGGAAAATACTGAAGCTGTTGTTCTTTCAGTTCATCTCTCCCATGTTTTCTTTCCAAGTTTTCACCTTCCCTTTTCTCTTTTACTCTGTGCTGGTGTGATTTCAAGTTCTGCAGTAAAAGAGAAGGCTGCAGATGTGCCTTGAGAGAAGCAACACACTTCTTTGAAATGACAAAGACACAATGAAAGTCGTTGAAGCATAGGGAAGAAATGCCACTCCTGGTTTTTTTAGTGTGTAAACATGTAAGTTTGACTGCAGCTTTTTCTGTTATCAACCTTGTGAACTTTTTTCAATGACTTTATCTGTCCTTTTCTCTTCCGTACCTTCTGCTTCTTGGAAAAGACTTATTAGCAGATGAAACTTACATTATAAATATATTTGAAAAATTAAATTATTGTTGTATCAAAGGTTAGGAGTTCTTCTTTAAATATTGCATGAATTTGTGTGTGGCTAGAAGTAGATAAAGAGATAGCAGGACTCTTTAACATTGCATGCAAGTAGAACCTTAGCCCAATCTAATTGCTTTCCTTCATCTTGCTCACTCCATTTGCTCTCCAAACACACACACAGAACATGGAACAGATTGAAAAGTCTGCTTCTGGGGAGAAAAGTCTAGCTTGAGGGTCCCTGGCCTTGCAAGGGATTTAGGGACGTAGGCTCAGGGCCATGCCTAACCACATGAGCAGCTCAGTCCGTTGCATCCGATGACAGAAGCATCATGGGGGCTCTCCAGAGTCCAACATGTGGGATCCCTTCAGGCCTGCTTGTTCACAGCTGTCTCCACAGCCTCAGTCTGCCATCAGCTTGCTGCTTGGGACAGCTTGCCAGCATCATTCTCCTGCCTCCCTCAGCACAGGCAGGCAGCCTAGGGCTGGTACAACTAATTCAGTCTCAGCTTTAACCACTACCCTTCAAACAGTGGGGTTTAGGAGTTTTTTTCTTATGTGGAAGTAAATTTAAAGTTCCAAATTGCCTCTTGATGATTTCACATAAAACTGAGGAACACACATTGGTAAAGCTTTTCTCAAAGGGAAGAGGTTGGCTCCAACACCAAGCAGCAATATGACAGAGAACAAGGCAAATGGCCAAGCCCCTTCCCCAGGTTCACAGGATTTGCCTTTCTCTTCTTTTCTCTTTGAAAAGAGAGCACTTCAATCCTGAACCCTCATGGAAAGTCAGTTCTGGGAGCTCTGAATAGACCATTTTGAGCCCTTGTCCTCCAAAGGCACAGACAAAGGCTCTGAGACCACTACACACAATCAAGTTCCTTTGGCCTAACCCAGTGCTGTGTGTCCAATGAGCAGTGATGTACAACTGGATGCACACTCTTGGGCCACTTCATCTGCAAAGTGAAATGCATGAGCTTAAAATTCCCATAAAATGAAATGGTGAAGCCAAACCTCATAGCTTCACAATTTTCCCACCAAGAAACACTAGAAATGGATGGGTTGTCACAGAGTGTTTCCGTGGAAATGGAACTGATCTCTGAGAAAAGACTGTTCATCAACCTCTTTTTGTCCAGTTCTGTCAAAGCAAGCCTTGACAAAAAATGTTCTGTGGGTTTTCTTTTACCCAAAAGCAAATGAAAGAGACAAATCTATGTTGCTCTGACAGTGGTGTCTGTCAGATAACTTCTAATGATTTGTTTGCTCCATGTGGCAAGAACTTAAAAGGCTTATTGTGTGATGGCTACTAATACTAGTGATATTCTTAAGCTGTCATTTAAAGTTAGTCCATTACAGCAGACTCTACTGCTGTATGACCAAATTCCAAGAAAAATATGAGATATGCAAAAAGTAATTGGAAAAAATTAGGTGGTAAGGAATTATAGCTTTGAAAAACTAAAGGAAGAAATCTTTCAATACTTGATCATTTATTTAGTTTGGGCTTAAAATTTTCAACAACTAGAAAAAATAGCATCTGGGCTTATTTTTTACCTTTACCTTTCAAAGAGTAAGAACATGTCATCCTAGAAGAAGGAAACATTTCCCAATACAACTTTCATTCTTCAANAGACTGTTCATCAACCTCTTTTTGTCCAGTTCTGTCAAAGCAAGCCTTGACAAAAAATGTTCTGTGGGTTTTCTTTTACCCAAAAGCAAATGAAAGAGACAAATCTATGGTGCTCTCACAGTGGTGGCTGTCAGATAACTTCTAATGATTTGTTTGCTCCATGTGGCAAGAACTTAAAAGGCTTATTGTGTGATGGCTACTAATACTAGTGATATTCTTAAGCTGTCATTTAAAATTAGTCCATTACAGCAGAATCTACTGCTATATGACCAAATTCCAAGAAAAACAGGAGATATGCAATGAGTAATTGGAAAAAATTAGGAGGTAAGGAATTACAGCTTTGAAAAATTAAAGGCAGAAATCTTTCAATACTTGATCATTTATTTAATTAGTGTTTAAAATTTTCAACAACTAGAAAAGGTAGCATCTGGGCTTATTTTTTACCTTCACCTTTCAAAGAGTAAGAACATGTCATCCTAGAAGAAGGAAACATTTCCCAATACAACTTTCATTCTTCAATATTGGAAATAATAACAAAAAAGCATTTATTTTTTTAAAGAGCATAAACCAATGAAAATTCTGTGCTGAACAAAAAAGCACTATATCCAGGAAAATCTCAACAGGGAAACTTGGCTTCATAATCAAATACCAAAATGATTTGAAAGATCTAATAATCTGCCATATCCCAGCAATAAATAATATATCCTGCAAACACAAAAGGAAAAACGCCTTTAATCACAGTAATAGTTCTCTTGCTGCCCAGTATATCAAATTACATTTTCCTTTTCAAAACAGTATATCTTCCCAATCCCATTTATTCCAATAGCCTCTGGGCCAGGTTCTGATCTCAGATACACTGTTCAAATCCAGAGTAACTAATCTGCAATAATTCCTTTCAATTGGGACATTTTCTCTGCGCTAAATAGAAATTATTGACCAATGGAGCAGCACAAATAGATTATACGGAGGTCAGTTCCATGTTTCAATCCATGAACTCCCTTTACTGAACACACGACACAGCATTGGCTTAAAGGACCATTTGCCTAGCCAGAACAATTGCTATACTGTTTTAAAGGCTGTCCTCCTTTGTGTGGAATAAAAGTGGTTTTTTTCCATTTTGGTTTCAATACTATTTAAATACAAGGAAGTGAGACTGCAAGGAGGAGTCCTGTGAAAAAATAAACCCTGTGCAAGTGATTCCATCCTTCCCAGACAAATACATCTCTGAATCATCCAATAGCTTTCAAAACCCCACCTGATCTGAATGATCCCTAGAAGCCCATGGCTACCCTTTCTACCACTAACCACACTGTCCTGGCATGGCTGTGTATCTCCAGTTGTCATGGGGGGCATTGGGGGTCTCCTCCTGCCTGCAGAGCTGAGTGCTGTGCTAAGGTATTGGTTCATATTTCTGCTTGCTTAAGGTGCTGAGAGGTAAGGAGTAGAAATTGCACAGTCTCTCTGGGTGCTGCATTCAGTGCTGAAATGTTCTCCTGATGTTTTTCCCAATGTCCAGACCGAACCTCATGAGCTGTGATTTGTGGCCACGTCCCTGTTTTGTACCACTATTTCATGAGGAAATCATCACCATCTTTGAGACTGGCTTTAAGTATTTGCAGGCAGCTGTTGGGTTGTCCCAACACCTCACCAGACTTGACCAGCCCACCAGAGCCTCCCAGGACAGAGCTAAGAAGGCACTATGAGGTAGAAGTAGCTGAAAAGATGGAGTAGGTGTCACACAGTATTTAGAGATGGGAAGCTCTGAGGAGTAAAAACTGTGCACTGTTTGCTATAGCACAAGTACATTAAATGTATTAAATCAGCACGTTTATGGTGCAAAAGGAAATAACTGATGTTTAGTCTAAGAATGCACCTCTTGCTGCTGCCAGACTTCTTTCTCGGGCACCTTCAAAGTAGTTCTCTGCTCCTTGAAACCTTCAGGTTTAAAAATGAAACAGAGAGGGAGGCTGAAATATGGAGAAGGGGGGGAAGGGTGTTTGTTAAATGAATTGAAGGCAGCATCCAAACCTAGTTCTGATTACAAGTGTCAAGCTTTTACTGAAATATCTCAGAAGAGTGGAAGATTGGACAGATTTATGGGTATGCATACTCCACTGGTTTTTATTTTGGAGGTGTATAAATATGAGCAAAGGTTAAAAGCCAAAACAAATGTTTAAATCATTGTATATTGTTGGTACAGTGGAATATATATAGCATAGACCTCAAGATTCTAAGTAATGCTGATTGTAAAAGATAATTTCATCTTTGCATTCACCTCACTGAGACACAGAAAAAAAATGCCATAAGAATTATGAGAACAATTTCATAAGTACTACTACCTCCTCTCACTTCTTTAAATGTTCTTTTTCTATTTTGATGTGGACGCCATTAAAAAGAGAATGCATTATAGACTTGAAAGTGGTTTTATTTGATATAACATACCAGCATAAGGTGGTCATATTTCATGTGAAAAGTCAGAACTTTCTGAAATGTTAATACCACTCCCCTAAAAAAACATTCATAGTTATAAAAATACTGCCTTTTGTTATTGAAGTACCTCCCATCTGACAGGTCTCAAACTTCAACATGTACAGGAATCTTCTGATAATTATTAAAATATTTGGAACGTGTGTTCCAAAAATATTGCCATAGAACTTTTTAAAGCAGAATATTGGGAAATCATTTTAAAAATTGTGATCATGAAAGGTATAGTTAAGGCAGGCCACTTGTAGAGCCAAGGATAAACTTACATCAGCAAATTTATAAAAAATGGTCCTTTAGTGACCAAAAATAGTGGGGATCATATTTTACGTCTACTCCAATTGACATTGGTTGGATTCCTGCATATTAAAAATATCCAATGTCGAAGACATCCCTTGCATGAATTATAGGCATAAATAAAATCAGTCAATATCATCCTTCTATACAGAGAATTAACCCTATAAAATCTGAATTTTTAATTTACTCCTTGCTGAGAAACAAAGATTTAGTGGGCCCATGTGCATTTTAAGTAATTTGGTCAACAAACACATATACCAACACGTGTGGGATGTACCAGTACAAATTTGGCTGCATTTTGTACAGCTTCATCACTCAAAAAAGCACAAAAAAAGAGATGGTTCTGCAGCTAATCAATATCCAGAGGCAATGTCGGTGGTTATATTTGCAACCACACTAGAATCTCAGCAAACATTCCTGAACTTTACAACAATCCAGGGAGAAAATGCCAAGTATTGATAATATCCAATTTAGGAGTTTAGCACTTGCCATCAGGGCTTGTTTCCTGTAATCTGGCAGGCACTGTAAATCCTTTACAAATAATGGTTTTATCTGAGTAATCTCCATATGATCAGCAGAAAAGGACATGGGGGTTCTGGTTGACAGCAGCTGAACATGAGGCAGCAGAGTGCCCAGGTGGCCAAGAAGGCAAATAACATCCTGGCCTGTACCAAAATGATGTGGCCAGCAGGACCAGAGCAGGGATTGTCCCCCTGTACTCGGCACTGGTGAGGACACAACTCAAGTGCTGTATCCAGTTCTGGGCCCCTCACTAAAAGAAGGACACTGAAGTGCTGGAGCCTGTCCAAAGAAAGGCAACGGAGCTGGGGAAGGGTCTGGAGAGTGAGTTGTGTTAGGAGTGGCTGGAGGTGCTGAGGTTATTTAGCCTGGAGAAGAGGAAGCTCAGGGGAGATGTCATCATCCTCTACAGCTCCCTGAAAGGACCTTGCAACAAGGTGGGATTGGCCTCTTCTCCCAAGTAAGTAAAGACAGGACAAGAGGAAATGGATTCAAACTGTGACAGGGAAGGTTCAAGTTGGACATCAGGAAGAAAATCTTCACTGAAAGGGGTGTCAAGCATTGGAACTGGCCACTCAAGGAATTGGTGGAGTCACCATCCCTGCAAGTATTTAAGAATTGACTGGACGTGGCACTCAGTGCTATGGTTTAATTGACATGGTGGAGTTTGGTCACAGGTTGGACTTGATGATCTTGGAGGCCTTGTCCAACATTAATGATTCTATGATGATTCTGTGGCTGTGTCAAAGTAGTTCTGACCTGATCACACACCTGGCCATGCATAACTAAAATATTCAAACAAAAGTCCTTTCTTGTAGACTGTGATGCCTCTATCTCAAGGTCTGTGAGAATCTTTAGACCTTAGCATTCTTTCTCCATTTAAAAGAAGTTTAAAGAAAAGATTTTTAAAGCTTCTGGAGTGTATTTAGTCCCTCAGGAGTGACCAGTAGAGCTACCCATTAAGAACATTTTTTTCGATAATATCACTAATGTATGTCTGTAAAACCAGTGGAGTTATATTAGCAAATGCCTGATGTGAGAGGATTGAAAAGCATGTACAAAGGAGATTTGGATTAGGTTCTTCTAATCCTGCTTCAGACTGGGGAGCTTGAGAATGTGATGTGACCAAATTTTAAGCATTAGTAGCATTTTCTAGATCTGATGCATTTCTGACTTCTCTGAAAAGTACAGACCCTTGCATCAACACAAGAGGACATCAGTGGAGTCCATGTTTATATAAATTTTTTATTTGGATTCTTTATTATTTAAGAGTGATCTCAATCAAAGAGAAATATTTTGCTTGTTTGATCAGGAATTTTGTGCAAGTAGATACGGCAAGCAGAAATTTTTCTACTTAGGAGCATAATGTCTTCTAGTTATAGATTATAGAACATAAGAGACACATTCTACCTACATTTCTTAGGATTATAAACCAGTAAACTGTGAGCTTCTCTTACATTACAAATTTTGATAACAACATTAATAGAATTAGGAGCTTATCTGCCTCACCAGGAGATTGTTAAAAACAGAAGCTACAGCAACATGAAAAAGGGTAAAAAAGATGGAAAGACATCTATTTTTATGGCCAAACCTGGTTGTACTTTTTATGTTTAACATGAGGCAGTAATTGTGTTTTTCTCCTGTTCTGCAAGATTATACAAACCTTTTTAAAACAATGGAAGAAATTCTACCCATTATGGTATGCTTGTTTGGGTTTCATGCATAATTAAAGCTATAAAAAGGCAGCCTCTGATCAGACACTAACAAGCAGAATCGAAAAAGTCCAGCAGCAACCTGGTGCTGATAAACAGGAATTATGAAGGGCTGATAAGCAGAGAGCCATTGTTATCCAGCAGAGGATTTACTAGCCTCTGTTTGGTTTGTTTGCTGGCTTCAGGGCAGGATCATCTTCTGTAAAAAACATTGGGCTTTAATTGCTCTTCAGTATGCCCAGGTTCAATGAGCCTTGAAGCCAGTCAGATTTCCATCAGTTTCAGTGGGACTGAGATCACACTTGAGATGTGAGAAATGCCCTACATCTTTTCTCCTTCCATCCCTGCCTTTGTGCAACATTCAAGTGAATTTGAAATGTTTTCCAAATTTATCCTTGCATTTTTTTTCACCCCTGCCCTTAAAAAAAGCAATAAATTTGAATTTTACCACTTCTATGCAAAACCACAGTGTGGTATGCAGTAGTCTCTGAAGCTGTCAAGAAGTGTGGCTAAAATGGCTACTCTCAGTCTGGCTGCATGCAGCTGAAGAAGGATTTAGAAGCTCCAACAAAAATAACTTGTGCTGGCTCTGTATGTTGAAGTGTGAGGAAGTTAGTGAGAAAGGCGACATTTTCCCCAGGCTGCACAGAAGCAGCAGCTATTCTGGAAGCGTTACAGTATCTCACACAGCTGATGTGCATCTCCTGACGGCATGCAGAACAGTTAGATCAGCATAGCTAAGGATGCCATCCCACCCCTAGACGATGTCCTTTTTCCTAGGAAACAACAGTATTGTTGAATGAAGACCCTGCACATTCCACATGCGTATTTCTAGAACCCAGAGTTCTCCTGTAGCCTCCCCAACTGGCCTCAGCCTAAGACAGACATCACCTTCTGGCACATGGAACAGGGAGGAGAGTAAAACTAGGCAGCTTAAATAATAGAAAGGTTATTGGTGATGGTGGTAATCATAAGACTCTCACTGTGCTGCATGTGGACCTGGATGTGGAAGAATTGGAGCCATGAAGGACAAATTGCCTTAAAAGACATTTGCACCTGATAGGTATTGATGGACCAATTTGTACATCTAAACTGAGTGCAGAAATACTATGCTTTTGAGGTAAAATTGTGCCCTTTCTAAGTATCTCCTGCTTGAATTACCTTGATCTCCTTTTACAACCAGGTGATCCACCTGGTGAATGAGGTAAAAGCAGAAGATATTGTCTACCTAAACTTCAGTAAGGCTTTTGACACTGTCTCCCATATCATTCCCTTGGAGAAGCTGACAGCCTGTGGCTTAGGGCAGTGCACTCTTTGCTGGGTAAAAAGCTGTCTGGATGGCCTGGGACAGAGAGTGGTGGTGAGTTACATTCAGCTGGCAGCTGGTCACCAGAGGTGTTCCCCAGGTATCTGTACTAGGGCCAGTCCTCTTTAATATCTTTATCAATCATTTGGATAATGAGATCGAGTGCACCCTCAGCAAGTTCACAGATGACACCCAGTGGGGTGGGAGTATTGATCTGCTGAAGGGTGGGAAGACTCTGCAGCGGGATCTGGCCAGGCTGGGTTGATGAGCCAAGGCC
>VZTR01009970.1:37624-53934 GCA_013400775.1 Chaetops frenatus
AGCCAAGGCCAACTGTATAAGATTCAACTAGGCAAAGCATCAGGTCCAACATGTGGGTCACAACAGCTCCTTGTAGTGCTACAAACTTTGGGGAAGAGTGGCTGAAAAGCTGCTCAGCAGAAAAGGATCTAGGGCTGCTGACCAACAGCCAGCTGAACATGAGCCAGCAGAGTGCACAGGTGACTAAAGGCCAGTGGCATCCAGGATTATGAGGTGTGTCTGAGGGAACTCAGGTTGTTTAGTCTGGAGAAAAGGAAACCCAGGGGAGACCTTGTTGCTCTCTACAACCACCTGTCATGAATGAGTTTTTAGGTTGTTCAAAGAATCACCAGCAAAAGTATAAGCAAAAGCAGGCTTAATATAAAGGTGAAAGTGTGACAATGTTTGTTGACAAGGCGCACTCTTCTAATTATTAGATGGTCAAAGCTCACAGAGAACAATTGGACTAAAATCTAAAATCAAACAATCTAAAACTAAAATCATTCAAAAATTATATACATGGAGGCTAGAGATGAAAAAGGATAAGGATGTGAAAAGAGTAAGGACAAAAAGGAATAAGGGAGGCCCTCCTGTTTAGTCACAAGATTCAGAGCGAACCTTCTTGCCAAACTTATCTTTGGACTTGACAGGCTTTAATAGCACTTAAACTTAACATTTAATCAACAGCTTAATTTAAATTTAACTAAAGTTTCTATAGAATTTACTATAAGCACAACAGCAACACACTTCCAGGCTTAAAAAACTCACAAATCTAATGTATGTATGTCTGTGAGGACACAAACTGTTGTACTACCATGTTACCTGAAGGATGTTGTGGCAAGGTGGGGATAAATCTCTTCTCCCAGACAGCAAGCAGTAGGACAAGAGGAAATGACCTCAAGTTGCACCAAGGGAGACTCAGTTTGGTTATTAGGAAAAATTTCTGCAGTGGAATCGTGGCTAAGAATTAAGTGGAAACAGCTGACTAGTGAAGTGATGGAGTCACCATTCCTGAAAAGTGTTAAAAAACTGAGTGGATTTGGAATTTTGCAGTGCAGCTTAGTGGGCATGGTGGTCAAAGGTTGGACATCATGATCTTGGAGGTCTTCTCCACCCTTACTGATTCTATGATCTCAAAGAAGTACACCATATGTGGTCAAATGAGCAAAGAGAAGGTAATGGGGAAAGATACAAGGAGTGGTTTTTTATGCCCTGGGCATGTAAATTTCCTTTGAACTCCCTGGAGATCTAACTAGGAGACCCTGGGAGTCTGGAGACTGATTCAGTTTTCCCTAGACACCCAATAGGTTCAGGGACTACTTGATAGAAACCCAACCCAACAGAACATCTCTAGTTCCCTTCCTTGTGTGACAAGGCCTGTCTGATTTACCTGTCCATAATGTCTGGCCTGGTTATCCCTGCTCCCAGAAATGTGTGTCCTCAGCAGCCACTCTGTCATAGGTGCCATCTTGAGCAAATGCCTGTGGCACCCCAGGGCATCTCAAGTAGATGTCTATGATCATGATTGAATTGATTCATGTTTTAGAAACTGGACTCCTAGGAAAAAAAAAGCCAAACACAGAAGCAGCATTTCATGAGGGCTTTTATTTAGTGCAGGTCTCAAGTACATACCAGAAAAGGACCTTGTGCAAGTAACGTTGTCTCTGTAGGGGCAGCAGTGGTCAGATCACAAACCCAGCTCATTTATGAAAACTGACTTAATGAAATCCCTTGGGATATCACCTCGCAATTGGATGGAGTGGGGAAAGCCTGAAAACCAGACATCTGCCAGACCCAGGAGGCCTCAAGATCTTGATCTTACCTGAGGTACTATCTGTCTTCCAGTCAAACATCTGAAAGAAAGGAAGGAAAGACCTCTGAACATTAGCTACTCTGAGTTAATGGAGTTAGGACAAGGCTTGCATACCATAGGTTCCTTTGGAATACTGGGAAATCACCAAGGCAAAGTTTGAAGTTAGATATCTTTTAAGTGATTTTATTTAAGTGTCTTTATCTGAGGGATCTGGGTCTCTGGAAAATTCATAAAAGCCTGATTGATCATTCTTGCCATCTGTGATTACACAATTTCTCCACGGTTTTAAATCAGCCTGGGCTAACAAGGGCTTGGAAGTTTAATAGAAAAAATGAAAAATAAAATTAATTTTTTAATTTGCTGCAAAGACATGTGGATAAATCTAAAAGAACTATGACAGTTCATAAACTACAGGAGGTAACTAATTCAGTAAATATTGCAAAGTATTAACTTTTGAAACAACAGGATGTGATATACAGGGATACCTAATCTCTGTTTGTCATCCTAGGGTGTGTGAGTAGTTACAGTGCAAGTCCAATTTATGCACTAGAATCCCCTGTGTTTGATTTATCCAGAAAAAATATTTTAAATAGTTTTCCACTTCTTTTTGTAGTCATTGAATGTTAATGGATGCATGAAAATCAAAACTTAGAATTAAAACATTATACCAAAACATATTTCAAAGGTTTTAGTCTGTGTTCTGAAATATTTTCTCTTTTTCTTGATCATTAAAAATTCTTCCTGGGGCTAATTTCACACAGCTCACAGTTCTGAAAGCTTCATTCTGGTTTGTTAAAATACAAATTCCCAGTCTATGGAGAGAAATCTTATAATCTGCCTTAGAAGCTTTTCTTCAGCTTGAGGACTCATGTGAGTAAAGCAAGAAGGATTTGGCAGTATTTTTATTTTGAAGTAAGCCTACTTGCAAGAAATTTGTTTCTAATCTAGCTTTATTTCTGAATTGTCTACTATCCAATATAGGTTTATTAAATAGCATTTGTTATCTCTGTTATTGTATTTTTTTATTATATTAATGCCTAAAGATATTTACCAGATTTGCAATTCTATTGTAGTAGACAGTGAATAAATAGAAAAATAAAATGATAATGTGTGCCCTGGAAGCCTTACATTTGATAAATATTTGCTTAGTTATTTAAAGAAGCAATATTCTGCACATGGCTTGTTTGAAGCTATTTATTTCAGCTGTCCACTGCAAGGGTTACCCTGTGTCCTGCCTCACAGCCCACTTATTTTGTTCCCCAACTGGATGAAAAACCTTTTAAGCAATGGAAAGATGAATGGTGAACAGTAAGCAGTACATTTCCTAGAGGAATTTTTGGGCAAATGACCACCTGTGCTAAAAGCAGTGAAACACTGAAGACTCATAAATATTCACAAAAACATTTGACAGTTCTCCAAATGTTTGCAAATTACCAACATGACTCTGAAAATAATGGTGACACCATATATTTCTGGAAAAAATTAGAATATATAGATGCAATGTTCAATTTTGCATGCTTCCAGGTGCTTTCTGTTAACAAACCTTCTCCCTTTTGAATGATTTTTTCATCTCACTTCTTAAAATGAACACTACCACATATGCCACAGTCAAACACTTTCCTGAAAACAGCAGCAGCACTCTTGGCTCGAGATAGAGTTTTCTGGTGACACCACACATTTCAAACAGAGTACCAAGCACAAGAAATATGGCCAGGGCAGCATCTTTATAGAGATCTCCAGTAGAGATGGTCTGGAATGGAAATGCTTCTCAGGAGGGCAATAATTCCAGGAATGTTGTTGTAAACCTTCTGACATCCATTTCTATTAAGGGGGAACATGCATCAAAATTCTTTCGCCTTCTGGAAACATCTGTACACAGACACCCATTTTTCCTCAATGTGTCCAGAAGACAGCAGTAGCCAACACAGACCCTTGTGTATCCGAGCAATTAAACCCACTGCAATTAGAAATGGGCCATTTAAGATAATAGCATTTTTGAGAGATGAAGAAAAGCCACAGGTGGTAAATCATACACTGAAAAGATTTACTAAACACACCAGAAGACCAAAGATATGTAATTGCATACTTTGTTGATCGAACAATGAGGATATAAGCACATCTTCTTCAAAAGAACTCAACAAAAAAGGCAAAGAACAATCTGAGATGATAGTATAACACAAACCCATCTCTGAATAGAGTGATTCAGCCAAAGTTATAAACAGTACAAGTAAAAGAGGAAATAACTTTTGTGATTACAATAATATACTACTAATAATAACAAAGCAGAATTAGTTCAGTGAAATGAAAATTCTAAAATATTTCTAAAAACAGAAGAAAAAAGTTGAAACACAGAATGTTAGCCCTTCTTAAATTTACTTCCAACTCAGAAGCAGAAAGACTGCACAGATCTTATGTGACACCACAAAAGTTCATGGTTTATTTTCTGTGATATATAAGCAATTTTGGACTTTAAAGAGCTCACAGTCTAAGCATCAGATTTCTCAAATGATACCATCAGTCACAAAGTTTAGCATCCTGAGTACTCCTTTTCTGAAACTAATCTTTAACTCACCTAATGCTTCTTCTGTTCTGTTACTGCCCATGGAAAAAGATGACACAGAGTATTCTCAGACTAATGCTATGATTTCACAGTGGACACCGTTCTATGCTAAAAATTAATTAATCAATACTGTTCCCCAATTAGAAGTGAGATTAGCACAATAAGTTGTCAAAAAATATAACAATCAAACTATAGACTAAAATATTTATTGCTTAGAGCTTTTTTCACCCCTTACATATTAGCACTTTGATTTTGTAGCCCTGGTCTTACCAGAGTGAAAAAACCACTGGTGTATTTCTGATACAAAACCATAATGAAAGATGCTGAACAGAGAGACCATCTCTCCTGTGCTTTACACACAAGGGAAATGGGATTTTTCAATATAGTTACAACCTAGAACATTTCAGTTCATACTGTTAGCTGCATCAGAGGATGCTGGAAACTTGAAAAATGAGGAACATAAACAGAGAAATCTTTACTTGTGAAAAAAAAATCAAATGAACTGGATGTTGACATCAATGGATGACAATCAGATATTACTTGAATTTTATAGATAAGTGTGACACCGAAAACTAATTTACTGTAAAGAAGGGAAGAGTTGCATCTGCAGCCTTTGACTGACTGTTATCATATCCCATCTTCCCAGGGCTCTTTAGAGTTTTTTTCTAGTGCTATTCATTCCTTCCTTATCTGCATTTCATTTTCTTTTTTTTCTCGTGAAATGAAGCTTCATATAATTTTTTCTTTGAGAAAGATCAGCAACTGGCTTTTTAAAGCTTTTTTTAGTGGACATGAGGACATGTACCCCTGGGGAGCTGAAAAACAAGTCACCTGAACAAGGATTTGAATTCAGTCCACTTATGAAGAAATGCTGATATTATCTACTTCTTGAAAAGATTCTTCTGTGCAGACCAGAAAGTGGAGGAAGTAGAAAGCTCTCTGACTACTAAATGTTTCCCATTTATCGTGGTTTCTGTGATATCCTGGCAGAGATTGATTTATGAAGCCAGTGGTCCTGAGTAGTTGCTAGGAAACAGTGCTCTGCACTCCATCTGCACACGAGGGGATGTGCAGCTAGAAACTGTGGTTTCTAATGGAGTAATTCTTCTGACTTCAACCTTGTACAGAGAAATATCATTGCATGGCTTCCCTAGAACAACACACGCAAGTTTTAGTCCCGTGTGCATATACGGTGGCTAAAACCAACCTCGGCTAAACTGAGTCCTTGATAACTTTTTTCCCTTTTTTATTTCTGCCTAGTGTATGATTTCTTTCTTTCTTTCTTTCTTTTGGCCACATCAGTGACTTGGCAACATCCTGTGACTGAAAAAGACAAAACCTAATCTATTTTTTCTCTTTTCCTATCTGTTCTCAGTGGGTAGCAAGCATTCTTGTTATTCTTTCTTTAAAGAATCACCTTGGATTTTGTTCTAGTTTATTTAATTCCAGTCTATAATTGCAGGCATCAAGTTAACCAGATTTCTACTGAATTTTCCCTGTTGATATGCTTTGTACCTTCCAAAAATTTAATTATTGCACATTGACTTCTTGATCACTAATAAAAGTATTTAAGGAACATCATTTGGAATCTTGTTTTAGAGGGCTAGTTTCCCTTCCAGCATAATCCATCACAATGATATAGTCCTCCCTTTTATAGCCTAACACCACAACCACCAACTTGTCTTTGTAAATACTGCTATTTCATTTAAATTGGAATTGGATCAGTACTGTCATCACTTGATAGTGCATTATTTTCTCTATTAATTTCTGTATAATATCTTTGTTACTTGCCCATCACCAATTTAAACTACTATAAACTCTTAGCAGTTCCAGTAGCTTCTTCAAATAGGAGGTTTTTAATCTTCCACTCTGAAAAATTACTAGATTCTTCCAGTGGATGTAACATTTGCTCTCAACTCCATAAATGTGGAACTTAAACTCTCCTGTAATTATACAATCACCAGGTGGCTTTATCTCTCTAATGATGCTAAAGTGACCCCAAGTCCAACATTCACTGTAGAACCCAATCCCTTTCCCACTACAGAATCCTTTCCCAACACATTTTGACATAAGCTGATCCTCTCTTATCTATACTATTAATTAACATTTCTTTACTGCCAGTCATATTCTTAATCTATAATGCTACCACATTATCTTTACAATTCCTTCTGCATTCCTTTCACTCTGTGCACCTTTTAGTACTTGCAGTCCAGTTGCAATTAGTATTCTATCACGTTTCTGTTATCCCTCTAATATCCTGTTTCATGTCATGCATCAATAAGCCTACTTCTTCCATCTTTGTGTTCAGGTAGCTTTGTTGCACCTGTTATTGCCATCTCACTTCACCTGGTTTCATAGCTCCCCTACCCAGAGCATTGTAAAGGGCTCCCCAGCCTGTTGTGTACCCTTTTGGAGGTGTCAGCCAGGAGCAAGTGCAGATCATAATCAGGAGAACAGAAAGCCAAAAGTATATTTGTTAAGCCTGGGAAAATACAAGCTGACAGAGAATATCATGCCTATCTGTAAACACGTCCAATATATGAGCACTAGGGAGAGGAAGAGCTGTTTAGTCTAAAAGCCAATGCTGACACAAGTACAAATAGACCCAAACTGGCTATGAATAGACTTTTACAGGGCATTTTAAGAAAATGTCCAGAAAATCCCCAGAGCAGTGAGGTTCTGAAACAGTCACTGAGAAGGCTGTTTGAATGAAAACCTCTAATTCTCTTCAAGCTGAAATCAGTCTGTTTATTAACAGTGATCTAACATCACTGTTCAAGAGAACAGAAACTCATGTCCCACAATGTTGGTCCCGATCTGATTTTTCTTCCTAAATAATAATGCCTATTAATAAATCAACACATCCTATTCAAAAACTGATTGCTTAAACCATCTCTCAACCAGTGCTATGAATTCTTCTTAGAAGAGGGTATGCTGGGTGGTGAGGAGCTTGATCAGCTTAGTCCTGCATCTCGTCTCAGAAAAAGCTTTAAACCTAAGGTGTTATGATGAAAAAAAAAATTGCAAGCATCATTAACTTATATTTAGAAATATCTGTATAACAACAAGCATGTGTCTGTTACCCCTTGAAAGTATTCTGAACAAAGACAAGCACATGTTTACATAGACTTCAGTGTGTAAACTCCTCAGGGCAAGAAGTCTACCTGTGCATTTATTTCTTTTTAAAGCAAAGTACACATCTATACAAGCAACCACAATTTTAGATTGCTACTGTTGATGGCCAGTTGACAGTCACTTCATTATCCTCAGATGTGCAAGTGATTACTAGCAGGTAGTCAGACCTTTTTCAACAGTGAGACGTCTGAAATATTGTGCACTGAGCCTATTTCTTACACCCACAGCAGGGGTGTAAATATTCACAGTCATTTGAGCATCACTTAAGCAACAGCAATAAAGACCCTGAGCATTTTGTGAGAATTAATGACTGCTGACAGTGTTAATAGCCTAAGGTGGAACTTTGGGCCATTAAACCCAACTGGCCATTAAACTTCAAGAGAGGCCCAAGGCTGAGGTCATTATGACAGTTACAAATTCTAGGGGGGAAGGTATTTTTATAGATACTGATTGAACTGTATTTAATCTGTAGATCAAAGCTACACACAGGGTAAAGAAACGACAGGTCTCTAGATGCTGGTGAAAACCAACAACCCTTCTTCATCTCAATGGAAAATACTGAAAATGTCAATGTATCAGAAAATTCACAGCTAGGTTGAAAATATGTTCAGCATTTGTAAAACATTCACAAAATAAGGCAGGTACTTCTAAAATGTTCATTAAATAAACCCTTGAGAATCAATCCAGATTTCTCCCTTAGAGTCACAGACCCTTGTGTGTACAAGCCCAGATACAAGGCAGGAGGAGGGATGTGAGGTGCATATAGACACAAAAATAGCTGAAATTCACCCAGATCCAGCGTCAAGCTCTTCTTGAAGTCTCAGATGTATTTTGGTGGTACTGAATGCACAAACCACCTGCCAGCTTCTAGACTGATATGTAGTTTACACACCATGTTTTTATGGCAGTGCACAGCTCTGCCACACACATGAGAGACAGGATGAGAACTCTGAGTGCTGGTGAGGGGCAGCACTCACACAAGCTCAGGAGCTGCCCACCATATGCAGTGCTGTCGGTCAAAAGTGACCTGAGGGGAGAGAAGCACCCAGAGCACAGACCTCAGGTCTCGAGCACCCAGTTAAAAAATGACATATAGCCAAGGACATCCAGATAGTCCTTATATAAATGAATGAGTTAAGAGCAGTGAAAATGCCTTTATTTATAAGTATTGAAGGGTGTTGGTTTATGTGTCTATGGAGCTGCCATAATGGCTAGGTGCCTCTCAAAGAGCATCCCTAATCTCCCACTTACTTACTCTCCAACTCCTGATTTTTTGGTCCTCCACATTTTAGATACCTCTATAAGACCATTCAGCTCAGCAACCTGACAGAAACCTGGAGGGCAGGGGATATTGTCTCTTTCCTGGTCTATTTATTTGGGAATCCATAGGAAAGCACACCCTGCAACTAGGAAATGGGGATGGAGAGACACCAACTATTTAGATCAGCTTATACTAAGCAATACACCATTTCACCAGCCAGAAAGAAGTATTAAGCTACAGTGATTTGAAAAGCTTATCAAACAGGGCAGAAAAGTCCCATGGAGAAATCTGTTTCCATGAAAGACAATGGCAGAATTCCCACCAGCTTCTCTAGAGACAGGAGCTCACAGAAGCACTTTGTCACATCTTGAGCAAGATTTCCTGCTAACTTCTAGCAGAAATTGTACTAAAAATCTTTAGAAAGACAAATAAAAATTAAAAAAAAAAAAAAAGAGCTAAATAAACCTATTTCTCTCACTAATTTGGAACAATTAAAATGTAGTGACAAGTAGCATTTCAGATACACACGTGCCCACTCAAGAGAACTGCTCACGATACATCTAATTCCCCAACTGTTTTAGCCACAGCAGTATTAGAAACCAGGCATGAAGTAGACTGTTGGCAAGAAGCCAGAGCATTCCTGGATGACACATATGTTACATGTGCCTGGTATTTACTACAGCAATGCAAGAGCACCTCTGCACTCAGGGGTCAGTGAGTATTTCTATATAAACAAAGAAGCCAAGGCTCTAATAGCTTGCTTTTAAGTCTAAGTAAAGTCTAAGTAAAAGATGTCTAAGAAGTCTAAGTAAAAAAATGGAAAAAACCAGATGTGTAGAGAAAAGCTTGACAAAGAATACTATCAGACAATTTTAGTTCAGGGATCTTCCAACCTCAATTTTTTAGAGCCTGGGNAACAAAGAAGCCAAGGCTGTAATAGCTTGCTTGTTTCAGAAGTCTAAGTAAAAAATGGGGAAAAACAGACGTGTAGAGAAAAGCTTGACAAAGAATACTATCAGACAATTTTAGTTCAGGGATCTTCCAACCTGAATTTTTCAGAGCCTGGGGAAAAAAAATAGCCTGTAATATTGTGTTTTAAAGCTTTTACTTTACTGGCAATTCTGGAGGTAGTACATATTTTTTTCATCTGCATGTTTGACCCATGAAGAGTTGTGGCATCCTTATGTTCTCTGCCCTTGGTTCTCATCTTACACAGAAATCACAAAGCACAGCCTCACATCTAGAGCAGGAGGTTATGGCTCACACTTTGTGTAAAGGACTGGCAAAGGTTAATGCACCCGCCAGACACATCCTGATAGACAAGCTTTATTTTGGCTTCACAGGTCAGGAAGCTACCTCCCTATCAACAACATGTTAAACTGAGATTCCGCAATGCCCACACAGCCATGGGCAAATGGATATTTATGTCCTGGGTTGTTTCTAATAAAATCAGCATATGCTGATTGAGTCACCGTGGCCTCAGGCCCATGCCAGCATGTCAGACCCTGTGCCAGGGTCTCCCCCCAGCTGGAGTGGCCTCCAGTGCTGTGCCAAAGCCTTTTAGGAGTGGGGCTTGCGAAGTACAACTAGTTGTTCATGATGAAAGGATGATTACTGATGTGTGCCACTTGCACCAAAGGTAACAGGTAACTGAGATTATGCCTGTCCCTTGATTTCAGTGAGAGCAATCTCTTCTTTCCATCTTAAAACTGAACAGGGAAGAACATAACGGTGTTCTTTGGCCAGACACAACTGTGGTGGTGACTTTGAAACTGCTGTGACAGCTGCCTGTTTGAAGGAACAGGATTTTATCATTTATATTCCTTCTTTCCCACAAAGCGTTAACTCAAATTGGTACTAGGAATAGAAACAATACCATCACTCTACTAATGAGCTCTTATAGATCCAGCATCATGCTACTCAAAAGGCCATGCTTTCTGCCATATTTATAAACAGATCTGAAGTGATGGCACGCCCACTGTAGATAGGAATTCATATTTTAAAGAATGAGCCAAATGCCAAAGCACTCACTTTTCCAAGGAAAGAACAGGAGCCAAAGAGTTGCTGTGCAGCCTCTTCTGTTAGAAAGAGCATTCACCAGTTCCACCTGTGTTAAGGGGCATTGCCTTCAGAAGGGCAGGTTTTTGGAACGTGTCACATAGGTGTTCTAAGCAAGAACCATTAGTACGCCCCTAAATTCTAGCTGAGAACTTGCAAACACCTGCTCTCCAAGGATACATCATGGTCAGAAGAGAAGGAATGGATTCAAAAGTTTCCCATCTGCCCTCAACATGAAGAAAAGCTATAGATAATGGCCTGTGGTTTACTGTAATCTACTCCTAGTTCTGTACAATCAGGGGGATGCCACATATGCCACAAGCTGAGTGCAAGATGAAGCAATTAAAGCAGATACTTAAAAGCAGCCTAAGTACACTTTGCTTGGAGCCACCCATTACAACAAGCAATATATTAGACACCCTTCACTATCAGGAATCTGTCCTGCAGGTACTGGAATTTCTCCCGCTTCCTTTATATTGGGCAAGAAGGTGAATTTTTCCCTATAGTCCCATACAAAGGATGTTACACCAGTTCCCACTGAGACTCATAAGTATACACTGCGAGACCAGGATCTGAACTTTGAGTAAGATTTATTGATATGTTCAGGCACTCTAGCTAAGTGTAATGGTGAGTGACCTCATGTAGATAACTAATGCTTACAGCAACTCTCCCATTCCTATTAGCTGGTATCAACTTCTGGCTACCTTTTAGTTGGACAATATTTTTAATATCATGTCATTGTATATCAAATGCATAACATTGTAAGAAGCTACCAGTGTGGTCAGAGATATTTATATTATGTTTGCTTTACTTTAATCTGCCCTCATTGCCTCTGATGCAGCACTCATCTTCATTTTATGTTGGAGTCTCTGGACCAAAACCAGGTGTCAGAGTCTGAGGCTGTGACAATCTCTTTGGAGAGTCAGTTTGAATTTCTTCTCTGTGTCCTCTTTCTGGTGCAATACATTTAAAGATTCAGAATCTAGATCAGAGAAAATACTATTGTTCCAGGACTAAATCTGGGAAAGTTCAAGACATTGAGTGATCTGTAGTTTGGGGGCTTTTTCAGTAGATTCTTCAAGGACAAGTATTTGCCATGAAAAACTACTCCTTATGCCTTTTGTGTGTTTTGTGTCTAGGACTAAGTTGTCTCTGAGGAGATTTATATTCATACACTTAAAAGCATCCATTATCCTTAACAACTGTAAATTTCATACTTACCTTTCATAATTTCAAGATCCTGCTCAGTCCATTTCTTATTGAATGCTCCTTGGTTTCCCTTTCCTGTTTTAGCTCTGTGCTGCTGGAAGTACAGAAAGGTCTCACGCAAACTCCAAGCTGGCACCTTTAGGAGGTCTTTGGGTTGAAAGAAACTGAAGTGCCTTTACTTTCCTCTCTTCCTTAGTTTTAAGTATTATTCTTTCCATGACAGTTCCCATCCTCAAATCTGGGTTACCTTGGTTCTTTGGATGTGACCCTAGTCCTTAATATCCCCTCCTCAATGAAGCATGGGTGGGAGTGTGTTCCTGTCTAATTAAGGAAGACTCCCCTGTGACAGCACCATTGTGGAGCTGGAGTGCAGACAGATGCAACTCTTTAGTGTTGGCTCCCCACACACCCCCACCCCAGGAGCACATCCTTCAAGGATGAGCTCCAGCAATACAGAGTGAAAGTTTTTCTGCTTTGGAGATTAAACTAAAAGTTCATGTGTGGTGCCCAGGCTGTGCACTGCTGATTGTTGCTTAGCAATGAAATGTGCAGCACACGGTGATGATGCAAAGATACCAGAGCATTTTTTTGAAAAGGAAAAGGGAAAGGGATAAAAAGGTCACACTAATAATCATGAGAGAAATGGGAACATTATCAGATGCAGCAGCTAGAGAGGAGGTCATACTCCTTAGCCTGTCTGTGAAATATGCTTTCCTCATTTACTTCCAGCTCTGAGGGACAAAAGCAGAGGCAAATTCAAAGTGTTTTGTTCCCTCTCCTGCTTTACTGTTAGCAATCCCATTCTGTTTTAGCACACTGGAATAGGACCTTCTTTGTGTATTTTTTCAATGTAGGCTTGCTCCTGGGTTACAGGGAAAAAGGCAAAGAATCTGCCACATTACACTGAAATAATGGCTTTAGAAAGGAAAACATTTACTAGTGTAGGTGAAAACACAAATCGTATTTTCAGGCTAGAGCAAGACATCTCATTAATAATGTTCTAGCAAGGATCCCAGAGGCAGCTAACTGAAACAGGAAGACCAGGCTGAGCTAGGCAAGCAGCTTATGATCAGTTTTACTCCAGCTCCAGTGGAAAAAAATTAAAGAAAGAGAACTGACATCCTTCACAAAGCAGAGTACAGAAGAAATGTGACTTGTGGCCTTTTATTAATACAGTATCAACTTTAATTGAACCTTCAGGCTTTGACTCAATTCAATATATCTGGAGCTTCCTCGAACAATAAATCTTGATGTTAACCACAGAAGAGGTCAATCTCTGTCTAACATATACTTTGCAATGCATTTAAAGTGGAGCTATAGTATGTAGATGGTGAATTATTCATACACACAAACTGTTAATGAATAAGTCAATATACAGATAAGATTTGGGGCCCTTAATATTACCAAGAGAAATTAGCTCTGCTAGAACACAGGTTCCCAGTGATAGTCTGACACCATGACTCACCTGTGCACTTATTTATTTTTATCTCCCCTGAGGGCATTTTTAGACTGAAAATTTGCATTCTGACACTTGGAACCTGGGAGTGTGCCTCCCCCATGCTGCACACAACCTGTGGGGAGAGACTCAGACCTACCCATGGCTTGGAGGAATCTGTGGTTCCCAGAGCTGCTCTGGCTGGGGGGACAATGCGTTCCTGACAAGGCTCCACCTCACCCAACCTCCCACACCTCTCTTTGTCTGTATGGCAATGTCAGCAAGCTCTGGTGGTTCTTGCATTCCTCTATCACTCCAGGCAGCTAGATGAAGGACTGGAGCTGAAGCTGCAAATTCTTTCCTCCTGCCTGCCAGCTGTGAGAGGGAAGAAGGCAGACCCCAAGGACCACAGGCACTGCAGCCACCAAAGAGGAGGCTCATTTTATATCCTGAAGCTTATCTAGGCCTACTGGACTCACAATTCAAAGATGCTCCATAAATCATGGTACTGGTGGGCTTGGCTCATCAGGTCTGAGAGCGGGAGAGAGATTACAGCCTGCCTCAAACAGGAGAGAGGGGTATGTGATGGTGGGCACAGGTGGGTGTCTCACGAATGAGTTGCCATTTTATAATGTACCCTGGTGTCTCAGCAAGCCATTTGCCTCAAAATTAGTACGTAAAAAAGCATGGCTGCAGTTAAACCTTTTGAAAGCAAAGAAAGCCATCTGCAGTTCTTCTGTGATACAAAGTTAGTCCAGTCAATCCCTGATCATACATACTGCTAGAGAATATTACACTGTAATCTTTGAGACACCCTCATGAAAAAAAAGGGCACTGAAACCATTTTATGAAAACTGAAGTTGTAAAGTTTAACTTATGGTGCAGGAAAATAAAAAGCAAGGAAACCCAGTGAGATGCCTGTGGCTCTTGGCTGCAAGAAGTGATGTGTTAGAATATATGCAACAAGAATAGGGGTTCTGCTTTAAATGAGATATGTCTTTTTTCATTCTTCAGTGAGCATATATCTTTTCCAATAACATACAAGGAAGTCAGTAAGCACATCAATAAGAGAACGAGGCAGTGTTTGCCAAGTGTCATTCAGATGTGAGAGAGATTTAACCATTTAGCACAGCTCCCTGTCCCATTCAATCACTGGACTTGCTTGTTACAGCTGCCAGATTCTGAACAAATGTCTTGACAGAAGGATCCCCACAGGTAGTGCTGCTGAATCAGTGAGAGTGCCTTATCAAAAGAGAAAAAAATTAGGGATGCAGACTTCATTTCTCAGACAACAAGAACTTGCTGTGGTGAATAACAGCTGCAAAGCTCTACTTGGGCCTTTGCTAGATTTCAACCATTTATAGTAATTTCATTCAGATACAAATATGTTATTTTTGTAATGTAATCTGATTTTTCTGCAATGCAATCTAACCTAGTCTCTCTGTGAAAAGTGCAGAGATCAAACAGAGGAAGAATCACGACTTCAATTTCTTGGAAAAAAGATTTTTTCAAATCCTAGCACTGCTCTTTGGTGTGTTGGGCCACTGAACTGGCAGCAATGGGTGACTGGCAGCTTCCTGAAAATGTCTGTCTGTCTGTTGTCCTTGGGTTATGGAAAGCAGCTTTCAAACAGAGGAGCATTGCTCTTCTTCTCTTCCCTCTCCAGTATGTTTCTGTCAAAAGCTCCCACCACCTCCACCTTGAAGGATTTTTTCTGGATACTTGCAAGGATCATTTCTATAGTTTTTTGTTCATGACAGCATCTTATTTCTTTCTGTGTAAAAACCACATTATCACAGTTGTCTAGAAAAGTAAACTATGTAGAAAGAGTTGGAAAACATCAGTAAAATAAAAGTCTGGGTTTGCTGCCTATTCTGCTCCCTTCAGCTGAATTCTAGACAGGAATTTTATATCCTGATTTCACAATTGTGCCTGAAAACACCAAGGGACAAAAACATTGCTGGGTATCAGCAACCAGACTTGTCTGTGTGTTAGCAGAGATTTTCTGTGGGAGAAGAGGGTCAGGCACTCATCTCTTCTCTGTGGTGCCCAGGGATAGGACCTGAGAGAATGACCTGAAGCTGAGTCAGGGCAGGTTTAGGTTGGATATCAGGAAAAGGTTCTTCACCCAGAGGGTGTTTAGGCACTGGAACAGGCTCCTCAGGGAAGTGGTCACAGCACCAGCCTGACAGAGTGCAGGAAGAGTTTGGACAACATTTTCAGTCACCATGGTGTGATTATTGGGGATGGCCCCTTGCTGAACCAGGAGTTGGACCCAATGATCCTTGTGGGTCCCTTCCATCTCAGCTTAATCTGTGATTCTGCAAATGCAACTTCTTGATGTATGTAGCTACAGGGAAGAGGAATGTAACTTTTCAAGCAGCTCAACACATTTAATATTTGAGCTTCTCATTTCAAAAATTCACTATCCTTAATTTTTTGTTAGAGAAAAGAAGGAAGAGGATGAGCATTGTGTAGCTATGAGTTGTGACACAACACAGACCTCCTTCCCTAACACTTACACAACTGCCCTACTCAGGATCCCTAAAAATGATTGTCAGTGCCAGCTTCCCACTTCCACATTTTTCACTATCATCTTCAACACTACTGATAGTTCTATGGAAGAAAAAGATGTCTTCATTCACATTCCTTTAATTATTCTTTAGAAATACTTTGATCAATAATTCTTGACAAAGCCATCATTATGAGCAGTCTAGTGTCTTTTCTCAAGATATTTAGAGTTAAAAAGATTTGCCACAGCAATTGTTAATTGTTAATGCTCTCACTAGCCAGCTATTATCCAGACTAACCACCAGATTCATGTTTAATATTGTTACTGAAATGTGGAACTTGAACTTTT
>VZTR01009971.1:11071-21859 GCA_013400775.1 Chaetops frenatus
CTCTCCCAAGTGTTTGAAGAGCCCCAGCCTAGAGGATTTTTCAAAAAAAAAAAAAAAAGAGAGCCGAGGGGAAAACACTCATTTCCATCTTAAAGCCAGGTATCCATCCCTGGGAGGGATGGACTCAAGTAGCATGCTAACTGCCACGATTCAAGGGAAGAATCAGACAGTAAATAATGTGACAGTGTGCAGGCCATAAGAGTGGCCCACCTGGTAATAATCTAGCTTGTGAATCAGAAGTTGGAGACCTTCTCAAACTGTTAGCTTTTAGTTAAAAAAAAATGTCATTGTCATAGTTTCTTAGCCAGACCTCTCCATTACTGAACATGAATTTCACCACCACAATGTCCCTACTTGAAATCTTTCCTCACAGACCAAATTTTCTAGGTCCTATTTTCCTCACTCATGAACTGATTTGCTGTGTGTTTGGGTTTGTTTTTTGGTTTGTTTTTGGTTTTTTCTCTCATTTGTTTTTTCCTTTTTTGAACACACTCCTTGCTTGAACACGGCTTCCTCAAGTGCATCACACAGATTTAAAAAATTAACTGATATATTTTGGGCTAAACACCACCCTGCACATCCCAGTGTCATGTTTATCTTTCCCTTTAAAAACCTAAGTGTTTACTTATGTCAGGTTTATGAGCATTATAATAAGTCAATTGTGTTCTGCAAGAAAATATTACATAACTTGTTATTTTTCATCTTCTGTTATAGAAAATATGCTGCACCAATGGGACAGTAGTGTTTTAAGGATTCACAAGTCTATAGTTATGGTAAACAATTAGGGGTTCATATGGCACTTCTGCTTTCAAGATTAGAGGCTTGCTCTCCTGTGTGTTTTCCTCTTCTTTTATCATAGGAATTACACTGTTTCTGTAGTGGCTCACATCGCAGATCTCAACATATTTTACAAACGTTAATGAGGAAACCTCAGCACAGAATTTTTACATAGAGATTCTAGGTCCGTAGGGGAAATGGTTTCTTTATTATGAGTACAAAGAGGTCAAACAATTTCCTGTATGTTGTCTGGCATTAGTCAGTGATCTATAAAGTTCAGCATCATTTTTATTCCCAGTAAAGCTAATGAGATTAGTTGTAGAAAAGAGTCTTTCTTAGCTGAAATTATCATACCTCAGTGAGGGCTTGTCTAGAACATGAAATCCAACTACAGATGCTTGTGTGATTAGCATCTTGGTACTGTTAATTACATCAGTCATTAGTAATGTCTGCTTTTCAGAAGTCACCTTCTGATTTTCTTGGATTGGTCAAGAAAATAAGATATTAACAAAAAAAAACAAACCTCCCAATTTTCTCAAAAATGGTCCCAGGAAGGTAATTTTTTGCATTTTTTTGAGAATTGTGGAGGAAATTTTGTTTCCATTGTGCTTTATTGGGATTGATTTGTTGGGGGTTTTTGTTTCCTTTTTTTGAGGTCTTTGGTTTGATTATGTTCTCGTGAAGTTCTTTTAGTTTTGAAGTATGAAATACCACTATGTCCCAGCTAATGTACCAGATAACTTCCATAGCCTGGGCTTCATCTGGGAAAATCAAAAGGTTATTCTCTCAGAAATGGAAAATTTCTTCTAATATTTTTCTGCCCTTATGTACTGTAATCTCTCCTAACCCCAAAAATATTGTGGAATTGATAGCGGGTTGTTGTGGTTTAAAGGACAACAACTTTTTTTTCTCCTTCCTGGGGGGGTTCTTTGTTTTTCTACTTCCGCCGGGGCACGGTTTCCGGCGGGGGGTAGAGGGCCCACAGATTGGCTGGTATTGAGATGGGCACTGCGNAGTCACTACTGCATTTCTTCACATGCGTTTTCTTATCAGCACAACAGCAATTCGTGCAATGAAGGGAACAGTGAATTGAAACAATAGATTACATTTTAATAATGCTTGACTCAAAATTCCCAAGAGAGATGTTTCTTGCTCAGTGAAGTATGACACTCTCATCCCAGTCTTTTCTCTAATTTATAAAGCTGTGGCACTGACATAGCAGGGCTGCAATTTGAACACTTGGAATGCAAGTTCTGGTGATGTAAATGCAGCAAAATAAAAGTGGTAGCAAAAGCTTGCCTGTTTAGGCCACTTCTTTTAACTTCTAATCAAGTTTTCCCATGAGGCTGATTTTAACTTTCTCAGTTTTCTTTATGTAATGTTTAATTCAGGCCTTAATGCTTTTGTTCATGTTGCGTAATTATATTTTACTGTTATTTAATGGCAAAAATCCTTCATGTAGTCTGTGTTTTTCTTACACGAGATCTGGATCAAATAGTTGGGGAGGGTGATGACCTGTGCTATTCACAGTCTAGGCAAGTTTAGGAAAAAAACCATTCAAGATGTGACTGGAAAGAAGATATTGTTCCCTGGTGCCTCAGCCCATGATTGCAGTCAAATAATTCTTGTAGTTGCTCATTNTTAATGCTTGTTCATGTTGCAAAATTTTATTTTACTGTTGTTATTTAATGGCAAAAATCCTTCATGTAGTCTGTGTTTTTCTTACACTAGATCTGGATCAAATAGTTGGGGAGGGTGATGACCTGTGCTATTCACAGTCTAGGCAAGTTTAGGAAAAAAACCATTCAAGATGTGACTGGAAAGAAGATATTGTTCCCTGGTGCCTCAGCCCATGATTGCAGTCAAATAATTCTTGTAGTTGCTCATTAGTATCCAATTGCAAGGGGTTGCTCAAACAGTTGAGCAGTGAAATGCAATGCTTAGAAATATTTGAAAAAATATTTTACATTTGAAATTTGACAATGCTCTTTTACTTGCAGCTAATACACAACTTTGTCCACAGTGTAGTAGAAAAAAATGTTTACTTTTTTAATATACTACATGCTATGACAAAATTACTCAAGAACTCATTTTTAAATCTTGAATACTAAATATTATAGATTTCGTAGTCTTTGGAGTTTTTTTTGGAGGCAATGAGAATTGAAAAGTAGGTTTCTGTGAAATAATAAAATAATTAGGTAGAAGACGTCATTTAACAGATAAAGGTCTTGACAAAAGTTTCTTAAAGAGGCAATATCTAAAACAATGCTAAATCATTTTGATGTAAGATACATATATGAAACACAATAAGGAAAAAAAATGTTTTGTCAGGGATTCCTAAAAAGAGAAATGAACTGTACTCTAAGTGGTAATTGCACTGTCTTGGCAATTGCAGATATAAAAGGTTGACGCAAACATACAAAGACAAAATGAAAAAGGTGGATTAAGTTCCAGTGAATAAGAGGCATTAAAAGAGCATAAAAATGTCCTGTTCATCATTTTAGGTGTGAAAAGAAAACAAAGAAAAAACATAAATCCATTTATAGAGGAAGCGAAGATCATTCATAGTTCATATTAAGGTAAAGTGGTCTATTTTCTTCTGTGTTTCAGGCCTCTTAGAAAGTTACTTAAAAAAAAAACTAACATAGTAAAAAGTAGAATGAGTATGTAGACCAGAAAAGGAAAAGCATAAATCAGAGAATATTTACTCCATCTTGGTGTATTTGAGTCATTTATGTCTGATGAGGTTTACCTACGTTCCCTCAGGAACTAACCGGATCAATGGCTCAGAAACTGCCAGTGTTTATCTTTGAGAGCTGGTAGAGAATGGGTTGGCCCCAGAGGGCTGAAGAAGGGCAAACATAGTAATTAATCTTTCAGAAGAGGAAAAGTGAGCATGACTGATAGTAGTTTCTCTTTCCTTACTCCAAGAGTTGAAAAGAGGGTAGAGAAAAGTTGCAAACAACCAGTTCTTAAGAACTTAAAGAACAAGAAGAAGCCAACATGAGTTCCCAAAGAAAAAAATAAAACCAATAAAATAAAACCAATGTGACTTTCTTGCATATAGGGAAATCTTCCTAGCACGTGTGGATGTGGTGAGTTCTTTGGTAGCCTCCCAAATGACTTTCAAAAAAAGCAATGATAAATAATGCAAATGCCAGGTCGTTATATGATTCTTCTGCCTTATTGGTAACTCTGATTAGAGTATTCACCAATAGTTCTCTGTGATTCTCTTAAGAAACAGGAATCACAGCCCCAAATGATGTAAAATTATATTTTGAAAAATATTCTGATAATATCCAAGATCAACTCCTTGAAGATTTAAAAAAAACCTATCAGTTCTGTGGTTTGTAAGGATGTGACTCTAAATTGAGACAAGCTATTAGTGCGGCTTTTTGGCAAAGTTATGAAGAACATGGAGGTTATGTTATTTTTGGTAACATTTAAGAAAGATCACATTTCCACTACAGAAATAACATATCCTTTGGTAAATTAATTCATTTTAGTTTGGCACCTCACCCAGTAATCAGTTACTGAAAGGGTTAAGTGAAGCATGATAAGCTTTGTTTTAGAACAACCTTCATTAATGTGGTCGTTCAATCAGGCCTTTTCTCCTGTTCTCACTCAAGGTCTTAGGTTCTGCCCTGCAGTTAAATACTTCATATTCTGGATACTTCAATTCTTGTAATAAGTTTGGGCTGTGGTAGTGTTTAGGGCTGTGGTAACCTTTTGCAGTAGTTAGCCATAGACCAGAGCTGGCTATCTTTCCTATTGTGGATGTCTCTTTCTTTGCTAAGTTATTTATATCCAGATTTTTGCTGTAAAGATAACTGGTTTTTAATTTTTTTTGCTAATGTTTATCCAAGTGGAAATATTTTCCACTTGCTAGAATGTTTCTCAAGCAGTCTGTAGGTTTGACAGTTCCAAAGAAGACTGGTACTGAGATTGGCAGTCACTGTGCAAGGAAGACTGACCTCAGGAGGCTAAAACCCCTACAGCTATTTTTGAAGTTTTTGGAAGCTTCTTTTGCACTAAGGAAATTCTGCCTGGATATTTGTTTAAATGGATTTTCCAGTAGGAATAAACCCTTAAAGCTTTTAAATAAAAATGGGAGCTTTCTCCTTTGGAAGACAAAATTCAAGATAGCTTTTGTTGGAAAGCCCATTTTGAAGACGAGGAGCGTTCATTTCGTAAGTCAAAATAAGGCTCTTGCAATTTAACTGACCATAGGGAATTTCTTCTTCCTGTGCTTTTGCTCTCAGCCAGGAGAGCACCCAGAAAAACTAATGCGTAAATGAGTAGGGAATCTGGATTACTAGTCAGCATTTCTCATATGTGACTAGTTGGGTTTTCAAATTTTATTTTTGTTTTTTCTTTAACACCTATTGCTAGTAACTGAACCAGTATGGTTAAAACAAAACCATCTTAAAATTAAAAAATCGGCCGTTTTATGGCTCCTCTCCTGTAGCTGGTAACTGCAGCACCAATAACTCAGTCATTGGAGGATGAACAGCAAAGGTGTGATTTCAGACCCTGATTCCATTGACATCAGTGACAGTTTTGGATGAGATGAACAAATCATTGTTTGCTTTTGAAAATTAGTAATGCTGGTCTTCTGAAAGCATGAACAATAGATTTCTGTGAGCTAGATCAGGGAAAATAAAAAGCAGAGTAGAATTTCCTCTGGGCTCTGAATGACTCATCAATGTTGGAAGTGTTTGAAACTTTTTTTGACCAGGTCATGCATGATTTCTCTTGGTTCTGTTTTTACATATACATGTCTCTTTTGCTCAGGGAAAATAGTGCTCATAATTGTTGCATGAGGTCTGCATATATTCCAGCAGTCATCTGAGTCTTTATTTGCTTCCGTATGCAAGTTGCATATACTCTTTGTATATTTACCACTTAAAGAAGCTTCACAGAATTCAGAATGGCTGAGGAGTCAGTTCTGGATGACCCTGCCTTGTATTACCAATGTGTAACTGGCAAGAATGCTTTGTTTGCCCTGTGTTTTCTTTCCTGCTTGTCTTATAACCTAAACATTGCACGATTCCACCACTGAGGAATCGGTATTGCTTCCTCAGGAGCTACATTTCAGTTTCTAGTGCCACACTTACAACTTTTGCATTGTTCACTGTATTTTTTTTCTTTGTATGCTCTACCTTAAAAGCCCCACAATTAATGACTCTTCATCCATCTTTCAATTTCAAAATGAAAACATAATCATATAGACAGGTAACTTCTGCTTAATTTTTGAGGGGTTGGGACAGTCATTGAATACTGACACTTTTACATGGTTTTATATTTTTAATTGTAGATGATGATCTGGGATAGGCTCTGATACTGTCCAGTCAACCAGTTTGAAGTAAATTAAATCTGGTTATAATTATCCTACATTTCCTGTAGAAAGTACCACAATATGCTGCATTTTTTAGGGACCAGGGTGAATTTTTCCAGCTCTGCTTTTAGAATTGTGATTTTTCTCTTCCATGATATTGACAATATTCATGTTCTTCACCACAACATTTTAAAACAAAAAGAATTGTCAGAAAGTAGAGAACAAAATAAAAGGGTGCATAATTTATTTACCAAGTCTGAGACTCTTACTGAGTTACTTGAAAGGATATAAAGGTGGACACTGATAAATTGACAGACCAAGAAGGTATAGGGAGCAATAAAATATTTAAAGAATTAACAGTGAAGTAAAGTAAGTGACTGCCTGAATTAGAACTATTACTTCCTTCTTCACAGCCTTTGATTAGCCTGGCTCTCAAATCTGAAGTGCTACTGCTGCTAGTGCTAGTGCTGCTTGATGCTGCTTGTGATTTGCCTTGCTCTGTGGAAGAGGAGTCTCCTCCTACTGTATTAATTTAGCATGCTTCACTAAGAGACTAGATGCCAGGCTTTACTTAATTTACTTTGGTTCTCCTTCAGAGAGTTTGTATTCTTTGCATTTTAAGTTCCCTCAATAATAGGATGCTTCTGGCTTAAAGTTGCATGGCACCTTTCCATGCTATTTTGTGCCAGCATGATTCTGTATTCTGAGTTGCTCAGTCAAGATTGCAACACCCTGATGTTATTGCCACAAGAAAAAAAAAATATAACTAGAAAATTTGGTTCTTAGATAATGGAAGCGCTTTGAGGAATGGACCTTATCAACAGTTATTGATCATAGAGGGCTGTTGGAACTAGATCATCTGTAAGTTTCCTTCCAACTTAAACCATTCCATGATTCTATGATTGTCTGCCTTTGGGGATTACAGTTTTGGGCACTACAATATAAAAAAGACATTAGACTATTAGAAAGCATGAAGCTATTAGAAAGTGTCCAAAGGAGGACCATAAGGTCTGTGCAGGGATGTCCAGGCAAGTATAACATATTTGAGCCTCAGGATGGGGTCATCTGATTTTTTTTCTCAAGTCAATATTGCAGCTAATTTATTTATTTTTCGCTTTCTGGTGATTCTTTAAGTCACAACTGCATAGCATGCATATGAACTGAACTGATCTGTGATTTTAATGCATCATGTATGGTGTGCCCAACTGTATGCTGTTATGCTCTGGGCCAAGTGCATTTTCAAGATACAAAACTAAAATATCTGAGATAAGGCCAACATAAAGAAGGGGAGAGAATTCAAATAATGACTGCTGATCCATTGTCTGTCATCTAAACTGAAGAGATATTTTCAGTCTCATGAATATATTCTTTGTAACTCTTAAATAGTACTAAATCAGTCATGAAGATTATAAAGTGAGAAAGTGTAATGCACTAATGCAGTGTTTTAAATTTTCATACCCTTTTGAGTACTTGTGTGACCTTTACAAGATAAAATAAGTTTATTAGGTTTAGCATGCACAATTCAACACTCAGATGAACCTCCAGGACTAATGAGAGGGAGAGAAAGTGAAATTTATCAATGTGTTGGATGCAGTTAACTGTTAACTTGACATTTGTGTGCTCCCTTATGCATTCAGATATTGCTAGTTGACTTCTGTAGAAGCACAGTCACGTCTACTGAGTTACTAGTTGAGCACCTTGTGGCTTGTTTTCTGCAGATGGAATGGTTATGGATTGGAGGAAACATTATCTTTAGAGGCTAACCTGGTATTGCATTGAACTTTCCTGTTCTTGTTTAGTACCAAGGAGAAAAAACATACCCCTGTGTTTTTAAATCCAAGGAAGTGACCTATATTTCACTTGTGAAGCTCTACCGATGGAAAAGAGGTTTCCATTTTAATGTGAATCAGCATCCAGACAATGAACCAATATCTATGAATCATGCAATTACTTAATGTCGATGGTTAAGTTTATGATATTGCTGGGATTGTGGAAGCTTTTAGGAACAGCAAAGTGACAGGTTAACAATCACTGTAACTTGCTCAAGAACAGTTTATCAGTCTAACAGTACAGTGTCTGCAAAATGAATCATACTACTTAGCCTTACACATTGTGAGATGTTATTGGTTATCATTGGGTCTTTGCATACTCTCACTTCTACTTGTTTCCATGATATTCACTGTCTGATAATTCAGATTCTGTCAAGCCTTTGTGAGGGGTTTACTGGTGAAGTATCACATATGCGGTTCATTGTTTCTGTTTCTCTTCTTAGTCAAGATCATAACTATAGAGTATCTACATAAAGTATGTGTGGGTTTTCTAGGTGTGTACAGAGGTGACAGCTAGAAGAATCTCCTAAAGCTTATCTGACATGGGTGCATTTATACAACTATGCCAGTTTGTGTTCTCTTCACAATTTATGTCCATTTGAATATTAAAATTTTTATGCAATTAAAAATCTAAATAGTGGACCTTCTTAGTGTTGTGACAAAACAAGTGTAGAGTGTGTCTGTGTTTTCTGCCATCCAGAGCTACAGATGTAGATATGGACCAACACAAATAGCAGGAAATTAAATGCTGGTGATGAGGAATATTATATACTTTGCAGTATTACTGAATTCTTCAGAGATTAAAATGCTACTTAAGTATCTCTGATTGGTAAGGCTTCTGTTTTGCTGAGGAGTGCAGTGTGCTCTGAGGAATGGATAGCCTACTATTTGCCGTCCTGGAGGATGTTTAGTGGAGATGGCTCTAGCAACACTAAATAAGAACATTTGTCTCACTGTTAGACCCCATACACTCAGATGTGTGTTTATCTTCTGATTTTTTCAGTTTCAGGTTTTCAACACCAGCAGACTTGAGGATTTTCAAAATTATTTTTATTAGAATGATAGTCAGATGTAAATACACTTATTACATTGTGCACAGAATAACATTCCTTTTGCAGTGCAGATCAATCTAGAAAGAGGAAGCAAGTAAAAATTTTGGCCCAAAATCTGGTTTAGTTGAGGCAAGATTTCTTGAACAAACTGAGCCATTAAATCTATTTGCAAGTTCAGGACATCACAAGAAATATATCTAGAGACTATAAATAAACTACAAGTAGTTTACAGTTCACCATAGTGTTTTCTCCATTCTTCTACATACTACAGTCCTTTCAAAGCAAAGATAATTTAGCATGTGGGTGATTTCAATTTAGTATTTATTGCTCAGAAGATAGTTGGCTTGCTGATACTGTGCTCTGTCTTTTTTTCACTAACAATAATGAAAAGCTTCTGCCTGCTAGATACTTGCCAGATGACCCTACATATTTAATAATGCTGGGGTTCTCTGGTCATTTGGTGGGTTTGGCATAGGTTTTTTTTTGGATAATGAGTTGTAGTAGCTAATGACATAGCTGGCCTACAGAGCTCATAGATTTTCAGTGAGATTTACGGGTTTCAATCAATTTTTTTTTTTCTGGTATGTTATATTCTGGCCCTGGAGTCAGCCAGTTGCAAAGGGAAGGGAGCCCTTTGTGGAGAAAGGAGGCAAAGACTTTTTGCGACTCCTTCTTTGAACAGGCATCATAAAATTTTTAGGTGAACCATCAAATAGAGAAATCTGTCAGAATTAAGATAGAGCTTTAGAGGAGAAGAATTTTGGCTTAAACTTGAGAGCTATTTTCAGTCCCCAGGGAAGCCAGTTTATTTTAGTATATATTTTAATGATACCCCTTGGGTTGCATTTCTTAATAGCACATTCTCTGAAGAAGTTGTTTCTTAATGCAAATGTGATGATGATGAAATAGGATGAGGCTCTTTAAAGTAATAATAGTATATAAGATATATTGAGGCATTCTGATGATTTCTTTTTCATTGCCGATGTAAGTTTTCTTTAGATATTGTTTCTGATTGCTTTCCAGATGTTCTGAAATGGCCAGAGGCCTGAAAAATACTGTTTTGTGCTCAGGCTGAAAACTAGTCCTAACTGTTACCGAGTTATCTGCTCATTTCCTAACACTGGCAGAAACTGCCATTAAAAGTATAAAGTGAAATAGATTAGTAAATATGGGGTTTTATAAGAGCATGTTGAGAGAGAAATCAGAAGTTAAAAAAGGCCCTTTCATCCAATTGTACACTAAATCTGAGGAGCTAGTTCTGTTTGAGCAGAACATGCTGAAGCAAATGCTTGGTATTTCTGAAATTTATACTTAGTGCAGCTCACAGTAAATGTTTTAGGATGCTTTTGAAATATCAAATAAAATTTACCTATTTAAAAGCTAAAGGAAATCATTATAGCTAAGTTCATGATCAAAGTTTATTGCTATACTGTTTATTAATGTTAGATTTATTTAAATTAAATTTTGTTGATGGTCTTCTCAATAATTTGCATCAAGTGCCATATGGAAGTGTTTATAAAATTTTAATATGTGTTTAATGAAATAAGTGCATATAAATATTAGTGTAAATTTGGGGAACTGTTCAGAAACTTGTCTAAAGGAGAGAGATGTTGGGTCACAGATACTTCTTATTTTTCAGTCACAGATACATTTCTTCCCTTAGAAATTTTTTCTCTTCTACCTATCAAACTCTCATGTCCTCTCCTTTTGCTCCTTGTTAACCAAGCATTAGGGAAATGGTTGAGTTCTCATTTTTAGCATGGAAGATTTGTTAGTGCTTGAAAAATTGGTG